>JAVIAB010000050.1:15699175-16171675 GCA_032433765.1 Megaustenia siamemsis | reverse complement strand
ATAGACAAAGGTGACCTTACGTATTTTGGATTTCTGCAACGACTCTACCCATTGCATGCGTACAAAGCCCGCCTCCACTTTTTTTATCATGCTCATCGAATCACTCAGTATACATGCGTGGGTGTAGTCTTGTGACTCTAACCATTTGAATGCCTTGGTCACTGCCATCACCTCCATTGTCATGCTACTCGTGGTCATGACGTATGCACCACTATCTTCGTATACTATTCTGCCTGTCGAGCGTGCTGTAAATGCCCATGCACTTCTTTGGTGTCGTCTTACAGATCCGTCTGTATAGATGACTGCATCTTTCTCATCGGTGTTATCGCAGATGAGACCGTTGACCTCAGCATTAACCACGACCGGGTTCTGTTCCCTACTTTTCCTGTCGAGTGTGACAATACATGAGAAAGTTCCCTTGAATGACGTAGGCACCGGTATCCACTCCTCACCAACACGATGTACTGTCGGTAGAAGATTGTGGAAGGACATGATCGCTTACACCAACCGGTATGGTATATAATGATATTATTTCCGCACAAGTTTCACATTTCTGCCATGATAGACAAAGTATAAGCCTCGCCGCTCTATAGTAACCACTAAAGTATGTTTCTATCATCATCATCGAGTGCCATATCCGCATCGAAGGTTGGCTACCATGGAACGTCATTCTGCTCTGTCTCTTGCATTAATGGTGCAGGTTGTCATAGGCTGGTTTGGCCATCTTTTGATGTTACTCGTCCATGTTAGTCTTGATCTGCCTCTGTCTCTTTTACCTTGTATTTTCCCCTCCAGGATTACTTTTAGTAGGCTGTTGTGTCTTTAAGCATGGCCCAAAAATCGCATTTGACTTGTTTGAATTGCGTTTATTAGTTCTCTTTTCATTTTTAGTTGTTTTAAGACTTCATCGTTTGTTTTCTTTTCTTTCCATCCAATTCTACCTATTCTTCTATATATATAGACACATTTCAAAGGCTTCAATTCTCTGTTCTGTTTTCTTGTCTAATGTCCATGTTTCTGCACCATATGGGAATGTTGAGAAGACATAACATTTTGCTATTCTTAGTTTAAACCCTGGTGTTATTTGTTTTGATGTTAGTATGTTCTTTATGACATTAAAATTACTTTTTGCCATTCCTATTCGTTTGTTTATGTCAGTTTTACATTTCCCATCACTGGTTATAGTATGTCCAAGGTAGTTGTAGTTCTGAACTGTATACATGTCTATTCCTTCAATTTTGATATCCACTTGTGGGTTTTGAGTATTTCCTTTGTTTATGATCATAGTTTTAGTCTTTTTGATATTCATATCTAGTCCATACTTTTTGCTTATCATGTTTATTTCATTAAGTAATTGTTGTAGATCTTTAGGATTTTCTGCTAGTAGTACAGTATCATCAGCATATCTTAGGTTATTATTAATCTTTCCATTACATACAATGATATGATTATATATTTCTATATTTAGCAGAAAGTTTATAGTTTTAACCATTTTTTTTTCTATCGTTTTGTGGCGTGATACGTGTGCTTGTGTAAAGTGAAGGATTAGCAAAGCCTATCTCAACTTGGCATCGAAATATAAGCTTTACATTAACAGAATACCCGTGTCTGTTTATCGGGCTCCTATCCAATCCCAAAATTTGGGAACATATCAGTTCCGCCAGTTATATTTATCCACAAACTGCGTGATTTGGCTTGTCCTGGCGGATTAATCTCGACCTGAAACCTGGGTGTCTCGCGTGATTATCGTAAAAATGGAGTAACCAGGCTCTTCCTGTTTTCTGTCAGAGCAAGCCAATGAGGAAACATTTTGATAGAGGGACAATGATGCTCCTAATGTCATATCGTATTTCTACACAAGAAAGACATTATGGAAAACAGAAGGGTATGTTTATAAATGAAAACATAAGGATTATGGATAGTAGTGATAGCAGGAGATATGTGGTAAGGGATGAAAACAGGAGATCTGTGGTTAGGGATGAAAACAGGAGATCTGGGGTGAGGAATGAAAACAGGAGATCTGTGGTGAGGAACGAAAACAGGAGATCTGTGGTGAGGAATGAAAACAGGAAATCTGGGGTTAGGAATGAAAACAGGAGATCTGTGGTGAGGAACGAAAACAGGAGATCTGTGGTGAGGAATGAAAACAGGAAATCTGGGGTTAGGAACGAAAACAGGAGATCTGTGGTTAGGGATGAAAACAGGAGATCTGTGGTTAGGGATGAAAACAGGAGATCTGTGGTTAGGGATGAAAACAGGAGATCTGTGGTTAGGAATGAAAGCAGGAAATCTGTGGTGAAAAATGAAAACAGGAGATCTGTGGTTAGGGATGAAAACAGGAGATCTGGTGTTAGGAATGAAAACAGGAAATCTGTGGTGAGAAATAAAAACAGGAGATCTGGTGTTAGGAATGAAAACATGAGATCTGTGGCGGGTAATGAAAACGGGAGATCTGTGGTGAGTAATGAAAACGGGAGATCTGTGGTGAGTAATGAAAACGGGAGATCTGTCGCGAGTAATGAAAACGGGAGATCTGTTGCGAGTAATGAAAACGGGAGATCTGTGGTGAGGAATGAAAACATGAGATCTGTGGCGAGTAATGAAAACATGAGATCTGTGGTGAGTAATGAAAACATGAGATCTGTGGTGTGGAATGAAAACGGGAGATCTGTGGCGAGTAATGAAAACGGGAGATCTGTGGTGAGTAATGAAAACGGGAGATCTGTGGTGAGTAATGAAAACGGGAGATCTGTGGTGAGTAATGAAAACAGATGATGTTTTTGGAAATGGAAAAGTATGGTCACTGACGCTATTTACTATACGTCTATAAAGTTTGGAAGAACCACTTGTTTTACATTTTTCTATTTATCATTTATGTTGCTGACTAGCTATCAAGCGGTTCTTTTTAAATTATATTATCTTGTCACTTTATTTATTTCTACGTTTTTTTTTCCCTTAGAATTTCCAGTTGTCACTGTGTTTTATATTTCGTAACAAACTCATGCCCTCAAACTTCATTAACTCTTTCCTTACAGAAGCTTTTTAATCTATGCAACAATTGAGATTTCAGAGACAAAATTTTTCATGGTTTTAAGAAATCAATCTACATATTTATATTGATCTAACATATAACATATAACATATTAAATGTGAATTTTTAGATAATTGAACAAGGTATTAGATTTCACCAATACCAACATGATAAAAAAAAAGTAAGTAAAGAGCCCCCGTCACGCTAAGTGGCGTATAGGGAATATGGTGTTAGTGACCATCAATTTTACAGACCTTCGGTACATGATTTTTGGGTAATGTGGTCGGTATTACGCCCGTGCCGCTTTACTTTCCCAGGAAAAAAATCCGGTACCCATTACAGGCTGGGTTAACCCGGAAGCCGTCGGTTGGGATCGAACCCTACCTCTTGTCCTTTGTAGTCCAGTTCACTTAACCACTGAGCTATCGGATGATACAAGAAATGTAAAAAGAGTATGGTTTGATGACGCACACTAATCAAACTGAGAGTGGCGTACTATGTGGCAAAACGTACGTAAAGAGTTAAATATCTCGGAAATCTGGCCACAGTTTTTTTTTCTCGCCATAATATAGACCAGTGTTGTGTCTTCTGGCTTGTATTTATTTATTTTTTACTTTAATACTTCATGTTCCATACCTGATGAAAGCTTTCGCCGAAACATCGTAGCTTATCTTGTCTTTCTATTAGTTTATCTGCCTCATATCATTTTATGTTTATTGTGCATGCTCTCTGCAATTCTAGACGCGGCCCCGATAGTATTTAAAATGTTGCGTTTGATATGTGTGTGTGTGCTTATCTCGTATACGCCTGGACGAATTATCATGAATGTGTGTTTGTGGTCTTAAACTGTCCACGAGGTTATCTTCTCTTCTATATAACGTTTACCCGTTAACTAACTACACGCGGATGAGTTGTGTCGCTAGTTCACGTCGGCCACGATGTCTGCGCACTTCAGCCCGACACATCCGCCGTCAACATTGAGTTTTAGATTTCCTTAACAGTTTTCTGGCCCGGACGTTATGACCTCCTCTTTTCTACTTTAAATTGACATGAGTTCTTTAACGTGCACCAGTGCACACGGAATCTCGTTTTTCTCGCTATTTTTCCAGATGGCTAGACATCGGATCTCACGACCCAAAGAGGGCTACACATCGGATCTCACTACCCTGAGAGGACTAAACATCGGATCTCACGACCCAAAGAGGGCTAAACATCGAATTTCACTACCCTGAGAGGCCTAAACATCGGATCTCACGACCCAAAAAGGGCTAAACATCGGATCTCACGACCCAAAGAGGCCTAAACATCAAATCTCACGACCCAAAGAGGGCTAAACATCGGATCTCACGACCCAAAGAGGGCTAACCATCGGATCTCACGACCCAAAGAGGGATAAACATCGGATCTCACGACCCAAAGAGAGCTAAACATCGGATCTCACGACCCAAAGAGGGCTAAACATCGAATCTCACTACCCTGAGAGGACTAAACATCGGATCTCACGACCCAAAGAGGGCTAAACATCGGATCTCACTACACTGAGAGGACTAAACATCGGATCTCACGACCCAAAGAGGGCTAAACATCGGATCTCACGACCTAAAGAGGGTTAAACATCGGATCTCACTACCCTGAGAGGACTAAACATCGGATCTCACGACCCAAAGAGGGCTAAACATCGAATCTCACGACCCTGAGACGACTAAACATCGGATCTCACGACCCAAAGAGGGCTAAACATTAGATTTCACTACCCAAAGAGGGCTAAACATCGAATCTAACTACCCTGAGAGGCCTAAACATCGGATCTCACTACCCAGAGAGGGCTAAACATTAGATTTCACTACCCAGAGAGGGCTAAACATCGGTTCTCACTACCCTGAGAGGCCTAAACATCGGATCTCACTACCCAGAGGGAACTAAACATTGAATCTCACTACCCAAAGAGGGCTAAACATCGGATCTCACTACCCAGAGAGGGCTAAACATTGGATCTCACTACCCAGAGAGGGCTAAACATCGGATCTCACTACCCAGAGAGGGCTAAACATTGGATCTCACTACCCAGAGAGGGCTAAACATTGGATCTCACTACCCAGAGAGGGCTAAACATTGGATCTCACTACCCAGAGAGGGCTAAACATCGGATCTCACTACCCAGAGAGGGCTAAACATCGGATCTCACTACCCAGAGGGAACTAGACATTGGATCTCACAATCCTAAGAGGGCTAAAAATCGGATCACACTACCCAGAGAGGACTAGACATCGGATATGACTACCCAGAGAGGACTAGACATCTGATCTCACTACCAAAAGAGGACTAGACATCGGATATCACTACCAAAAGAGGGCTAAACATCGGATCTCACTACCCAGAGAGGGCTAAACATCGGATCTCACTACCCAGAGCGGGCTAAACATAGGATCTCACTACCCAAAGAGAGCTAAACATCGGATCTGACTACAAATAGAGGGTTAAACATCGGATCTCACTACCCAGAGAGAGCTAAACATCGGATCTCACTACCCAAAGAGAGCTAAACATTGGATCTCACTACAAATAGAGGGTTAAACATATGATCTCACTACCCAAAGAGAACTAAACATCGGATCTCACTACAAATAGAGGGTTAAACATATGATCTCACTACCCAGAGAGGGCTAAACATCGGATCTCACTACCAAAAGAGGGCTAATCATCGGATCGCACTATCCAGAGAGGACTAGACATCGGATCTCACTACCCAGAGAGGGCTATACATCGGATCTCACTACCCAGAGAGGGCTAGACATCGGATCTCACTACCCAAATAGGGCTAAACATCGGATCTCACTACCCAAATAGGGCTAAACATCGGATCTCACTACCCAGAGAAAACCACAACACAACGCAGACACGTCCACTTAATGTCCTTTTAAGGGCGGATGACGAAGAGGAATTCTACAGTTTATGAATACTCTAGAATACTTTGATCATCTGGCGAACGTAAGCAATTACCCAGAGAGGACTAGACATTGGATCTCACTTCCTCGAGAGGGCTAAACGTCGGATTCACTACCCAGAGAGGGCTAGACATCGGATATTACTACCCAGAGATGGCTAGACATCGGATCTCACTACCTCGAGAGGGCTAAACGTCGGATCTCACTACCCAGAGAGGGCTAGACATCGGATCTGACTACCCAGAGATGGCTAGACATCGGATATTACTACCCAGAGATGGCTAGACATCGGATCTGACTACCCAGAGATGGCTAGACATCGGATCTCACTACCCAGAGAGGGCTAGACATCGGATCTCACTACCCAGAGAGGGCTAGACATCGGATCTGACTACCCAGAGATGGCTAGACATCGGATCTTACTACCCAGAGAGGGCTAGACATCGGATCTTACTACCCAGAGAGGACTCGACATCGGACAAGTAATCTTGGAGGGGAAAAGACAAGGTAGAAGAGGCAGAGGCAAACCAAGACTAACATGGACGAGTAACATCAAAAGATGGACAAATCAGCCTATTTCAACTTGCACCATCAAAGCAAGAGACAGAACAGAATAGCGCTCCATGGTAGCTAACCTTCGTTGCGGAGATTGCACTCGATGATGATGATGAGATTCTTTCAGAATACAGTGAGAATCATCATCATTATGTATCATACCGGTTGGCGGAGGCGATCATGTCCTTCCACAATCTTCTATCCACCGTACATCGTATCAGTTCTGTTGTTGACTGCTTTCCATGCCATGACACCAAGCTTTCTAGTATCTTCTCTCTTTGTTGTCCGTGATCTCTCTTTTCCCTTATGTTGCCAGTTGTAACCAAGTATTCCAACCTTCCTCTTCTTATGATACGATAAGAGCTCACTTTTTTGTGTTGGCCTCCTTGAGAATTTCCACGTTTGTCAATTTAGCTTTCTAGGGAACTTTCAACATTCTTCTGAGAAACTCTCATCTCAGTGAGAATAGTACAGCTATTCATTTGGGCCCGCCTTTGTCAGTGGAAAAGATTGTTCCTCCTCCTCCTCCTCCTCTTCTTCTCCTCCTTCTCCTCCTTCTCCTCCTTCTCCTCCTTCTCCTCCTTCTCCTCCTTCTCCTCCTTCTCCTCCTCCTCCTCCTCCTCCTTCTTCTTCTTCTTCTTCTTCTTCTTCTTCTTCTTCTTCTTCTTCTTCTTCTTCTTCTTCTTCTTCCTCTTCTTCTTCTTTCCTTCCTCATTTGCCTTTCAGCGCCGAGGGGAGATATAATTTGCGGTCTTTTGCTTTTCTGTTCGCCTCTGCTGCTGTTATGTTACCTAGTGCTTCTAATATTCCATCGACCAATCTTTTTCGTGGTCGACCCTTTGGTCTGATGTTCTCACAACGTTTGTTGAAAGCTCGTTGTGTTGTGTTTTGTTCTTTCTGCCTTGTCACGTGGGCAAACCATTTTATCTGTTGTTTCCTTATATATTCTATGGCGGGGGCTATTCCTAGCTTTTTTCTCAGTTCTTCATTTCTGATCTTATCTCTCAGACTGTTTCCTGTCATTTGTCTAACACATTTCATCTCTGTAGAGGTTATTTTTCTTATTGTTCTTGCATTTATGGTCCAGGACTGGCATTGGCAGCACAACGTTGGGATGAAGATTGTATTGTATAGTGCTCGTTGCAATGAAGATTGTATTGTATAGTGCTCGTTTCATTTGCTCGAGGGAAAGATTGTTCAATGAGAATAAATTAGAAACGAGACTGATTAACAGGCTGTAGAAAATATTTCTGTCATTATTTATATAACTGTCCAAATACCATAACACAAGAGCGGAACTATATATAGAGCGAAGTGACCCGAAAGAACAAAACTTACAGCATATACAGAAATCTGATTATATTATCCATTCTTCCTTTCTCATGTCACCATTGAATGCCACAACAGACGAATACAAGACAATATGTTACAACTGTTTCTTTATCATTTCAATGTTTACTCATGCTATAACCAAATTTATTCCCACACATACAGTGTGACGTCAAGACTACTAACAAATTCTAATAGAAAGATAATGTACGTTTTAACCAAATCAGTTTTCGTTTTGTTAACTTGTGATATTTTTGGGGAAAAATTGAATGGATTTCCCATTAGCAAAATGGGCAGGCATTGTGTTATGATGGAAGCTGGTGTCGGAGAGAAACTATGGACTACATGTATGTCGTGAGTAGGTTGTATGTACATCAAACAAAATAATGAAATTATAAACAGAAAAAAGCACATAAATGAATACAATATTAAATATGAGAATATAACACCGGTAGTGAATACAATAGTTCTCGTCTTTCTTTATTACTTTCTTTTATATCTCGCGTAATCTCGATTTGTTCTCTCTCTCTCTCTCTCTCTCTCTCTCTCTCTCTCTCTCTCTCTCTTTTTATCCTTCAATTTATTTTCTCGTAATATCTCTAATTATGGTCATCTCTTTGAAAACTTGCGCAGAAACACCCGCTATATAGAACTTACAATCAACACCCGCTATATAGAACTTACAATCAACACCCGCTATATAGCACTCACCATCAACACACACTATATAACACTCACTATCAACACCCGATATATAGCACTTACCATCAAAACACACTATATAACGCTCAGCATCAAAACACACTATATAACGCTCAGCATCAACACCCAATATATAACGCTCAACATCAACACCCACTATATAGCACTCATCATTAACACTCACCATATAGCACTCATCATTAACACTCATCATTAACACTCACCATATAGCACTCACCATCAACACCCACCATATAGCACTCACCATCAACATCCGCTATATAGCACTCACCAGCAACACCCACCATATAGCACTCACCATCAACATCCGCCATATAGCACTCACCATCGACACCCACCATATAGCACTCACCATTAACATCCGCTATATAGCACTCACATCAACACTCACCATATAGCACTCACCATCAACACCCGCTATATAGCACTCACCATCAACACCCGCTATATAGCACTCACCATCAACACCCGCTATATAGCACTCACCATCAACATCCGCTGAATAGCACTTACCATCGACACCCACCATATAGCACTCACCATCGACACCCACCATATAGCACTCACCATCAACACCCACCATATAGCACTTACCATCAACACACACCATATAACACTCACCATCAACACCCACCATATAACACTCACCATTACCATGTGCCATACAGACTGGCGCCGGCGATTATGCTCTTCCGCATGTCTCTATCCACTTTGTATCGCATCATTTATGTTGCTGACTATTTACCGTGCCACGATGACAAGCTATTTAAGATATTCTCTTTGTGTGGGTTCCTCGATCTTTTTTTCCATGTATTTTGCCGGCTGTAACCAAATATTCAAATTTTTCGCTTCTCATTAAGTCCCCAAAAAATGTCCGTTGTTTCTTTCTGATGCTTTTAAGAGCTCTCATTTTGTATTGTCCTGCTTGAGAATTTCCTCATTGCTCTTTAGCTGTCCAGGGAAATCTCAACATTCTTCTGGGAAATTACATGTCTGTGGCCTCTAACTGCCATTTCATTTATTTGTCTCCGGTCCGTGATTCGCTTCCATAGTTTAGAATGGGATCTATAAAGCGCTGGTGGACTCTCTTTCTCACTTCTGTTTACACTGACTTATTTCAGAAGATATGTAGAAATGTGGTTTTACAGAAGAATGTTGAGAATACCATGAACAGCTAAGAAGAGTAATGAAAATGTTCTGAAAGAGGCCAAAGGAAAAAGAAAGCTAATTTTCAATATTAGGAAGAAACAATCATCATTTTTTGGCCACGTAATGAGAAGAGAACAACTGGAATATATTGTAACAACTGGAAAAATTGAGGGACGAAGAGATAGAGGGAAGCAAAGAGAAAAGATACCAGACAGCTTAAGAGAATGGCTTGGCAGAAGGTCAACAACAGAAATGATAAATAACTGTCGTGATCGAAAGTTGTGGAGAGACATGATCACCTACGCCACTAGGCCCGGTACTTGATGATGATGATTTCAGAAGATGTTTGTCTTTTCCTGTAATGCTACTTGGTCTGAGTTATTCAGTTTTATTTATTTCTGTGAAGCATCTTCCGTCTGATGCTATTATTTAGCCCACGTATTTGACGATCTGCGCATATTTAACATTTTTTCCATTTATTTTTATCTTACATGATGGTGATGCTTGTTCCTTCGATGTCGCACTAGCATTATTATAAATGAGCACTGACAAGAAAAGCGATTCGACGAAGCATGAAGAAAACGTGTTTACGGGAAAAAGAAAATGATAAATGTCTTTATCGCTCTGATGATATGTGTTTCGTATGTGGCTATGAATTTTACGCGAGTGTTTAACAATGACGGTTTTGCGCATAAACTAGGAATGTACAAAAGTGTGAAATTAGAATTGCAATTGCAAGTATGTGAAACTAGGAATGCAGCAACAAACGTGTGAAACTAGGAATGCAACAATAAACGTGTGAAACTACAATCGCAACAACAAACGTGTGAAACTAGAAGTGTAGTTGTGAACGTGTGAAATTAGAATTGCAACAACAAACGTGTGAACTAGAATTGCAACAACAAACGTGTGAAACTAGAATTTCAACATCACAATTGTAAATATGGAGTCCCAATCACAAAAGTGTAAAGCTAGGCCTTCAGCTACAAATATGTAAAGCTTGAACTACAACTGCAAAAATTGTAATGCTATGGTTGCAATTCAATCAATCAATGCACAGGAACGCCTCTGTAGGGGCGTAGACCACTGACACGATTTCTCCGGTTTACAACTGCATAAGTGTAAAGCTAGATTTGTAACTTCACAAATGTAGAGTTACTATAGAATTTATAATAAAGCTAGAGTTACAACTACACAAATCTGATGCTAAATTTGCAGTTTCACATATACGGGTATAGGTGCAACTACATGGATAAAAATTACAACTAGGACTAAACAAATGTGAAACTGGAGTTACAACTACATAAATTACAACTGGAACTAAACAAATGTGAAACTGGAGTTACAACTACATAAATAACAACTGGAACTAAACAAATGTGAAACTAGAGTTAAAACTACATAAATAGCAACTGGAACTAAACAAATGTGAAACTAGAGTTACAACTACATAAACATAACTAGAACTGAACAAATTTGAAGACAGAGTTGCAACTACATAAAAATAAAGTAACAACTGGGAGTAATGTCTCTTGTGCATTCTGCGCTTGTTAAAGAACCCCTGGCAATAAAAGTCGAAGAGAGTAGGTAAATATTGTCCCCGCCAAGGCAAAAATTGCTGAAACATCTACCCATGCCGGAGACGGATATGCCAGGTTTAAAGGCGCAGATATGCCAGGTTTAAAGGCGCAGATATGCCAGGTTTAAAGGCGCAGATATGCCAGGTTTAAAGGCGCAGATATGCCAGGTTTAAAGGCGCAGATATGCCAGGTTTAAAGGCGCAGATAAGTCAGGTTTAAAGGCGCAGATATGTCAGGTTTAAAGGCGCAGATATGCCAGGTTTAAAGGCGCAGATATGCCAGGTTTAAAGGCGCAGATAAGTCAGGTTTAAAGGCGCAGATATGCCAGGTTTAAAGGCGCAGATATGCCAGGTTTAAAGGCGCAGATATGCCAGGTTTAAAGGCGCAGATAAGTCAGGTTTAAAGGCGCAGATATGCCAGGTTTAAAGGCGCAGATAAGTCAGGTTTAAAGGCGCAGATATGCCAGGTTTAAAGGCGCAGATAAGTAATGTTTAAAGGCGCAGATATGCCAGGTTTAAAGGCGCAGATATGCCAGGTTTAAAGGCGCAGATGTCACGACTTTGCCGTAGAGCAACAACAGACAGAATGCCCGCCCGCTTTTAAAGTGAACACTATTGAAGATAGTCTTTAAAGCGGGCTCCTAACATCCGTCTGACACATTTCATTGATTGATCTAGAATACAGCGTCCAAGCTGGCAAATAATCTCTTGAGGAAATATGGCGACATCAGGGACTAGATAGCTTTATCATATTCGCCGCCTCCCAGAATGCAACTCTTAATCATGAAGGTTGAAGTTAGGTTGTGGCGCCATCGCCATGAGTGCCGGGTCATCGCCATGAGCGCACCAACCATTCAGGCTCAGTCTGAAAATTGTTCCTTGCTGCCGGAGCTACTGAGTTTAGTGCTCTGTGCACACCGTGAGCTGTGTTTTTCATCCAGATTGTATTTCGATATTCCGATGCATGGGCATTGATAGCACTCTCGGCAGGCAGAATAGTCAAGGAAGACAGTGGTGCATACGTTGTGACCACGAGTAGCAAGACGATGGAGGCGATGGCAGTGACCAGGGCATTGATCTGGTTAGAGTCACAAGACTACACCCACGCCGGTATACTGAGTGACTCGATGAGCATGATAAGAAAAGTGGAGGCGGGCTCTGTACGCAGAAAATGGGTAGAGTCGTTGCAGAAGTAAAAAAATACGTAAGGTCATCTTTGTCTACGTCCCTGGGCATGCGGGAGTACGGGGAAATGAAAGAGCGGACAGGTTGGCTAGCTGCGCTGTTGTTGAGGACGGGCAACCAATGGATCAGGCGGACATCATCAATGTCCTCCGGGAAGTGAGAAGGACACAGGCCTTCGACAACCATGAGTCCAGGTCACTCCTTCGGATGAAAGAGATGGGAGTTAAGATGGGCACAGCCAGAAACGAGAAACTTAGTGGGCGTGTAAGAAGACTAATTAACCAACATAGAACTGGAGTCGTCAGTCGCTGGACACTGAGGGAATTGCTGAGGAGCGGATCTGAGCACCTATGGACATGTTCGGAGTGCAATGATGATGACCGGATAATAACTCCGCAACTCAATCGTTTGACGAAGAACAGTTCAGCTCCGTTCACTTTCGGTGCCGCTTGGCCTTGTGTCTTGTGGCGTGTGCTATAGCTGCGATGATGGGGACAGCAGCTGCATTTCTTTGTTTGGATCGTTCAAGGGGATGAGTTTTAATTCGAATGAATCCACTGACGCAGGTGGTTGAAAAATTATGGATTTCAATTCCTTTGCAGTGATACCGGGACCTTATACTAACCATAGAAAAGTGCTCCGACGGTTAATACACAGTCATCTACACTTTTAATAAGGCCCACGTGCTGATGGGAATCACCCAAAGTTTGTGACGTTTTCAGCTGTGCGGGCAGAGTTCGTTTTGAGTAAAATCGCGCCACTCGTTTATAACTGACATATATGAAGACGTCACCAACTTTAGGTGATTCCTGGATTTCCCTCTCAGTTCACAACCTTTAATAAAACCATAGATGAATCTGATTAATGAATGATGATCTATATTTAGAACACAAGCTACGTGAAGATATTTTTTCTTTTCATTGCCGCGGGGGCTAAAGTAATCGAACACTGCCCTAGTTAGCTGAGTGGCAGTGTTCCCTAGCGTTTGGTTTTCGTGGCGAGGCGCTGTGCCACTGAGTACGGGTTCGATCCTGCTTCAGTCCATATATTATGCTTGGTTTTTTCTGTTGTTAATTATTTGTCATTTTTTCCGAGTGCTGTAAACATACCTCTTCCTCTGAACTGATTCGCTGATTATCGCCTCAGTAGTTTCCCCTCTATAATAATATTCATTTATTATTATTTGCCTCAGGGCTAAAATATCCCTTGTTAAGTATCTCCGCGATGTATCCTGAGGCCACTCAGTAGTTGTCGCAGTTGCCAGATAAGCTCTGGAGGTTTTTCATGTTTTTGTTTTTTAGTTCCACATGTTTCGTTTAGTAATGACCCCCCCAAGGTGAACAGTAATGATGATAGCAAATCGAAACTGCTGGAGATGTAAAGATGGGTTTTAACCACAAGATGTCTCCTGGAAGGTGTTATGAGGTAAATTAATGCACGGATTTACATATTTATAAGGTAAACCGCAGGGAAATTAGGAAAATAATTGGCAGAAGGATCAGTTGGGAATGCGATTATACTCAAGGACGACTTAAGAAAAAAAGTCAAGGCTATAGGAGACTTTTAATAAATAATGAGTTGGGAGAAATGAGAAGAAGATTGAAGAAGATGGTGACTGTGGATTAGTACATTCCAGTTCTTGATTTAGAGAGAGAGAGAGAGAGAGAGAGAGAGAGAGAGAGAGAGAGAGAGAGAGAGAGAGAGAGGGAGAACCAATTTTTATAACTTCTAGCATTATAATTATGTGTTCTGTTATTAGTTATTAGTTATCAAACTATAAACAGCATTTTCATGTCAGTCTTATGCTACTAACGTCAAACATGGACAATGAACAAAGAGCGAGCACAGACGATCATTACCTGCGAAATCAGGTGATTGTGAAAGATAAAAAAAACAACAACAACAGAAAGATAGATGGAATTTCCAAAGTGAAAATCAGAGAACAATTGTGCTTGGAATACATTAACAGCAAATCAGCAACAAAAATGGTTCGGGCACACGGTAAAAATAAAACCAGACCAGATAACATTAGGAGCTCTCAGCTTCACAACAACAAGGCAGAGGGCAAGAGGCAGACCAATGAAGAGATGGATAGACGGAATAAAAGACATACACGAACGGAAACATTTCTATCTTAATAGCGCACAGACACGCCCAACGACACTATTTTTAAAAGAGAGGTGACCAAAAAGGACAAGCAATGTACGAGGAGCTTTCAAAAGGTAATGCACCCCATCGGTTTTCTCAGATAATAATAAATATAGAAACATGAAATTTTCAAAACTTTAAATATGACACGTGTTGATTGTGTGCATCAAATTGTACAGCAATCGGCTAAATAACACGATTGCACTAAAGCGTTTAAATGAAGCATGTGCAAGTGTATAACTTGCGTTATAAGCAGAGAATTGTTATAGAATTTCTCGTTTTAGAGAAGAAAACTATTGTGAACATTCACAAGCACCTATGTGATGTGTATAGGGAGCCGCGATAGCTCAGTGGTTAGTGAACTGGACTACAAAGGACAAGGGGTAAGGTTCGATCCCAACCGACGGCTTCCGGGTTCACCCAGCCTTTAATGGGTACCGGATTTTTTTCTGGGAAAGTGAAGCGGCACGGGCGTAATACCGACCACATTATCCCCAAAATCATGTGTCGAAGGTCTGTAAAATGTATGGTCACTAACACCATATTCTATATACGCCACTTGGCGTGACGGGGGTACTTTACTTTTTTTTTTTTTTTTTTTTTACTTATGTGATGTGTATGAAAGTGTTGCAGTCGACGAACACTTCTGGATAGGCGCTCGATCACATATAGGTGAAAACTGGAGTGCTAAGACTCTGATTTAAGTCTCGCACTTTACTTTTACCTTTATTATGTCTTCCATCGAATTATCACAAAGTCCATCCGTCTGTTGAACTGTCAACTCGACTGATAGTTTATCTGTCTGTCTATTTTCCATCTATCACATATTTTATTCAAATTAGGATATCAAAAGCAAGAAGAGCTTTTGTTGCACTGGGAAACATATGGAAGTCCAAAGAAATTAGGTTAAATACAAAAGTATAAATTTTCAACTCCAATGTTAAGTCAGTCCTATTATACGGCTGTGAAACCTGGAGAATAACAAAATTGGCAATCATGAAGATACATAATTTCATTAATGGATGCTTACGCAGAATAAAAGGATGGAAATGGCAGGACAAAATCACTAACATAGAATTATGGAAATGTGCCAGTCAAATACCAGTGGATAAAGAGATACAGCGAAGACGATGGCGCTGGATAGAACACACATTGCGGAAGCCCTATTGGAATCCCTAGGGGAAAAGACAAAGAGGAAAACCAAGAAATTGTTGGAGAAGACAGACAGAAGCAGAGATAAAGATGGGAAGACATGAAATAATCTTAAAAGAATGCCAAGAAACAGAACGACTTGGAAAGTGTTTGTTGAAGACCTATGCTCCACAGGGAGCTGAAAGATAGAAGAAGACATATTTAATTTAAACAGCCTTCATTCCTTACACAACCTTTGTCTTCCCGCTTTTGTATTCTCTCTTATGCTTTTCTATCACACCAATCCCCTTTAACGACTCCTTATCCCCCGCGCTTAATCTTATTTCCCAGTTTATCTAGAATGCGTCCATAAATCATGTTTCATGCCTCAAGCATTACGAGATAGCATTTCATTATTTTAGCCATTTCTCCAGCCTTGTCCGACATTTTCAAACCTATGTCCCTCACATATGGCACTCTTGCCAGCCCCATATGTTTCGCAAATTGTGAATTATGGTCAAAATAATAACAAAATTACTCGTAGCAATAATAAAAAAAAAAGGATTTATGGGCAGTCAATAACAAAAGAAATAAAAAAGGATACATTGCAACAGATATAAGTTACACGCTAGAGGAGACGAATTAAACAAAGAAAAGAGGTAATTAGCACATACAAGAACAACAAATTTGAGCACACAAAGATAATCAATTTAATAATATTAAAGAGAAGACTTTCTATGCCAGCTAAACAACAAATGATAAATAGCATCTTCTTACCAACTTTATGCTATGAAAGTCAAAAATTGACCCTTTCTAAATCACATTTAAGAAAGATCAATTCATGTGAGATGCGTTGCTTGAGAAAAGTAACCAACAACACAAGAAGAGATAGAATACCAAATGAAACCATAATAAAAATAGTAGGAACAAAACCCTGCCAAGAATATATAGAACAACAACAACGACTTAAATGGTTTAGTCACCTGGTCAGAATGAATCCTTATCAATCACCATCAAGGGCGTTCTTCTCGAGAATGCATGGGAAAAGACCAAGAGGAAGACCCAGAAGAAGATGGATAGATGCAGTGACAGAGACATGTAACAACAAAGGAAAATCACTAATTCAGACAATTCGAGCAGCACAAGAACGACAAATGATATAAACCACAACACCTTTTAGGTATCAGTGAAAAGAGAAAATAAAAAGAAGAAAGAGAAGACACATAGAAGGATTAGTATTCGTTCGTGAATTTGTAAACAAAAAAATAATAATATATTTATAGTTAGTTTTAATGATTGAAAAAATCTCAATATTGAGATCTGGCTCATGAACATCTAACAGAGGAGTTACTATGGCAACGCCAACGAACGCAGTTGGCTGGAAAGAACAATAATGGAAGGCATGGTTCCAGAACGATGCATCAGGGGCAGACAACAAAGTAGGTAGTTTAACGATATCATAGAGAAATGACAATAGAATGAGTGGGAAATCTGGTTAAAGATAAACATTCTTTCACACGGGTTGTAGGCTGTGATGAGTGCAGAGTTCTGTTGGAGATCTGGCTAGAGATAAAGATTCTTTCAAACAGATTGTGGGTTGTGATGAGTTCCGAAATCTGTGGGAAATCTGGCTAGAGATAAATATTATTTTACACGGATTGTGGGTTGTGATGAGTTCAGAAATCTGGCTAGAGATAAATATTATTTTACACTGGTTGTAGGCTGTGAATAGTGCAGAGATCGATAAAGAACACTCAAACCGATGAATTGTCAATAAGTAAAGAGAAGCTCATTTCTTCCCTCAACTATTGGTACTTAATCGTTTCTTCACATCATCTGATAATCAAATGCGGTTATACAGAGGAATGTTGAAAAGATCGTGGACAGTTAAACTAGAAAAAAAATGTACGATCGAAAATAGAGTCACGAAAAAAATAACGTTTATTTTCAACATTATGCAAGGAAAAAAGAATCACCATTTTATTCATATAATGAGAAGGTAACATTTGGTGTCAGGTCTGGTAACTTTTTCCTGCTGTTTTATGCAGTAGACAGTACACTCTGCTGCTGCCCTGCTGCCTTGTAGGTAAGCTCGGGAGAGTAAAAGGCTAAGGGAGGGTACCCCGAAGTAAAGCAACCCCACTGCCTTGTGGGTGAGACTTTTTAGTCAAAGGCTAGCGCAGCCAACCGTAAACAAACCGACGGAAGGCAACAGAAGACCACCGTAATAAACTCTTGGTATATTCATGGATCGCCACAATTACAAAAGCAGCTGTACAAAGAATGAGGAAGATACCGTGTAATCTATTTCTGCCAATAGAAACAAGAAATAGAGTTCTTAAACATAGTGCAGAGCGATTCTTAACATATAGTAAAGCAAAGTAAAGTGCCCCCGTCACGCCAAGTGGCATATAGGGAATATGGTGTTAGTGACCACACATTTTACAGACCTTCGACACATGATTTTTGGGGTAATGTGGTATGTATTATGCCCATGTCGCTTTACTTTCACAGAAAAAATCCCTTACCCATTAAAGGCTGGGTGAACCTGGAATCCGTCGGTTGGGATCGAAGTTGTTGGAATCGAAGAACTCTTGTACTTTGTAGTCCAGTTCACTAACCACTGAGCTATCACGGCTCCCAGTCTTAACATATGGATGTGAATAATTCTTATGAGGTAATATGAATGTAAGGATGGAAAGAGAGTAGGGAACAGTATTAAGAGAGTTATGAAACATAGTACGTGTGGGTGAAGTGACATTTCCAAGAATTCTCTGTTGTTTAGGGTAAGGGGAAAGTCTCGTGATTGTGGAGATATTGACAACATTGACAAACATGTGGAAGTTAGTAGATTGGGAGGGGGAGGGTGAAGGTGAAGGTGGAATTGTTAGAGATGACGTCGAGAGAATCCATTGGAATGGGAAATTAATGAAGTGATTTTTGATTGGCTGGAGAGCGAAGGAATTAAGCGTCTGCAGAGTGTTACAAACAAGGTTCTACGAGAAATTCACATGTAAGTGAGGCGGGTAGCCATAAAGCCGCACATGAGCTCAAGTTCATTGTCAGTTAGCAATTATCAGTTAAAAGAACTCCAGAAGAGATTTTACGCTTAAGCTAGGGAGTAGTAGTGGCCACTACAGGTGTAGCTTTATAGACGGCCAGGAGCCAAAGCTTGGTTTTAGTTAGGAATGATCTTAATGCAGGACGAGAGAGGGACGACATGGAGTGCCAGAGTTAGGCGAGAATGTTTCATTTTTTAAAAATTAGTACTATCTGGCATACTTTTTATTTGTTTGAGAAATAGATAATTTAATGTTCACATATTGTTGTATTATTTTCTGACTTGCTTGTAATTTGTAACATGGAGATCCACTATAAAAGATATTGGAAGGTAACATTTTTTAAATGAGCAGGTAAAGAATGGTAGAGAAACAAGTAGCAGGATTGTCGGGTTTTATGTTCGTATATGTCAGGTGGTGTAATTTTACCTGCTACTGTATGCATTAGACATTACAACCTGCGGCTGCCCTGCTACCTTACAGGTATACTCGGGAGAGTAAAAGGCTAAGGGAGGGTACCCTGAAGTAAAACAACCCCACAGCCTTGTGGGTGAGACTTTTTAGTCAAAGGCTAGAGGAGCCAACCGTAAACAAACCGACGGAAGGCAACAGAAAACCACCGTCGTAATTTCTTTGTACAATCACGAAAGTCGGCAACAGAAATGATAAATAACTGTCGAGATCGAAAGTTGTGGAGAGACATGATCACCTACACCAGCAGGCCCGGTACTTGATGACGCTGATGATGATGATGATGTGTGATTCCTTAGCAACTCACAGTGAAGAACCGAGCGGGATGTTAAACCTCTGGGTTTGTTATATTTGATGTATTATTATAGTGTGAACTTTGTTAATAAAGTTAGGAGGAAAAATTAAAAAATACAAAACAAATGGTATGTTAGAAGCTTTACGTGATAAGTGGACGACACAGACTAAACGACGTTTCGGCGCAATAGGCCTTCAGCAGGAACAAACAAGAAACACACACACACAAAACTAATAACGAAAAATTCAAAACAAAAATATTCAACAGTTTATCACAGTATTTATCACGTAAAGCTAAAAAAATCTAACATACCATTTTTTTATTTTTTTATTTTTCCTCATATTCAGCTTTACTGCAGCTTCGCATTTTTATGCATTCATTTGCATTTCTTTGCCTTAACCCCATAATAAAGTTATGCTGTTCAATTTTAAGATAGACTTCCATGTCAAGTAATTATCAAGTTCCATCAAGTCGAGTCCGTACGCTGTGGTGATAAACGAAGTTGAGGTTGTAGCAGGGAAGAGGGCCGGAGATTCAAGACTCTCCAGTTGAAGAGCTATTCAGTCACAAAGGCCAGGGACAAAGGTGTGCAAACGCGGAGTACGATCACATGTGTACATTTGTGTACATTTTGGGGCCAGTATAAGACATAAGAAGCAATCAACATTTTTCGGGCACATCATGAGAAGAGGAAAGTTGGAATACTTGGTTACAACTGGCAAAATAAAAGGAAAGAGAGATCGCGGACGACAAAGAGAGAAAATACTGGATAGCTTGGTGTCATGGCATGGAAAACAGTCAACAAGAGAACTGATACGATGCACTGTAGATAGAAGATTGTGAAGGGACATGATCGCCTATGCCCACCGGCATGGTACATGATGATGATGATAAGACACTGTTACAATCACAGGTTTTCAACGGTGTGTACATCGCCATTAAAGTTTTCAAGTTTACATTCTTTCAGAACGGGTGAAATCACGTTCACAGTACAGATGTGGAAGGCCCGTTTATGTAATGAACATTAGGACAACAGACAAGAAAATCACTGGAGGCTGTAGAAATGTGGTTTTACAGAAGAATGTTGAGAATATCATGGACAGCTAAGAAGAGTAACGAAAACGTTCTGAAAGAGGCCAAAGCAAAGAGAGAGCTAACTTCCAATATTAGGAAGAATCAATCATCTTTTTTTGACCATGTAATGAGAAGGAAACAGCTGGAATTATTTGTGACAGCTGGAATTATTTGTGACAACTGGGAAAATTGAGGGACGAAGAGATAGAGGGAAGCAAAGAGAAAAGATACCAGACAGGTTAAGAGAATGGCTTGGCAGAAGGTCAATAACAGAAATGATAAATAACTGTCGAGATTGAGAGTTGTGGAGAGTCGTGATCACCTACACCAGCATGCTTTGTAGTTGATGGTGATGATGAATATTTGGAACGTTTTGTGACAAGAAAATTCAGAGAGGAGGAAGGAGAAGGAAGAAGTCAATCAATCAATCAATCAATCAATCAATCAATCAATCAATCAATCAATCAATCAATCAATCAGTAAGTCAATAAATCAATCAATCAGTCAGTCAATCAATCAATCAGTCAATCAATCAGTCAATCAGTCAGTAAATCAATCAATCAATCAGCCAATCAACCAATCAATCAGTCAATCAATCAATCAGCCAATCAACCAATCAATCAGTCAATCAATCAATCAATCAACCAATCAATCAACCAACCAATCAATCAATCAATCAATCAATCAATCAATCAATCAATCAATCAGTCAATCAATCAACCAATGAATCAATCGGTCAATCAATCAATCAACCAATGAACCAATCAGTCAATCAACCAATCAATCAACCAATCAATCAGTCAATCAATCAATCAATAAACCAATGAATCAATCAGTCAATCTATCAATCAATCAATCAACCAATCAATCAATGAATCAATCAATCACACACGTTCATTCACACACGTTCTCTCTCACACACGTTCACTCTATTTCTCAAAGACAATTTCTCTTTATCTCTCTCACACACTTTCACTTTCTCTCTCACAGACAATTTATCTTCATCTCTCACATACTTTCACTCTATCACTCACAGACAATTTCTCTTTATCTCTCTCTCTCTCTCACGTTCACTCTAACTCTCACAGACAATTTCTCTTTATCTCTTTCACACACTTTCACTCTATCTCTCTCACACTTTCACTCTATCTCATCCTTGCCCCCATTTTCCCTCTAACCTCTTCCCCCCCGCCCCCCCCCACCCAGTTCTTTCTCTCTATCACCCACACACTCCTTCACTCAACCTCCCCCACACTAGTGCTGATGTCGGATGTGTTGGGCCGAAAGGCTCAAATACCACAGCTCTACTTCAACCTTAAAGAAAACGTTCTGATCTAAACCAAACCAAAGAGAGAGAGTGCTAATTTCCAATATTAGGAAGAAACAATCATCATTGTTTGGCCATGTAATGAGAAGGGAACAGCTGGAATATATTGTGACAACTGGGAAAAATGAGGGACGAAAAGATAGAGGGAAGGAAAGAGAAAAAATCCCAGACAGCTGACTTAGTAGAAGGTCAACAGCAGAAACGACTGATACATTACTGTTGAGATCGAGAGTTGTGGAGAGACATGATCACCTACGCCAGCAGGCATGGTACTTGATGATAATGACTTCAAATCACAACATAACGAATATGCGCTCATTTAACGTCCTTTTATTAAGCGTGGATGACGAAGACATCAGGTTAATGGTAACTGAGTGGCAGTGTTCCCTAGCGTTTGGCTTTTCGTGGCAAGGCGCTGTGCCACTGAGTACGGGTTCGATCCTGCCTTGGTCCATATTTTTTTTCTGTTGTTGATTATTTGTCATTTTTATCCGAGTGCTGTAAACATACCTCTTCCTCTGAACTGATTCGCTGATTATCGCCTCGGAAGTTTCCCCATATAATAATATTCATTTATTATTATTTGTCTCCAGTCTAAACCACTGGAAACTACTATTCGTGCTGTTTCGTCCTAAGTGTTTGTCTGCAACGCAAGTATTCAGCCCTACCCTATCCGGGAGATACTTGTCTTAACAGGAAAAATATTTCCGAGCTGTGATCCCAGCCTTATGCTATAGTCATGTGAACGCCATTGCGAAAAGACATTGTCCACGATAGCTAATTTTTTAGTTAGCTGAGTGGCAGTGTTCCCTAGCGTTTGGCTTTTCGTGGCAAGGCGCTGTGCTATTGAGTACGGGTTCGATCCTGCCTTGGTCCATATTTTTTTCTGTTGTTGATTATTTGTCAGTTTTATCCGAGTGCTGCAAACATACCTCTTCCTCTGAACTGATTCGCTAATGGTAACAAACAAGCACCCACTGTTTTCTCCATAATTTCGCTCCACTTTCATCATAATTAACTTTAATCCTATCCCCTGAAATTCACTAAATTATCTATAATAAACGCCGAACAAGAAAACAGCTATCAGAGAAAATTACTACAAAAATGAAACTAAAACCAGAATGTGGCGATCCAAAAGTTATCTTGAAAGTGCAGCTAGAAATGTTGAAGGCAAATACGAGTCAAACCAAATTGTAGTTAATTTGTTGTAGCTGGGTTGGGGGATTGTGTTGCTCAAGTTGATTTGATGCGTTTTCGCGATAGACAAGCGGTTAGTCTGGTGGCCTACTGCGGAAAAGAGGTCAGGTTCGATTTCGATCGATAACATGTAGGCTTGAGAATTCCAGATATATTCTTGTGTGCAACGGACACGTACCCCGTGCGTACTAACGTTTATTTTCATTCTGTCCGCAGCGTAGTTTACATGGAAATCATTTTATTCCAATTTTTAGTTCTCATTCTATTTCGAAATTATTATTTTTTTAAATGTTAAATACAATATATGTGTTTATGTTGTATGTTTGTTCCTGCTGAAGGCCTTTTTGAGCATAAACGTTATTCTAATTTGTGTCGTCCCCTTATTACGTACAGCTGTGACCATACCGTTTTTTCAATATTTGTTTTCTATATTTGTTTTCTATATTTGTTTTCTATATTTGTTTTCTATATTTGTTTTCTATATTTGTTTTCTATATATTTTATTAATTTTCTGCTTACATGTATACTTGACCAAGCCCATATGTGTAATATCAACTGAAGTTTCCTTCCACGTCTTGCTAGACGTATGGGGAATATGGTGTTTGTGAATCTATTTTGTTTTCTATGACCACCGCACATTGATGGATGATATGGTCGGTATTATGTCAGACCGTATTTACTTAAACAAAATATATGGTACCCATTTTTAGAGCCTGGGTGAATGATGAAGCCTTGTGAGTGCGAAAGAAAAAATCCATCACTTCTGGGGATCGAACACGGATTCCTCTGATTAGGAAGCGAGCACACTAACCACTCGGCCATCAGGAAGCGAGAACACTAATCACTCGGCCATCAGGAAGCGAGAACACTAACCACTCGGCCATCAGGAAGCGAGAACACTAACCACTCGGCCATCAGGAAGCGAGAACACTAATCACTCGGCCATCAGGAAGCGAGAACACTAACCACTCGGCCATCAGGAAGCGAGAACACTAACCACTCGGCCATCAGGAAGCGAGCACACTAACTACTCGGCCATCAGGAAGCGAGAACACTAACCACTTGGCCATAAGGAATTGAGCACACTAACCACTCGGCCATTAGGAAGCGAGCACACTAACCACTCGGCCATCAGGAAGAGAGCACACTAACCACTCGGCCATCAGGAAGCGAGCACACTAACCACTCGGCCATCAGGAAGCGAGGACACTAACCACTCGGCCATCAGGAAGCGAGCACACTAACCACTCGGCCATCAGGAAGCGAGAACACTAATCACTCGGCCATCAGGAAGCGAGAACACTAACCACTCGGCCATCAGGAAGCGAGCACACTAACCACTCGGCCATCAGGAAGCGAGAACACTAACCACTCGGCCATCAGGAAGCGAGCACACTAACCACTCGGCCATCAGGAAGCGAGAACATTAACCACTCGGCCATCAGGAAGCGAGCACACTAACCACTCGGCCACCAGGAAGCGAGCACACTAACCACTCGGCCATCAGGAAGCGAGAACACTAACCACTCGGCCACCAGGAAGCGAGAACACTAACCACTCGGCCATCAGGAAGCGAGCACACTCCACCGAGGTTTATTAAAGTGCATTATATATTTTTTTCTCGAAAAAAAACTGGACTGGCGTGGTAATGTCCACACACAACCATAAACAGCGCCAATAGTAGACAAATATAGACATTGACACCTATTTCTATAAACTCAATTGTGACGAGAGATTTATTTATTTTTATTTCATCATTATCATCGTCATCATCATCATCATCATCACCATTATCATCATCATCATCATCATTATCATCATCATCACCATTATCATCATCATCATCATCATATGCCAAACAGGTTGGTGTTGGCGACTATGTCCCTCCACAACTCTCCGCCATCAGATCATCTTATCAATTCCTGTGTGATTGTTTAGCGTGCTACGGGAACAATATATCTAATATGTACTCACTTTGCCGTCTGCGGTCTCCTATATAACGGGGAATCATAGAAGGAAGAGGTATGTGTTAGCACTCAGAAAAAAATGACAAATAAACAACAACAGAAAAAAACAAAGAACAATATATGGTCCGAAGCAGGATCGAACCCGTACTCCATGGCACTGCGCCCCGCCACGAGAAGCCAAACGCTTGGGAACACTGCCATCTCTAGTTTACAGTAAAGCTACTATATCTGAGTCTTTCTTACCAACACATCGGTCTTCCGCATGAGTGGCAGTGTTCCCTAGCGTTCGGCTTTTCGTGGCAAGGCGCTGTGCCATCGAGTACGGGTTCGATCCTGCAGTGGTCCATATTTTTTTATGTTGTTGATTATTTGTCATTTTTTCCGAGTGCTGTAAACATTCCTCTTCCTCTGAATTGATTCGCTGATTATCGCCTCGGATTTTTCCCTATATAATAACATTTATTTATTATTATTTGTCCTTCTATATAACGCATCAAGGACAGTAGACAAACAAATGAAAAGACGAATAGAGGCCACAGAGATGGGATTTCTCAGAAGAATGTTGAAAGTTCCCTGGACAGCTAAAAAGACGAATGAGGAAGTTCTCAAAGAGACCAACACAAAAAGGGAGCTCCTAAGAAACATCAGAAAGAAGCAATCAACATTTTTCGGGCACATCATGAGAAGAGGAAAGTTGGAATACTTGGTTACAACTGGCAAAATTAAAGGAAAGAGAGATTGCAGACGACAAAGAGAGAAAATACTGGATAGCTTGGTGTCATGGCATGGAAAACAGTCAACAACAGAACTGATACGATGCACTGTAGATAGAAGATTGTGGAGGAACATGATCACCTACGCCAACCGGTATGGCACATGATGATGATGATGATGATGATGATGATGATGATATAGCGCATTGTACAGAGTTAACCACGTAAAGAAGTAATCGTCAGACAAACGCGGCAGCAATAACATATTGATCACAGCAGTTCTCTTTAGTTCTCCCCTCTCGGCATCTCGTTAAGAAGAATCTACTGTTGTCAAACTTGAGTTAGATATAAGAAGCTTCCTGTATGTTTTATCTGCCGGCAGGCTTAAGTTACAACACAAGTACTACTTCCATACAAGCATTCGTGTAATAGACATATTTCTATCACACAAACACTACTTTCATACAAGTAATCGTGCTATAAACATAATCCTATCACACAGATACTACTTCCATACAAGTAATCGTGCTATAAACATAATCCTATCACACAGATACTACTTCCATACAAGTAATCGTGGTATGAACATAATCCTTTCACACATATACTATTTCCACACTAATAATACTTATATAAACATAATCCTTCCACACAAATAATCGTGCTATAAACATAATCCTACCTAATAGAAAATCCTTAAATGAAATAACACTTCGGACAGGTAACCGAGCTATAAACACAATCCTGCCCTTCAAGTAACCTTGTTAGAGATATATATTCTGCCGTAGAGTAATCCACAAAAATCCACAGTAATACACAGTAATCCTAAATAATACACATGTAGCCGTGCTACATAAATACCAAACGGACGTTCGCCTACCAAACTGAGAATAAGAAAAGCAAGTTAATCTTTAACGTACTCTGTCTTGTTAAATAAACACGATTCCCTTGTCACTCAGCTTGTGATCTTTATCATAAAATTTATGTTTCCTTCTGCCTTTGATCTACCCATGAACCTCCAGGATAAATCTTCCGTTTCATCTCTCTCACTTAACCAATTTTTAACAAACCGACTCTTCTTGTTATCCAAATGAAGCCGTATTATTTTTAGTTTTAAGCTTTATAATTAACTTTCCGTTACACTTGTGTTTCTTTCTATGTTTTTTTTTTCCTTTTGGCATCTTAGACTTTGTCCTCACGTTACAATCTTTACATGAGAGTTTCTGAAATGAAAATCGACGAAAGCTGAGAGCTTTGTGCGTCCACTACTGAACATAATGATCCGGATTCAATTTCCGGGTGTGGCGGATTTTTTTTTTTTCATCCGGACCGATCCGGCTGTAGAGTTTAATCATTGAAATATGGTTAAACAAAATGTGAAGGTTCCCTCAACGCTTAACTAGACGTATGGGGAAACATGGTGTTGGTGATCATATGTGTCTATGACTGCCGTACAATTGTGGGTGATGCGGTCAGTATCACGCCAGGCCGCCTTTACTTCCCATAAAATTCTCTGGTGCCAATTTTTAGAGGCTGGGTGAACCCCGGAGCCTTGTCGTCTGAAAAATGAGGGAACTTCTTGGAATCAAACCTGGGCCCTTCTGATCAGGAAGCGGGCACACTAACTAGTCGGCCATCGAGGTTTCTATCTGAAATTGGTACCAGATATATTTTTCAGAAAATATAGGGCGGCCAGGCGTCTTTCCGTCATATGTAGCCCATTAAATGAACCATTGTTGGCCAAACTAAAATGTTGGCAGCAGCATAATATCTTTCAAATCCCATAAAGTGGGGAGGTAAGCACTTATGTGTGTGTGTGAATCTCTAATTATTAATTTCTCGAAAATATAGGGCCTCAGTGGTTAACCAGATTATTAATTTATTGAAAATATAGGGCCTCAGTTGTTAACCAGATTATTAATTTATTGAAAATATAGGGCCTCAGTGGTTAACCAGATTATTAATTTATTGAAAATATAGGGCCTCAGTTGTTAACCAGATTATTAATTTATTGAAAATATAGGGCCTCAGTGGTTAACCAGATTATTAATTTATTGAAAATATAGGGCCTCAGTGGTTATTCAGATTATTAATTTATTGAAAATATAGGGCCTCAGTTGTTAACCAGATTATTAATTTATCGAAAATAAAGAGCCTCAGTGGTTAACCGGATTATTAATTTATCGAAAATAAAGAGCCTCAGTGGTCAACCGGATTATTAATTTATCGAAAATAAAGAGCCTCAGTGGTCAACCGGATTATTAATTTATCGAAAATAAAGAGCCTCAGTGGTTAACCGGATTATTAATTTATCGAAAATAAAGAGTTTCAGTGGTTACCCTAATTATTAATTCATCGAAAATAAAGGGCATCATTCTCATTGGTTAATCTAATTATTACTTTATTGAAAATACAGGGCTTCAGTGGTTAATCTAATAATTAATTTATATAAAATAAAGGGCATCAGTGTTTAATTTATTAAATTATTGAGAATGAAGGGCCCCAGTTTTGAATATAATTATTAATTTATCGAGAATAAAGTGCCTCTGTAGGTAATCTAATTAATAAATTATCGAGAAAAACGAACCTTAGTAGTTAATAAAATTATTAATTGATCGAAAATAAAGAGCCTCAGTTGTGAATCTAATTCTTCAAATATTGAGAATAAAGAGTCTCAGTAGTGAATCTAATTCTTCAAATATTGAGAATAAAGAGCCTCAATTGTGAATCTAATTCTACAAATATTGATAATAAAGAGTCTCAATTGTTAATCTAATTCTTCAAATATTGAGAATAAAGAGCCTCAGTTGTGAATCTAATTCTTCAAATATTGAGAATAAAGAGTCGCAGTTGTGAATCTAATTCTTCAAATATTGAGAATAAAGAGTCTCAATTGTTAATCTAATTCTTCAAATATCGAGAATAAAGAGCCTCAGTTGTGAATCTAAATCTACAAATATTGAGAATAAAGAGTCTCAATTGTTAATCTAATTCTTCAAATATTGAGAATAAAGAGCCTCAGTTGTGAATCTAATTCTTCAAATATTGAGAATAAAGAGCCTCAGTTGTGAATCTAATTCTTCAAATATCGAGAATAAAGAGTCTCAGTTGTGAATCTAATTCTTTAAATATGGAGAAGAAAGAGCCTCAGTAGTCAATCTAATTCTTCAAATATCGAGAATAAAGAGCTTCAGTAGTCAATCTAATTCTTCAAATATCGAGAATAAAGAGCTTCAGTAGTCAATCTAATTCTTCAAATATCGAGAATAAAGAGCTTCAGTAATCAATCTAATTCTTCAAATATCGAGAATAAAGAGCTTCATTAGTCAATCTAATTCTTCAAATATCGAGAATAAAGAGCTTCAGTAGTCAATCTAATTTTCCAAATATCGAGCCCTAGTAGTGCATCTAATTATTAACGTGAGCTAATGTGTTGCTTATCGCTCTTCAGTCGTCCCAATTGAAAATGGAAAGGGATAAAACTCACGCATTTGAGTGCAAATTAACGACACCGAGAATGAGCACTGGTCCCCTCGCCTCCGATAGTTATGGTCTCTTACTGTGTAGTTTTACTATTTTACTACTCCCCCCTCCCTCCTCCTCCCCCGTGTGGCTGGCCGAGGGGGGGGGGGGCGGCGTCAGTGAGGAAAGAGGAAAAAATAAACCCACCGTTATCTGCCACGTATGTCGTAAAAGGTGACTAAGAAGGTTTGGATTTGTCGCCTGTGCAGACAAGTAAGACGGACACGGATAAACCATGTCAACGAAAAGCATCCACCACTATACGAATTGAACCCGAAAACCTTTTGATCAGAAAGCGAGCACGCTTACAACTCAACCACCGAGGATCCGATTAGCAGAGTGAAGAAGGCACATTATTTGAAAGGAAACAAACCAGAAAATGGTTCCCCGAGCAGGTACAAAGAGCATTCAGAAAAATAAACGTTATATACAAAACGATACAAACCGATAAATGCAAGACAAAACCGAAAGTGTTGCTAATCGATCGTGGAAAATGGGACCCGGGTGTAGAAAGAGAATAGAGGATTTCAATTGTGACGTCAGAACTGTAAAGGTCAGAGAGCGCAATGACTGATGGTTTAAGCTGGCAGTGGCGGATACCAAAATTATGGGGGACCAGGGTTTAATAGAATTTATGCAGCGTGTCTATTGTTGTTTTTTTCTTAAGTGTGTGTCTGTTTATTTATTGGGTGACGTCTCCACATAGAAGGTTGGCTACCATGGAGCGCCATTCATTTATTCAGTGGGTGCCGTCTCCACATCGAAGGTTGGCTACCATGGAGAGCCATTCATTCAGTGGGTGCCGTCTCAACATCGAAAGTTGGCTACCATGGAGAGCCATTCATTCAGTGGGTGCCGTCTCCACATCGAAAGTTGGCTACCATGGAGAGCCATTCATTCAGTGGGTGCCGTCTCAACATCGAAAGTTGGCTACCATTGAGCGCCATTCATCCAGTGGGTGCCGTCTCCACATCAAAAGTTGGCTAACTTGGATCGCCATTCATTCAGTGGGTGCCGTCTCCACATCGAAAGTTGGCTAGCATGGAGCGCCATTCATTCAGTGGGTGCCGTCTCCACATCGAAAGTTGGCTAGCATGGAGCGCCATTCATTCAGTGGGTGCCGTCTCCACATCGAAAGTTGGCTAGCATGGAGCGCCATTCATTCAGTGGGTGCCGTCTCCACATCGAAAGTTGGCTAACTTGGAGCGCCATTCATTCAGTGGGTGCCGTCTCCACATCGAAAGTTGGCTAATTTGGAGCGCCATTCATTCAGTGGGTGCCGTCTCCACATCAAAAGTTGGCTAACTTGGATCACCATTTACTCAGTGGGTGCCGTCTCCACATCGAAAGTTGGCTACCATGGAGCGCCATTCATTCAGTGGGTGCCGTCTCAACATCAAAAGTTGGCTAACTTGGAGCGCCATTCATTCAGTGGGTGCCGTCTCCACATCGAAAGTTGGCTAACTTGGAGCGCCATTCATTCAGTGGGTGCCGTCTCCACATCGAAAGTTGGCTAACTTGGAGCGCCATTCATTCAGTGGGTGCCGTCTCCACATCGAAAGTTGGCTAACTTGGAGCGCCATTCATTCAGTGGGTGCCGTCTCCACATCGAAAGTTGGCTAATTTGGAGTGCCATTCATTCAGTGGGTGCCGTCTCCACATCGAAAGTTGGCTAATTTGGAGCGCCATTCATTCAGTGGGTGCCGTCTCAACATCAAAAGTTGGCTAACTTGGAGCGCCATTCATTCAGTGGGTGCCGTCTCCACATCGAAAGTTGGCTAACTTGGAGCGCCATTCATTCAGTGGGTGCCGTCTCCACATCGAAAGTTGGCTAACTTGGAGCGCCATTCATTCAGTGGGTGCCGTCTCCACATCGAAAGTTGGCTAACTTGGAGCGCCATTCATTCAGTGGGTGCCGTCTCCACATCGAAAGTTGGCTAATTTGGAGCGCCATTCATTCAGTGGGTGCCGTCTCCACATCGAAAGTTGGCTAATTTGGAGCGCCATTCATTCAGTGGGTGCCGTCTCCACATCGAAAGTTGCCTACCATGGACCATATCGATAAACATTAAGTCTATGTTAAACAGTTTTTCAGTCTTGGAAATAAAGACAGCATTGACGTAGTACTGAACAAGTTGACTTCACATTTTTTGGATGGTTAAAGGTCGGGCTTCTTCATCATCAGCAAAGAGTAGTTCATTGATACCTTCATTTTGTGGTTTGACACCCTTGCATGTGTTGCTGATGAAATTGATGAACAAGAGCGGAACTAACACACTTCCATTTCTAACTCGAAAACTCCTTGTCACTACGAAAGTCTTGGCAGTGGGAAGGCAGAGACAGATCGTAAACATAGCTGTAGAACAACACTCTATAGAACAAAACGCTATAGAACAACACATTATAAAACAAAACGGATGAGACACATAGCTCTCGGTGGGAACAGAGCACTTAACTCATTAGCTACTGTTAAACAAGCTGGCTCCTGTTAAACTAGCACGGGCGGTTGAGCAATTATTAATTTTAATTCGTTTGCAGTGATACCGAGGCCTTCCATAACCAATAACCAATAACATTATAAAACAAGTGACAGACTTAAAATATTAAGAAACAGTCTTTCTCTGTACATGGCAAAATGGAATAAGCAACAGATTTTCGATGTAACATTAATACCGTTGGCAATAACCAAATAAAACTAGGAGAAATACCTCTATTAGATGTACAATCTTACATATATCTGGGCAGTAATATAGATAAAGAGGGAGGAACAGAAAGTGATACCAAAATAAGGATATCAAAAGCAAGAGGAGCTTTCATTGCACTGGGAAACATATGGAAATCCGAAGAAATTAGGTTAAATAAAAAAAATTAAATTTTCAACTCAAATGTTAAGGCGGTCCTATTATATGGCTGTGAAACATGGAGAACAAGAAAATTGACAATCACGAAGATACAGACTTTCATTAATGGATGCCTACGCAGAATAAAAGGATGGAAATGGCAGGACAAAATCACTAACATAGAATTATGGAAATGTACCAGTCAAACACCAGTGGATTAAGAGATACTGCGAAGACGATGGCGCTGGATAGGACACACACTACGGAAGCCAAATGAGAGTATTACACAACAGGCCCTTTTTTTGAATCCCCAGGGGAAACGACAAAGAGGAAGACCAAGGAATTCTTGAAGAAGACAGACAGAAGCAGAGATGAAGATGATGGGGAAGACATGGAATGATCTTAAAAGAATGGCAAAAACAGAACGACTTGGAAAGTGTTTGTTGAAGACCAATGCTCCACTGGGAGCTAAAAAGGTAAAAGAAGAAGAAGTCGATGTAACATTGAAAATCAAATATTTGACTGCTAGCCCCTGTACTCTAACACAAGATTGTATCTATCAACACAAATAAACATCTTATACGGATTATATTCAATCTCACCTTGTGCTAGCAGTCTGGATTAAGCATAAATGAAAGCTTGTCACCAAAGAGATGAGATGTTTGAGAAAAGTAAAGGTCGAGGTAAAGAACGAGACTTGAACCGGCGTCTTAGCACGCGAGTTTCCACTCATATGTGCTCGGCCGCCTACCCAGAAATGTTCGGAGATTTCTGGATAGTGTCGCCTCAAGCATCGAAACTCACGATGCGAGGCGACATTCCTCACCTTCCCAGAGTAATGCCCTGGTACCCATTTCTGCCAACGGCTGGGTCGACCGCGGGGGTATTTTTGTTTTCCAACCACGAGTACAATTCACACTGCTCCCAGCGGGAATCGAACACGGGTTGTCCGAACGTCGGTAGTCCAGTCGGGTGGTTTTCCCAACTAGGCTACCGAGGCTCCCAGTTTGAGAAAAGTGCATGAAGTGACAGAATTAGAGGAGATGGAATCAGGAATGACAGCGTAAAAGAAAGATTTGGTATTTAATCAAGTCTGAACTACACACAGAGTCAACAAATGAAATGGTTTGCTTGGCAAGAAAGAATGCCAAAAGATTATATACCATCATCATCATCAAGTACTGCGCATGCTGGTGTAGTTGATCATGTCACTCCATAAATTTCGATCTCGACAGTTATTTATCATTTCTGTTGTTGATCTTCTGCCAAGCCATTCTCTTAAGCTGTCTGATATCTTTTCTCTTTGCTTCCCTCTATCTCTTCGTCCTTCAACTTTCCCAGGTGTTACTATATATTCCAGCTGTTCCCTTCTCATTCTATCTATCTATTGACCTTTCGAGCCGTAACCGGCCCATAGGGCGTAGACCAAGTACACCTTCTGCTATATGAATTTTTTGTTCTAGCAGTTTTCTTTTAAAGATATTTTATCAAATCGCGACATCTGTCTCTGTTCTGTGCAAGCAGTTCTATCTCATTGAGGGAGCCGATTCCTGCTGCTCTTGCCTCTCTCATCAATGTTCTTCTCAGTGTCTCCCTGGGTCTTCCTCTTTTTCTTTTACCTGTTGTTTCCAATATGAGGGCTTGCTTTGCTATTCGGTTATTATCTCTTCTCATCACATGTCTAACGTATAACCATCGACTTTTCTTTATTACTGAAGATATTAGTGGTTGATTGGCGATTTCTCTAATTTCCTCGTTTGTTTTGAATTCGTTCCATGCTATACCAAGTCTTTTAATACGCTTTCCAGCTTCAGATAGAAGATGAGTGCAGTCTTTAATGATTGGCTGCTATTTCAGTAGCGATGTTTGCAGTAAAGTGAATTATGACCTAGTTATTTTAACATCTTTCTACTACAAGTAAAGTGAGCTACAAAATAGCTCAGGCCGAAGCTGTATTTCAAAAAATCAATTTGCGCAGATCTTTTTCAACATTCTTCTTCTTCTTGTACCGTTCAGTTCCCTGTGGAGCATAGGTCTTCAACTAGCACTTGCCAAGTCGTTCTGTTTCTTGCCGTTCTTTCAAGATCATTCCATGTCTTCCCATCATCTTCATCTCTGCTTCTATCTGTCTTCTCCAAGAATTCCTTGGTCTTCCTCTTTGCCTTCCCCCCCCCCGGGGATTCAAAAAAGGGCTGGTTGTGTTATACTCTCAGTTGACTTCCGCAGTATGTGTCCTATCCAGCGCCATCGTCTTCGCTGTATCTCTTTATCCACTGGTATTTGACTGATACATTTCCATAATTCTATGTTAGTGAATTTGTCCTGCCATTTCCATCCTTTTATTCTGCGTAAGCATCCATTAATGAAAGTCTGTATCTTGGTGATTGTCAATTTCTCTTTCTACTGGCCATAGATTGGATTATGAAAATGACTCAAAACAACAGAAATGGAATCCAGTGGTCACTGACCAAGCAACTTGAGGATTTAGACTTTGCTGATGACATAGCCCTCCTATCACACAGCCATCAACAGATGCAAGATAAAATGAACATACTTGATGAAAGATCACAACAGCTAGACTGAAAATTAATAGAGATAAGACCAACATTATGAGAATAAATGCAGTTGGCAATAACCAAATAAAATTAGGAGAAATACCTCTAATAGACGTAAAATCTTACATATATATGGGTAGTAATATAGATAAGAAGGGGGGGGGAACATAAAATGATACCAAAATAAGGATATCAAAAGCAAGAGAAGCTTTTGTTGCACTGAGAAACATATGGAAATCCAAAGAAATAAGGTTAAATACAAACATAAAAATTGTCAACTCCAATGTTAAGTCAGTCTTATTATATGACCGTGAAACAAGGAAAACAACAAAAAAATTTCAACATTGGAGATATTAAATTTATTTAAAAAACGAGACAAGATTTCAGGAGGGTTACATTAATATAGGCACAACCTCATCTTCTGTGTACACGTCTAGATGTCAACGTGAACATCTTTTTGAAGAAAGTGTTGTTTGTTCAATGCTGGTGTCATTTTCATTCAGTTATTGGTTGGGCGATCTCTCACATCTGTCCGGACTCCCACGGGATGAGCACTATATCCCTTTCTTCTGACTTTGCCGTCTTCATAATGAGATTTACGTTGTACTGTTACGTTAGGCATGTAACCCAGTGCATCCAACTTCAACATGTTTGCTTCTCTCTTTTCCTGGTCCCTTCTCTTTGAATTGTCCAGTTTAGATAACTTGATGTAGCTTAAAGCTGAGGCAGAAGCTTTGGAAACTAGTTGCAGCTCTTTTGAAAGAGAAGATTAAGATAAATAAAACATTGTATTCCTCGTAGATGCTCTGTCAGTAGTTACATCACTGAAGAGTCATGGAAACGAAGACCTGAATGATTTAATAGAAACCGTTCACAAGCTCAGTCAGAGATGGAGAACTGTGATTCAGCGGATTCCATCTCACTGCAATATTCCTGGAAACGATGAAGCAGATAAGTTGACAAAGGAAGGTGTTGAATTAAACCAGCCAGATACAGGTACCGCTTAAGTGGAATCAAAGAGGTTTATCAGGAACAAATACATGAACAAATGGAGCACACAACACCGGGACAACCACAAAAATGAAGCCTAATAATGGTGATATTGTCCAGAAAAGAATTAAATCAACATTCTTTGAACGGGGATTGAGCAGAAAAGAAAGAAATCAACATTCTTTGAACGGGGATTGAGCAGAAAAGAAAGAAATCAACATTCTTTGAACGGGGATTGAGCAGAAAAGAATGAAATCAACATTCTTTGAACGGGGATTGAGCAGAAAAGAAAGAAATCAACATTCTTTGAACGGGGATTGAGCAGAAAAGAATGAAATCAACATTCTTTGAACGGGGATTGAGCAGAAAAGAATGAAATCAACAAGCTTCGATTTGAGATTGTCCAGAAGAGAAAGAATTGATTGAACTTCTAAGATTGTCCAGAAGAGAAAGAATTGATTGAACTTCTAAGATTGTCCAGAAGAGAAAGAATTGATTGAACTTCTAAGATTGTCCAGAAGAGAAAGAATTGATTGAACTTCTAAGATTGTCCAGAAGAGAAAGAATTGATTGAACTTCTAAGATTGTCCAGAAGAGAAAGAATTGATTGAACTTCTAAGATTGTCCAGAAGAGAAAGAATTGATTGAACTTCTAAGATTGTCCAGAAGAGAAAGAATTGATTGAACTTCTAAGATTGTCCAGAAGAGAAAGAATTGATTGAACTTCTAAGATTGTCCAGAAGAGAAAGAATTGATTGAACTTCTAAGATTGTCCAGAAGAGAAAGAATTGATTGAACTTTAAAGATTGCCCAGAAGAGAAAGAATTGATTGAACTTCTAAGATTGTCCAGAAGAGAAAGAATTGATTGAACTTTAAAGATTGCCCAGAAGAGAAAGAATTGATTGAACTTCTAAGATTGTCCAGAAGAGAAAGAATTGATTGAACTTCTAAGATTGTCCAGAAGAGAAAGAATTGATTGAACTTCTAAGATTGTCCAGAAGAGAAAGAATTGATTGAACTTCTAAGATTGTCCAGAAGAGAAAGAATTGATTGAACTTCTAAGATTGTCCAGAAGAGAAAGAATTGATTGAACTTCTAAGAGTGTCCAGAAGAGAAAGAATTGATTGAACTTCTAAGATGGTCCAATAACGAATAAATAAATAAACAGTGGCTGGTACAGTCAGATAATAAACAACACAACAATCTTTGAATAAGATTGTGTAATAATTAACCAGTCCTAGTACTTGAAAGTCAACCCCCTGAACCCTTTCGTTTCTCCTTAACAAACATTACACCTTTGGTATTTGTAATTTGAAATACTGCAAAATAAATTATTCATTATTTGTTACTTCCAAGCGACCGGATAGTAATCAGACGATCTCAATAAACTTGACTAATGCAATTAACTAGAAGTCAGACTCACTCGTAATCTTGTCACGTCTTGAAACGCTGTTGCATTATATTGATTAACGTAATAAAGATAACTCCTAACATTGGAGATCCTGTAAATGTATCAGGAAATAAATCAAGCGACTGTTGATCCAATTCCTCACGTTGTCCTAATATTAATAGATCAGTGCTGACCCAAAGTTCACTTGGCGTGGACCTTTGCCATTGTGTGATCTTCAATATGATGTCATGTCTATTTATAAATATTTGTTTACACTTGTTATACTTCTACGTGTCTGAACGTGTTCTTTATCTCAATGTGTCTAACAAGGCTCTTTATCTCTACGTGTCTACCAAGACTCTTTACTTCTACGTGTCTAGAAAGGCTCTTTGCCTCTACGTGTCTAACAAGGTTATTTAAGTCTACTACGTGCCTAACAAGGCGCTTTAACTCTACGTGTCTAGCAAGGCTATTTAACTCTACGTGTCTAGCAAGGCGCTTTAACTCTACGTGTCTAGAAGGCTCTTTAACTCTACGTGTCTAGCAAGGCTCTTTACCTCTACGTGTCTAGCAAGGCTCTTTATCTCTACGTGTCTAGCAAGGCTCTTTATCTCTACGTGTCTAGCAAGGCTCTTTATCTCTACGTGTCTAGCAAGGCTCTTTAACTCTACGTGTCTAGCAAGGCTCTTTACCTCTACGTGTCTAGCAAGGCTCTTTACCTCTACGTGTCTAGCAAGGCTCTTTATCTCTACGTGTCTAGCAAGGCTCTTTAACTCTACGTGTCTAGCAAGGCTCTTTACCTCTACGTGTCTAACACGGTTATTTAAGTCTACTACGTGCCTAACAAGGCGCTTTAACTCTACGTGTATAGCAAGGCTCTTTAACTCTACGTGTCTAGCAAGGCTCTTTAACTCTATGTATCTAACAGTGTTATTTCTTCTACTTCTTCTCCTACCTTCCAGCTCCCCGTGGAGCATAGGTCTCCAACAAACACTTTCCAAGCCGTTATGTTTCTTGCTATTCTTTTAAGATCATTCCATGCCTTCCCCATCATCTTTATATCTGCTTCCATCTGTCTTCTGCAAGAATATCTTGGTCTGCCTCTTCATTTTTTCCCACAGTGTCCTTTACTTTGTCGCATGCTATTTTTCTTTCTTTCAACTCCCTGTGTAGCAAATGTCTTCAACAAACACTTTCAACTCCCATGTAGCAAATGTCTTCAACAAACACTTTCAACTCCCTAGTAGCAAATGTCTTCAACAAACACTTTCAACTCCCATGTAGCAAATGTCTTCAACAAACACTTTCAACTCCCATGTAGCAAATGTCTTCAACAAACACTTTCAACTCCCATGTAGCAAATGTCTTCAACAAACACTTTCAACTCCCATGTAGCAAATGTCTTCAACAAACACTTTCAACTCCCTAGTAGCAAATGTCTTCAACAAACACTTTCAACTCCCATGTAGCAAATGTCTTCAACAAACACTTTCAACTCCCATGTAGCAAATGTCTTCAACAAACACTTTCAACTCCCATGTAGCAAATGTCTTCAACAAACACTTTCAACTCCCATGTAGCAAATGTCTTCAACAAACACTTTCAACTCCCATGTAGCAAATGTCTTCAACAAACACTTTCAACTCCCATGTAGCAAATGTCTTCAACAAACACTTTCAACTCCCATGTAGCAAATGTCTTCAACAAACACTTTCAACTCCCATGTAGCAAATGTCTTCAACAAACACTTTCAACTCCCATGTAGCAAATGTCTTCAACAAACACTTTCAACTCCCTATGTAGCAAATGTCTTCAACAAACACTTTCAACTCCCATGTAGCAAATGTCTTCAACAAACACTTTCAACTCCCATGTAGCAAATGTCTTCAACAAACACTTTCAACTCCCTATGTAGCAAATGTCTTCAACAAACACTTTCAACTCCCATGTAGCAAATGTCTTCAACAAACACTTTCAACTCCCTATGTAGCAAATGTCTTCAACAAACACTTTCAACTCCCATGTAGCAAATGTCTTCAACAAACACTTTCAACTCCCATGTAGCAAATGTCTTCAACAAACACTTTCAACTCCCATGTAGCAAATGTCTTCAACAAACACTTTCAACTCCCTATGTAGCAAATGTCTTCAACAAACACTTTCAACTCCCAGGTAGCAAATGTCTTCAACAAACACTTTCAACTCCCTATGTAGCAAATGTCTTCAACAACACTTTCAACTCCCTATGTAGCAAATGTCTTCAACAACACTTTCAACTCCCTATGTAGCAAATGTCTTCAACAACACTTTCAACTCCCTATGTAGCAAATGTCTTCAACAAACACTTTCAACTCCCATGTAGCAAATGTCTTCAACAAACACTTTCAAATCTTTGTGTAGCAAATGTCATCAAACAAACACATTCACCCGTACTCCCGCATGTTCTTGGACGCAGACAAAAATGACCTTACGTATTTTTGACTTATGCAATGACTCACCCATTGCATGCGAACAGAGCCCACCTCCACTTTTGTATCATGCTCATCGAATCACTCAGTTGTGTGAACAATTGACTTCGGAGCGAAAGTGAAAATTGCTGGATTCGACAATAAAAGCCATCAACGCAAACCTTCAATTCAAGCAATGACCAACAAGCCCATGTCACAGAAATAAACGAGCAACAAATCAGTAACAATGGAAACAGACTTGTAAGATAATCAAGAGAACCAAAGACGCACACAGTTTAAACAAAAAATAGTTCCCACTAATTTTCTGTATCACTTCCGGTCTAATTTAACCTGGAAAACTCATTCGGAGTTTGAAGAGCTTGGTCCTCGCCAAGGAGTAGGAAAGACTCAAATCAATTTAATTTAAAATGGCGAAAATAAATAAAGTCAAAGAGAAACACGTGGATGACAATGAAAACAAAGTTAAATTGTGCGGGACGTGCATGAGGAACTATGGGAAGAGTGATCAATGACCAGTGGAAGATGAGATGAGCTGTAAAGCCGCACTGAAAGATGGTTTGAAGTATACTAGTTATTTACCGATTTATCATTTTATAATCAATGAAAAATTGTAATGTCATGAAGAACATACTAACATCAAAACAAATAACACCAGGGCTAAAACTAAGAATAGCAAAATGTTACATCTTCTCAATATTCCTATATGGTGCAGAAACATGGACATTAGACAAGAAAACAGAACAGATAATTGAAGCCTTTGAAATGTGGATATTAAGAAGAATAGGTAGAATTGGAAGGAAGGAAAAGAAAACAAACGATGAAGTCTTAAAACAACTAAAAATGAAAAGAGAACTGCTAAACACAATTAAAACAAGACAAATGAGATTTTTGGGGCATGTTAAAAGACACAACAGCCTACTAAAAGTAATCCTGGAGGGGAAAATACAAGGTAAAAGATGCAGAGGCAGACCAGGACTAACATAGACGAGTAACATCAAAAGATGGACAAATCAGCGTATGACAGCCTGCACCATCAAAGCAAGAGACAGAGCATAATGGCGCACCATGGTAGCCAACCGTCGTTGTGTAAACGGCACTCGATGATGATGATGAATTAATGAAGGCAGAGGAAGAATACAACTACAAACAAGGATTTGTTTAAAATTACTTAAAATGTAAAGGTAAATGTAAATGTAAAGGTAAATATAAATGTAAATGTAAAGTACAAGACGAGTCAGCGTCTTAGTACGAGAGTTTTCACCCATATATGTGTTCGGTCGCCTATCCAGAAGTGTTCGAGAGACTTCTGGATAGTGTCGCTTCAAGCATCGATACTCACGAAGCAAATCGGCATTCCTTACCTTCCAAGATTACTACACTGGTACCCATTTCAGCCAGCGGCTGGGTCGACCACGGTGGTATCTCTTTTTTAACCACGAATACAATAACACTGCTTCCAGTTGGAGTCGAACACAGAGTGTCCGAAAGTCGGTAACCCAGTCCTGTGGTTTTCCCACCGAGGTCCACATTCTTAAAATGTGAAAGTAAATACATAAATATAATCACCAGTTACATCTTTGTTTTAGAAAGCCACTTCACAGAGATAAAGGCTACATAAAATAACCTTAATCTGACCAGCACTGAAGAAACATCATCATCATGCGCCATACCGGTTGGTGTAGGCGATCATGTCTCTCCACAATGTTCTATCTACAGTGCGTCGTACCAGTTCTGTTGTTGACTGTTTTCCATGCCATGACACCAAGCTATCCAGTATTTTCTCGCTTTGTCGTCCACGATCTCTCTTTCCTTTTATTTTGCCAGTTGTAACCAAGTATTCCAACTTTCCTCTTCTCATGATGTGCCCGAAAAATGTTGATTGCTTCTTTCTGGTGTTTTTTAAGAGCTCCCTTTTTAGTTGGCCTCTTTGAGAACTTCCTCATTGGTCTTTTTAGCTGTCCAGGGAACATTCAACATTCTTCTGAGAAATCCCATCTCTGTGGCCTCTAATCGTCTTTTCATTTGTTTGTCTACTGTCCATGATTCGCTTCCATAGGTCAGAATTGGCTCTATATAGCACCGATAAACTCTCTTTCTCACTTCTATCGACGTAGATTTGTTGCATAAGATATTTTTCATTTTCTGAAATGCTATTTTGGCCTGAGCTATTGTGCTTTTTATTTCTGTGGTGCATCTCCCATCTGATGTAATTATTGTGTCAAAGTATTTGAAACGTTGCACTTGTTTCAGATTTGTCCTGTTTATTTTTATGCTGCATGCTGGTGATGATTGTTTCTTCGATACAACCATTACTTCTGTTTTCTTACTATTCAGACTGAGACCTTTCTTGTTGCTTTCTTTTGCTATTATGTCTAGTAAAAAGTAAATAAATAAATGTAATCACCAGTTTTATCTTTGTTTTAGAAAGCCACTTCACAGAGATAAAGGCTACATAAAATAACCTTAATCTTACCAGCACTGAAGAAACATACAACCGGTATAACCTTGCCAGTAGACAAACTCACTCAACACCGGCATGACCTTTCCGGTAGACAAACTCACTCAACACCGTCAGCTTCTGCTGTAAACAATCAATGATCCCTTAATCAATCAATAACATTACCCAAACTTAGATTTCGTTTAACTGTTTGCTGTGTAACCTTGCAATCTAAATAATATATTACGGTACTCATTCACGAGCTGTAAATATCCACAGGAACAAGATACGCCAAATAATTTGCTACTAACGTCGCTCTGGCGTGCAGCGCTACATTTGTTTGTGTCTCTTGTTTGTTTTATTAATGTTCTAAAAATAGATTACACGAAGTGTATTCTACGGTGTTCGTCTTGGCTTTTGAAGAACCAAAATAAGGTCATGCAGCAGTCTATGAATTCTAGTTTCCTTGGTACAAACAACCTATTTTAAACTGCATGGCTAGTAGCAACAAGAAATCGAACAACAATAATGCCAATAATAACAACAATAATAATAATATTAATAACACGAACAATAATAATAACAACAACAATGCTAACAACAACAACAAAAGAACTAACAATAACAGCAATAATATAACAATTTCAATAATAACAATAATAATAAAAGAAGCGATATTAATAATAAAAGTAATAATAACAATAATAATAAAAGAAACGATATTAATAATAAAAGTAATAATAATAATAACAATTACCAACAACAACAAAAACTATAGACATAATAACAATAATAATAACAAAAGTAACTATAATATTAACAATAATAATGGTAATAATAATAACATAGTAAAAAGTAAGTAAAGAGCCCCCGTCACGCCAAGTGACGTATAGGAAATATGGTGTTAGTGACCATAAATTTTACAGACCTTCAGCACATGATTTTTGGGGTAATGTGGTCGGTATTACGCCCGTGCCGCTTTACTTTCCCAGAAAAAAATCTGGTACCCATTTAAGGCTGGGTGAACCCGGAAGCTGTCGGTTGGGATCGAACCCTACCTTTCTTGTCCTTTGTAATCCAGTTCACTAACCACTGAGCTATCGCGGCTTCCAATAATAACATAGTAGCAATATTAAAAAGTGGAAGTAAAAGTTGATACTCAATTTCATCAGAAAGAAAGAAAAAAAAAAGAAATAAAGAACTTCATCATCATCAAGTACCGGACCTGCTGGCGTAGGTGATTATATCTCTCCACAACTTTCGATCTCGACAGTTATTTATCATTTCTGTTGTTGACCTTCTGCCAAGCCATTCTCTTAAGCTCCTTGGTATTTTTTCTCTTTGCTTCCCTCTATCTCTTCGTCCCTCAATTTTTCCAGTTGTTACAATATATTCCAGTTGTTCTCTTCTCATTACATGGCCAAAAAATGATGATTGTTTTTTCCTAATATTGGAAATTAGCTCTCTTTTTGCTTTGGCCTCTTTCAGAACGTTTTCATTACTCTTCTTAACTGTCCATGGTATTCTCAACATTCTTCTGTAAAACTACATTTCTACAGATTTCAGTGAGTTTCTTGTCTGTTGTCATATTGTCCATGATTCACATCCACATGTTAAGACTGGCTCTTTTTCTTGTTTCTATTGTCAAAAATGGATTACATATTATCTTCCTCATCTTTTGGAAAGCTGCTTTTGCCTGAGAATGCTTGCTTGCTTGTGTTCGCCCGATGACTAAAGTATTCTAGAGTATTCTAGTAGACTATAGAATTCCTCTTCGTCATCCGCCCTTAAAAGGAAGTTAAGTGAGTGTGTTTGCGTTGTGTTGTGGTGTGTAGTATAACTGTGATATGTGTGCCTTTCGGCCCAACACATCCGACTTCTGCACGACATTTTTGAGTGCCGGGTTGTCCTCCCTCTTCGATCCTTACTCGCTTGGCCAGACCAGACAGGTTAGTCTGATACTTGAGGTACCACGGAGAGGTGGAGCAGGGTCTGGATGGTTCTGGTTCGCCGATCCAGGCGCAAGCCATCAGCTGTGGGTCGCTGACAACTTCCAGCTCTGCTGCTGGGAGATAAGAAACAGTTCTTTCCTGAGATAAAGAACTTAATAAAGCTGAAAAGAAAAGACACAAACGAAATAATGAAAGACAGTCAGTGCTAGACCTTATATGTGAAGAGTAGAGAATGAGGTTCTAGTTCTCATATTTCTTTAAATAAATGGCACATTTTTGGGAAATGTGGTCAACACAACGTCAGTGCAGTCTTTCTTTTCCAATGGAAAAAAAAAACCCGTAGAATTTAAACTCCGAACGAAGCTAGAAACATGATAATACAATTGTCCATTCTATGCTTCCAGCATCAAACATGACCACTCAAGATAATTCAGAATGGAAGAATAACTCATGACTTAAAAATGATAAATGTAGTTAAAGTAGTGAGAAATGATATATACTAGATATGAGAAACTGTGTGAAAGAATCAGCACGGACTCTTTTTGTTGGGGGCTGCCTAAATAATGAAAACAGAAACGCCTATGTTCTTCCCATGGCACATGAAGGCGTAGATAAGATGGGAAGAAAAGGACCAAAGAGGAAGAAATGGGAAAACAGCAAACAAAAATGGAAAGATCAGATTTAGTTAACCTCAAATAATTGTGTTGTGTGTGAACGAGGCATAGACAGACAGGCAGACATGATAAGATGAGATAAAATAGAAGAATAACAGATACGACAAGATAACATAAAATAAGACAGGATAAGAACCAATTAAAATAATATATGATATGATAAGACAAGACAGTATATGGGATGATAAGATAAGATAAGACAAGACAAGACAAGATAAGATAGGAAAGGATGAGATGAGATAAGATACGTTAAAATAGGATATTATAGGATATTATAGGATATGATAGATAGATAGATAGATAGATAGATAGATAGATAGATAGATAGATAGATAGATAGATAGATAGATGGATGGATGGATGGATGGATGGATGGATGGATGGATGGATGGATGGATGGATGGGTGGGTGGGTGGGTGGGTGGATGGGTGGATGGGTGGATGGGTGGGTGGATGGGTGGGTGAGTGGGTGGGTGGGTGGATGGATGGATGGATGGATGGATGGATGGATGGATGGATGGATGGATGGATGGATGGATAGATAGATAGATAGATAAGATAAAATAGGACAAGATAAGATAAAATAAGACAGGTTAAGATAAGATAGGATAAGACAAGAAAGATAAGAAAGGATACAATAAAATAAGGAAAGATAAAATAAGATAAAATTCGATAAGATAAGATAGGATGAGATAAGATAGGATAAGATAGGATGAGATAGGATAAGATAAAATTAGACAAGATAAGACAAGACAAGATAAGATTAGAAAGGATAGGATATAGCAGGATAAGATGAGATAAGATAAGATAAGATATAACAAGATAAGATAAGATAGACAGATAGACATATAATAAAGTAGATAGACAACAGACCGCTAGACAGTATGGATGGATTGATGGATGGATGGATTGTTGCATCCATTATGCCTTAACAGTTAAGGGAAAAAATATCAATGAATTTTAATTAATAAACAAGGGTGTGTTATATTTACCTGTTGTATCTGTGAGACGGATCCTACATCGCTGAATATATTAACACGAGCCTCGAGTACCTTCAGAACACAGAACCCAGACTGCAGAAGAAGAACAGGCAGGAGAACATATTTACCAAACGCCAACTTAACTCACGCGCAAATGGGCACTCGAGATTTAGCTCCATCGCAGATAGGACTCAGTCCAGAGTTTTACCCATTCTCCGTTCTGGTTTGTCGCAGGCTAAATGTGAGACGCCCCTGTTGAGAGTTCAGCTAATGTTCTTCTTGCTGATTGGCGAGTACTTCTCGTGCACATACTTATATCTCTACTTTGATTGGTTACTATTTTTGTCGATTACTTTCCCAGTTATTACTCGTTTTTTATAAGTTAGGAGGAGGGGTAGAGAGCGACATTAAACAGAGAGAGATAAGTCAGACAGAGACATTAATCAGAGAGAGACAATAAGGAGAGAGACATTAATCAGATGAGACAATGGGGAGAGAGACATTTATCAAAGAGAGAGACAATAAGCAGAGAGACATTAATCAGAAAGAGATTAGTCTCAGAGAAAAATTAATTAAAGAGAATAATAAGGAGATAAACATTAAGCAGAGAGAGAGAGACATTAATCAGAAAGGGACAATACGCAGAGAGAGACTTTAATCAGAGAGGGATAATATACAGAGAAAGACATTAATCAGAGAGGGAGAGTCAATAAGCAAAGAGAAATAGACAATAATCAGAGAAGGAGAGATAATAAGCAGAGAGAGACACTAATCAGAGACGGAAAGACAATAAGCAAAGAAAGACTTAATCAGAGAGAGAGAGAGAGAGAGACAATAATCTGAGAAAAGCAATAAGGAGAGGGAGACAATAAACAGAGAGAACCAATAAGCAGAGAAGAGGTGATAAGTAGGGACAGACATTAGGTAGAGGCAGATATTAGGTAGAGGCAGATATTAGGTAGGGGCAGACATTAGGTAGAGGCAGATATTAGGTAGAGGCAGATATTAGGTAGAGGCAGATATTAAGTAGGGACATACATTAGGTAGAGGCAGATATTAAGTAGGGACAGACATTAGGTAGAGGCAGATATTAAGTAGGGACAGACATTAGGTAGAGGCAGACATTAGATAGAGGCAGATATTAAGTAGGGGCAGACATTAGGTAGAGGCAGATATTAAGTAGGGACAGACATTAGATAGAGGCAGATATTAAGTAGGGACAGACATTAGGTAGAGGCAGATATTAAGCAGGGACATACATTAGGTAGAGGCAGATATTAAGTACGGACAGACATTAGGTAGAGGCAGACATTAGGTGGAGGCAGATAATAAGTAGGGACAGACATTAGGTGGAGGCAGATAAAAAGTAGGGACAGACATTAGGTGGAGGCAGATATTAAGTAGGGACAGACATTAGATAGAGGCAGATATTAAGTAGGGACAGACATTAGGTAGAGGCAGATATTAAGTAGGGACAGACATTAGGTAGAGGCAGATATTAAGTAGGGACAGACATTAAGTAGAGGCAGACATTAGGTGGAGGCAGATAATAAGTAGGGACAGACATTAGGTGGAGGCAGATAAAAAGTAGGGACAGACATTAGATGGAGGCACATATTAAGTAGGGGCAGACATTAGGTTGAGGCAGATATTAAGTAGGGACAGACATTAGGTGCAGGCAGATATTAAGTAGGGACAGACATTAGGTGGAGGCAGATATTAAGTAGGGGCAGACATTAGGTGGAGGCAGATATTAAGTAGGGACAGACATTAGGTGGAGGCAGATATTAAGTAGGGGCAGACATTAGGTAGAGGCAGATATTAAGTAGGGGCAGACATTAGGTGGAGGCAGATATTAAGTAGGGACAGACATTAGGTACAGGCAGATATTAAGTAGGGGCAGAAATTAGGTAGAGGCAGACATTAAGTAAGGGCAGACATTAGGTAGAGGCAGATATTAAGTAGGGACAGACATTAGGTAGAGGCAGATATTAAGTAGGGACAGACATTAGGTAGATGCAGATATTAAGATGGGGCAGACATTAGGTAGAGGCAGATATTAAGTAGGGGCAGACATTAGGTAGAGGCAGATATTAAGTAGGGGCAGACATTAGGTAGAGGCAGATATTAAGTAGGGACAGACATTAGGAAGAGGCAGATATTAAGTAGGGGCAGACATTAGGTAGAGGCAGATATTAAGTAGGGACAGACATTAGGTAGAGGCAGATATTAAGTACGGGCAGACATTAGGTAGAGGCAGATATTAAGTAGGGACAGACATTAGGTAGAGGCAGATATTAAGTAGGGACAGACATTAGGTAGAGGCAGATATTAAGTAGGGACAGACATTAGGTGGAGGCAGATATTAAGTAGAGACAGACATTAGGTAAAGGCAGATATTAAGTAGGGGCAGACATTAGGTAGGGGCAGATATTAAGTAGGGACAGACATTAAGTAGAGGCAGATATTAAGTAGGGGCCGACATTAGGTAGAGGCAGATATTAAGTAGGGACAGACATTAGGTAGAGGCAGATATTAAGTAGGGGCAGACATTAGGTACAGGCAAATATTAAGCAGGGACTGACATTAAGTAGAGAAAGACATTAGGCAGGGACAGACATTAGGTAGAGGCAGAAATTAAGCAGGGACAGACATTAGGTAGATGCAGACATTAAGCAGAAACAGACATTAAGTAGAAAAATACATTAAGCAGGGACAGACATTGCACAGAGACAGACATTACGTAGAGACAGACATTAAGTAGAGGCAGATGTTAAGCAGCGACAGACATTACGTAGGGACAGACATTAAGTAGAAGCAGATATTAAGCAGAGGCAGACAAGCTGGGACAGACATTAAACAGAAAGTAAGCCGTGGTAGTTGTAGTAGTAGCAGCAGTAGTAGTGTTGGTAGTAGTAGCAGCAGTAGTAGTGTTGGTAGCAGTAGCAGCAGTAGTAGTGTTGGTAGTAGTAGCAGCAGTAGTAGTGTTGGTAGTAGTAGCAGCAGTAGTAGTGTTGGTAGTAGTAGCAGCAGTAGTAGTGTTGGTAGCAGTAGCAGCAGTAGTAGTGTTGGTAGTAGTAGCAGCAGTAGTAGTGTTGGTAGCAGTAGCAGCAGTAGTAGTGTTGGTAGTAGTAGCAGCAGTAGTAGTGTTGGTAGCAGTAGCAGCAGTAGTAGTGTTGGTAGCAGTAGCAGCAGTAGTAGTGTTGGTAGTAGTAGCAGCAGTAGCCTCCGTCAGTCCTAGTTTATTAATATTGCAGCACTTCTAGGAATTATTTTTTTTTTTTCATTTCTTTCGCTAAGTGTTATCTGTTTCTTTGAATCTGCTTATTGCAGACAGATAATAAGCACACAGAGAGAGAGAGAGAGAGAGAGAGAGAGAGAGAGGGAGATTAAGTAGAGAGAGGCATTATACAGAGACAGACATTACCCCGTAGATAATATAGATAGGTAAAGAACAGCTTTCATCCAAATGAATAAAATGTAAGCAGTAAAAGAAACATAAAAGCAACTACCAAGATAAGACTATTTAATGCAAAATAAAAACAGTTTTTCTGCGTATATGGCTCAGAGACACGATGTTGTAAAATAGAATTAAACATTTGTAAACAATTGTTTGAAGTAAAATTCTAAACAACAGATGGTATGATAGTATCAGAAATGAGGGGGAGGGGGGGGGGGGGGTTAAACAGTGACAGGACAAAACAAGGGTTAATGAATAAAAAATTAGTGGTTAGTAGTTAGTCGAATGCTCTGATATCACTGCAAACGAATTAAAATCCATAATTCCTCCACCGCCCGTGACAGTGGAATCATCCAAAATTAAAACTCATCTCATTGAAGGATCCAAGCAAAGAAAGGTAGCTGTAGTTCTCATCATAGCAGAAACAGCACACGTCAAACGATATAACGCTAAGCGGCACCGAAAGTGAACGCAGCTGAACTGTCCTTTGTCGTACGATATCATCACTCATCGTAAGCAATCGGAATATCGAAACACGATCCGGATGAAATACACAGCTCTCGGTGTATACAGAGCACTAAACTCAGTAGCTCCAGCAGAAAGCTTGGAATATGAGGAAACTTATGCAACGTAATATAAGAAACTATATGAGGAACAATATGTTAAGAGTAGAGAATGGAGATGGGTTGGACACTCGTTAAGAAAACCTGATCCCAGCATAGAAAGACATGCATTGTCATGGAACCCACGGGGAAAGAGAAAGCCATGATGGTACATGATTAAGGCAGAAGATAAGTTATGGAATCCCTCAAGAACTTTGGTCTAGACTGGAGAGAAGTAGAGAAAATGTCCAGGAATAGGGATGGATGGAGAGTGGTATAGAAAATGTTCACGAATATGGATGGGTGGAGAGAAGTAGAGAAAATGTTCACGAATATGGATGGGTGGAGAGAAGTAGAGAAAATGTCCAGGAATAGGGATGGGTGGAGAGAAGTAGAGAAAATGTCCAGGAATATGGATGGGTGGAGAGAAGTAGAGAAAATGTTCACGAATATGGATGGGTGGAGAGAAGTAGAGAAAATGTCCAGGAATAGGGATGGATGGAGAGAAGTAGAGAAATTGTCCACGAATATGGATGGGTGGAGAGAAGTATAGAAATTGTCCACGAATATGGATGGGTGGAGAGGAGTAGAGAAATTGTCCACGAATATGGATGGGTGGAGAGAAGTAGATAAATTGTCCACAAATATGGATGGGTGGAGAGAAGTAGAGAAATTGTCCACGAATATGGATGGGTGGAGAGAAGTAGATAAATTGTCCACGAATATGGATGGATGGAGAGAAGTAGAGAAATTGTCCACAAATATGGATGGGTGGAGAGAAGTAGATAAATTGTCCACGAATATGGATGGATGGAGAGAAGTAGAGAAATTGTCCACAAATATGGATGGGTGGAGAGAAGTAGATAAATTGTCCACGAATATGGATGGATGGAGAGAAGTAGAGAAATTGTCCACAAATATGGATGGGTGGAGAGAAGTAGATAAATTGTCCACGAATATGGAAGGATGGAGAGAAGTAGATAAATTGTCCACGAATATGGATGGATGGAGAGAAGTAGAGAAATTGTCCGCGAATATGGATGGATGGAGAGACCTATACCCCAAAAGGTTTCTAAAGAGCTTCTCTTAATTGATTGATTCTTTCTTGCATTATGTCCTGAGTTGTTCTTTTTTTTTCTTTTTTTCTTGCTATTAATTTCCATTTTTGTTGTACAGACGCAGACAATGTCTTCTATAATGCTAAAATGACCGTCGACAACGGAACATTCGGATACGAAACAAGATGAATATTTTGACACAGTCACTGACATTTCCCAATACAATTTCCATATATATTGATAATCATGGTAATCACACGTGATTTGAATTCCTGAACTTGGTTATAAAATATAAAGCACAACAAGAGAGCTTCCGGACTCTGTCGGTATGAATAATACAGTCACTGTTCGTTAATAACTGCTCAATTTAGCACGCACTGAAATATCATTATCATCATTGAGTGCCGTCTCTACATCGAAGGTTGGATACCACGGAGCGCCATTCCACTCTGTCTCTTGCTTTTATAGTACAGGTTGTCATAGGTTGACTTGTCTATCTTTTGATGTTATTCACCATGTTAGTCTTGGTCTGTCTCTACCTCTTTTACCTTGTATTTTCCCGTCCAAGATTACTTTTAGTTGGCTGTTGTGTCTTTTGACATGCCCCAAAATTGTCCTTTGATTTGTTTGGATTGTGTTTAGTAGTTCTATTTTCATTTTTAGTTGTTTTATGACGACATCGTTTGTTTTGAAGCACAAGAAAAGGGAAAAAAGAAGAGGAGGTAAAAAGAAGAAGAGGGAAAAAAGAAGAAGAGGTAGAAAAAAGAAGAGGCGGGAGGGAAGAAGAAGAGGGAAAAAAGTAGAAAAGGGAAAAAAAGAAGAAGAGGGGGAAAAATAGGAAGAGGGAAAAATAGGAAGAGGGAAAAAAGAAGAAGAGGTATAAAAAAGAAGGGGGAAAAAAGAAGAAGAGGGAAAAATTAAGAAAAGGGAAAAAAGAAGAAAAGGGAAAAAAGAAGAAGAGGTAGATAAAAGAAGGAAAAAAGAAGAAGAGGGAAAAAATGAGAAAAGGGGAAAAAAACACAGGGGAAAAAAGTAGAAGAGATAGAAAAAAGAAGAAGAGGTAGAGAAAGAAGAAGAGGGAAAAAGAAGAAAAGGGAAAAAAACACAGGGGCAACAAGAAGAAGAGATGGAAAAAAGAAGAAGAAGTAAAAAAAAGAAGAGCGAAAAAAAGTAGAAGAGGTAGAAAAAAGAAGAGGGAAAAAAAGAAGAAGAGGGAAAAAAGTAGAAGAGGTAGAAAAAAGAAGAGGGAAAAAAAGAAGAAGAGGGAAAAAAGAAGAAGAGGGAAAAAAGAAGAAGAGGGAAAAAAGAAGAAGGAAAAAAAAGAGGAAGAGGGAAAAAAGAAAAGAGGGAAAAAAGAAGAAAAGGGAAAAAAAGAAGCAGAGGGGAAAAAAGAGGAAGAGATAGAAAAAAGAAGAGGTAGAAAAAAGAAGCAAAATAATAATAAGATAATGAAGACCAATAAATCAGAAATTGATTGCAAATAAAAAAAAATACACGTTAATAGAGCTGAGAGAACACAATTATGGTAAATTACAAATATGGAACTCGTTTAACATATTGTTATCGCACCATTAACTCTTTATGTGCGTTCTGATGCACTCTGCGCCCTGCCGATTCCTGCGCGTACGTTTCACAGTATAGTGCGTCACTCTCATTTTGATTAGCGTGAACTGTCATCAAACCATATTCTTTTTACAAGTCTTGTATCATCTTGGTATTGGTGAAATATAATTCCTTGTTCAATTATCTAATAATTCATGTGTATATCTATCTATCTATCTATTGACCTTTCGAGACGTAGCCGGCCCATACGGCGTAGACCAAAATACTCCTTCTCTTATCTGAATTTTTGTTCTAGCAGTTTTCAATTCTTTTAAAGATATTTTAAGATATTTTATCAAATCTCGCCATTTGTCTCTGTTCTGTGCAAGCAGCTCTATCTCATTGAGGGAGCCTATTCCTGCTGCCTTTGCCTCTCTGAGCAATGTTCTTCTCAGTGTCACTCGGGTATTCCTCTTTTCCTCTTACCTGTTATTTCCCACATGAGGGCTTTGCTATTCGGTTATTATCTCTTCTCATCACATGTCCAACACATGACCATCGTATTTTCTTTATTACTGAAGATATTAGTGGTTGATTGGCGATTTCTCTAATTTCCTCGTTTGTTTTGAATTCGTTCCACGCTCTACCAAGTATTTTCCTTAGACATTTATTTTCGAATGCGATCAACTTTGTTATATATAATATAAAAAAAAGTAAATTACCCCCGTCACGCCAAGTGGCGCATAGGGAATATGGTGTTAGTGACCATAAATTTTACAGACCTTCGGCACATGATTTTTGGGGTAATGTGGTCGGTATTACACCCGTGCCGCTTCACTTTCCCAGAAAAAAATCCGGTACCCATTAAAGGCTGGGTAAACCCGGAGGCCGTCGGTTGGGATCGAACCCAACCCCTTGTCCTTTGTAGTCCAGTTCACTAACCACTGAGCTATCGCGGCTCCCTTTATATATAATATGTATACGGTTAAATATATATATATATAGATTAATTCTTAAAAATATGAAAACAATGTATCTCTGACATATATTCCATTGCTTGATAAAAAGATTCCGCAAGGAAAGAGTTAATATAACCAACATTGATAGCACAAGACATACAGACATACCAATAACGAATTAATCACATACAGCATCAAACAAGTGGAAAGATAAAATAAAATGACCTCAAAAGAATGAGTTTCATGACTTTTCATTAATTGTCTACATAAGTCGATAATCTTTGGCTTCAGAACTCGGAAAAAAAACAAAACAAATCAAGATTCAGGTTAAAAGACAGTCGAGCAATTATTATTAAAATAGCACATTTGTGGCTCTAACAATAAGTCATTATATAAAAGATAACAAAACAAATATCAACAGGGTTGAAACTAAGAATGGCAAAATGTTACATCTTCTCAATATTCATGTATGGTTCAGAAGCATGGATATTAGACAAGAAAACAGAACAGAAAATTGAAGCCTTTGAAATGTGGATTTACAGAAGAATAGGTAGAATTGGATGGAAAGAAAAGATAACAAACGATGAAGTCTTAAAACAACTAAAAATAAAAAGAGAACTACTAAATACAATTAAGACAAAAGAAATGACATTTTTGCGGAATGTTAAAAGACACATCAGCCTACTAAAAGTAATATTGGAAGGAAAAATACAAGGTAAAAGATGCAGGGGCAGACCAAGACTAACATGGACGAGTAACATCAAAGGATGGAGAAGTCAATCTATGACAGCCTGCACCATCAAAGCAAGAAACAGAGTAGAATGGCGATCCATGGTAGCCAACCTTCGTTGCGGAGAAGGCACTCAATGAATGATGATGATAAAAGATAAGCATGCTTTTGAATGCCACATTCATCGTAAACGTTATCAAAGTAGGGCACAAGATTAAAGAACAGTTGATAATATCTTTATTAAAAGACTTAAACATTACAATGAATTGGCATATAGAATCACTCTGCAGGAAAAAATAAATATAAATACTATCATCCTCATCAAGTGCCGGGCCTACTGGCGTAGGTGATCATGTCTCTCCACAACTTTCGATCTCGACAGTTATTTATCATTTCTGTTGTTGACTTTCTGCCAAGCCATTCTCTTAAGCTGTCTGGTATCCTTTCTCATTGCTTCCCTCTATCTCTTCGTCCCTAAATTTTCCCAGGTGTTACAATATCTTCCAGTTATTCTCTTCTAATTACATGGCCCAAAAATGATGATTGTTTCTTCCTAATATTGGAAATTAGCTCTCTTTTTGTTTTTACCTCTTTCAGAACATTTTCATTACTCTTATTAGCTGTCCATGGCATTCTCAACATTCTTCTGTAAAACCACATTTCTGCAGACTCCAGTGATTTTCTTCTCAGTTGACCTTTTGTCCATGATTCACATCCATATATTAAGACTGACTCTACATTATTGGTTATTGGTTATGGAAGACCTCGGTATCACTGCAAGCGAATTAAAATCCATAATTGCTCAACCGCCCGTGCCAGTGGAATCATCCGAATGACTCTACATAACATTTAAGAACTCTTTTCCTTGTTTCTATTGTGAAAAATCGATTGCATAGTATCTTCCTCATCTGAGGTTAACAAAGTTCCCAAATATATATATATATATATGTGGTGAATGTAACGTTCTGTGGGAGATCTAACTAGAGACAGAAATACTTTCAGACGGGTTGTGGCGGATGCAACGTTCTGTGGGAGATCTAACTAGAGACAGAGACTGCCATGGAAAAATTTAATAGGAAAAATTCCACCCAAAAGCTTCAAAACTCTCCATCATAAAAATTAAGAGTATCTCTGAAGTCTGAGAATATCTGCCTCTATAGCGAGAGACACAGGCACATGTTTAAGTTGTGAAAAATTTCAAACAAATCTGACCCTCAAGACTTAGATAGAGACCTGAAGAAAAATTAAAAAATAGAAAAAAAAAGGTATGTTAGAAGCTTTACGTGATTAGTGGACGACACAGATAAAACGACGTTTCGGCCCAATAGGCCTTCAGCAGGAACAAAAAAAAACACACACACACACGGATATGTAAGTAAATAGAGACCTGAAGTTGGCGTAACCAAACAAACAAAACAGATCAATGTCTTTAAAAAGATGAATGAACGAACAACGCTCGGAGATGAAATAGCAGAAAATGCCAACCAAATAGCTAAATCCGCAAATTAATTCCTCCAGCGAAACTAAAAAAAAAAAAAAATCAAGTGAGGGAATAAAGGAAGGGGAAGTCGAATAAATAAATAATACATTTTTCAACGCACACAAAATATTCATTACCAGTAGATAATTGACGATCAATTCCATGCACTTGCCTTGGAAATGAAAATAGCATCTCCCCAAAATAGCTTCACGACACACAAAGATAAAATAAGACATGATAGTCTTAATTTAAAAAAAATTATTATCAGGCTCAATATTTTTGGAAAACAATTTTTGTTTATTTTCTTTGTACGGAGACAGCCTTACCGTTTTAAGAAACAATGCAATAAAAGGGTGTTGTCATTATCTGTCAAAACATAATGTAAGAGTAAAATTATAGCAGAGAATATTGTCAGAACTATGGCAGGATATATAATGACTAACCTATTCTGAGATCGATTGTTCCTTGCAACGTCGAGGGTATGTAGGAGTGCTAGAACAAAGAAGTATGTGTTAGCACTCGGAAAAATTGACAGACAAACAACAATAGAAAAAAACGAAGAACAATATATGGTCCGAAGTGGGATCGAACCCGTACTCAGTGGCACCGCGCCTTGCCACGAGAAGCCGAACGCTTGGCACACTACCACGCAGCCAACTAAAAAATTGGCTATTGCAGTAGTGTCTTACACGATGACGTTCTCAATGACTATAGCATAGGGTAACGATCACAGACCGGAAATAAATTGTATATTTGTACTTTCCTATTAATGCAAGTATCTCCCAGTAGGGCTGAATACTTGTGTTGTAGACAAACATTTATTGACGAAACAGCACGAATAGTAGTTCCCAGTGATTATATACTGGGTACAAATAATAATACATAAATATTATTATATGGGGAACTTCCGAGGCGATAATAGGGAATAATAGAACAAAGAAGTATGTGTTAGCACTTGGAAAAATTGACAGACAAACAACAATAGAAAAAAACGAAGAACAATATATGGTCCGAAGTGGGATCGAACCCGTACTCAGTGGCACCGCGCCTTGCCACGAGAAGCCGAACGCTTGGCACACTACCACGCAGCCAACTAAAAAATTGGCTATTGCAGTAGTGTCTTACACGATGACGTTCTCAATGACTATAGCATAGGGTAACGATCACAGACCGGAAATAAATTGTATATTTGTACTTTCCTATTAATGCAAGTATCTCCCAGTAGGGCTGAATACTTGTGTTGTAGACAAACATTTATTGGACGAAACAGCACGAATAGTAGTTCCCAGTGATTATATACTGGGTACAAATAATAATACATAAATATTATTATATGGGGAACTTCCGAGGCGATAATAGGGAATAATAGAACAAAGAAGTATGTGTTAGCACTCGGAAAAATTGACAGACAAACAACATAGAAAAAAACGAAGAACAATATATGGTCCGAAGTGGGATCGAACCCGTACTCAGTGGCACCGCGCCTTGCCACGAGAAGCCGAACGCTTGGCACACTACCACGCAGCCAACTAAAAAATTGGCTATTGCAGTAGTGTCTTACACGATGACGTTCTCAATGACTATAGCATAGGGTAACGATCACAGACCGGAAATAAATTGTATATTTGTACTTTCCTATTAATGCAAGTATCTCCCAGTAGGGCTGACACATACTTCTTTGTTCTATTATTCCCTATTATCGCCTCGGAAGTTCCCCATATAATAATATTTATGTATTATTATTTGTACCCAGTATATAATCACTGGGAACTACTATTCGTGCTATTTCGTCCAATAAATGTTTGTCTACAACACAAGTATTCAGCCCTACTGGGAGATACTTGCATTAATAGGAAAGTACAAATATACAATTTATTTCCGGTCTGTGATCGTTACCCTATGCTATAGTCATTGAGAACGTCATCGTGTAAGACACTACTGCAATAGCCAATTTTTTAGTTGGCTGCGTGGTAGTGTGCCAAGCGTTCGGCTTCTCGTGGCAAGGCACGGTGCCACTGAGTACGGGTTCGATCCCACTTCGGACCATATATTGTTCTTCGTTTTTTTCTATTGTTGTTTGTCTGTCAATTTTTCCGAGTGCTAACACATACTTCTTTGTTCTATTATTCCCTATTATCGCCTCGGAAGTTCCCCATATAATAATATTTATGTATTATTATTTGTACCCAGTATATAATCACTGGGAACTACTATTCGTGCTGTTTCGTCCAATAAATGTTTGTCTACAACACAAGTATTCAGCCCTACTGGGAGATACTTGCATTAATAGGAAAGTACAAATATACAATTTATTTCCGGTCTGTGATCGTTACCCTATGCTATAGTCATTGAGAACGTCATCGTGTAAGACACTACTGCAATAGCCAATTTTTTAGTTGGCTGCGTGGTAGTGTGCCAAGCGTTCGGCTTCTCGTGGCAAGGCGCGGTGCCACTGAGTACGGGTTCAATCCCACTTCGGACCATATATTGTTCTTCTTTTTTTTCTATTGTTGTTTGTCTGTCAATTTTCCCGAGTGCTAACACATACTTCTTTGTTCTATTATTCCCTATTATCGCCTCGGAAGTTCCCCATATAATAATATTTATGTATTATTATTTGTACCCAGTATATAATCACTGGGAACTACTATTCGTGCTGTTTCGTCCAATAAATGTTTGTCTACAACACAAGTATTCAGCCCTACTGGGAGATACTTGCATTAATAGGAAAGTACAAATATACAATTTATTTCCGGTCTGTGATCGTTACCCTATGCTATAGTCATTGAGAACGTCATCGTGTAAGACACTACTGCAATAGCCAATTTTTTAGTTGGCTGCGTGGTAGTGTGCCAAGCGTTCGGCTTCTCGTGGCAAGGCGCGGTGCCACTGAGTACGGGTTCGATCCCACTTCGGACCATATATTGTTCTTCGTTTTTTTCTATTGTTGTTTGTCTGTCAATTTTTCCGAGTGCTAACACATACTTCTTTGTTCTATTATTCCCTATTATCGCCTCGGAAGTTCCCCATATAATAATATTTATGTATTATTATTTGTACCCAGTATATAATCACTGGGAACTACTATTCGTGCTGTTTCGTCCAATAAATGTTTGTCTACAACACAAGTATTCAGCCCTACTGGGAGATACTTGCATTAATAGGAAAGTACAAATATACAATTTATTTCCGGTCTGTGATCGTTACCCTATGCTATAGTCATTGAGAACGTCATCGTGTAAGACACTACTGCAATAGCCAATTTTTTAGTTGGCTGCGTGGTAGTGTGCCAAGCGTTCGGCTTCTCGTGGCAAGGCGCGGTGCCACTGAGTACGGGTTCGATCCCACTTCGGACCATATATTGTTCTTCGTTTTTTTCTATTGTTGTTTGTCTGTCAATTTTTCCGAGTGCTAACACATACTTCTTTGTTCTATTATTCCCTATTATCGCCTCGGAAGTTCCCCATATAATAATATTTATGTATTATTATTTGTACCCAGTATATAATCACTGGAACTACTATTCGTGCTGTTTCGTCCAATAAATGTTTGTCTACAACACAAGTATTCAGCCCTACTGGGAGATACTTGCATTAATAGGAAAGTACAAATATACAATTTATTTCCGGTCTGTGATCGTTACCCTATGCTATAGTCATTGAGAACGTCATCGTGTAAGACACTACTGCAATAGCCAATTTTTTAGTTGGCTGCGTGGTAGTGTGCCAAGCGTTCGGCTTCTCGTGGCAAGGCGCGGTGCCACTGAGTACGGGTTCGATCCCACTTCGGACCATATATTGTTCTTCGTTTTTTTCTATTGTTGTTTGTCTGTCAATTTTTCCGAGTGCTAACACATACTTCTTTGTTCTATTATTCCCTATTATCGCCTCGGAAGTTCCCCATATAATAATATTTATGTATTATTATTTGTACCCAGTATATAATCACTGGGAACTACTATTCGTGCTGTTTCGTCCAATAAATGTTTGTCTACAACACAAGTATTCAGCCCTACTGGGAGATACTTGCATTAATAGGAAAGTACAAATATACAATTTATTTCCGGTCTGTGATCGTTACCCTATGCTATAGTCATTGAGAACGTCATCGTGTAAGACACTACTGCAATAGCCAATTTTTTAGTTGGCTGCGTGGTAGTGTGCCAAGCGTTCGGCTTCTCGTGGCAAGGCGCGGTGCCACTGAGTACGGGTTCGATCCCACTTCGGACCATATATTGTTCTTCGTTTTTTTCTATTGTTGTTTGTCTGTCAATTTTTCCGAGTGCTAACACATACTTCTTTGTTCTATTATTCCCTATTATCGCCTCGGAAGTTCCCCATATAATAATATTTATGTATTATTATTTGTACCCAGTATATAATCACTGGGAACTACTATTCGTGCTGTTTCGTCCAATAAATGTTTGTCTACAACACAAGTATTCAGCCCTACTGGGAGATACTTGCATTAATAGGAAAGTACAAATATACAATTTATTTCCGGTCTGTGATCGTTACCCTATGCTATAGTCATTGAGAACGTCATCGTGTAAGACACTACTGCAATAGCCAATTTTTTAGTTGGCTGCGTGGTAGTGTGCCAAGCGTTCGGCTTCTCGTGGCAAGGCGCGGTGCCACTGAGTACGGGTTCGATCCCACTTCGGACCATATATTGTTCTTCGTTTTTTTCTATTGTTGTTTGTCTGTCAATTTTCCGAGTGCTAACACATACTTTTTTGTTCTATTATTCCCTATTATCGCCTCGGAAGTTCCCCATATAATAATATTTATGTATTATTATTTGTACCCAGTATATAATCACTGAGAACTACTATTCGTGCTGTTTCGTCCAATAAATGTTTGTCTACAACACAAGTATTCAGCCCTACTGGGAGATACTTGCATTAATAGGAAAGTACAAATATACAATTTATTTCCGGTCTGTGATCGTTACCCTATGCTATAGTCATTGAGAACGTCATCGTGTAAGACACTACTGCAATAGCCAATTTTTTAGTTGGCTGCGTGGTAGTGTGCCAAGCGTTCGGCTTCTCGTGGCAAGGCGCGGTGCCACTGAGTACGGGTTCGATCCCACTTCGGACCATATATTGTTCTTCGTTTTTTTCTATTGTTGTTTGTCTGTCAATTTTTCCGAGTGCTAACACATACTTCTTTGTTCTATTATTCCCTATTATCGCCTCGGAAGTTCCCCATATAATAATATTTATGTATTATTATTTGTACCCAGTATATAATCACTGGGAACTACTATTCGTGCTGTTTCGTCCAATAAATGTTTGTCTACAACACAAGTATTCAGCCCTACTGGGAGATACTTGCATTAATAGGAAAGTACAAATATACAATTTATTTCCGGTCTGTGATCGTTACCCTATGCTATAGTCATTGAGAACGTCATCGTGTAAGACACTACTGCAATAGCCAATTTTTTAGTTGGCTGCGTGGTAGTGTGCCAAGCGTTCGGCTTCTCGTGGCAAGGCGCGGTGCCACTGAGTACGGGTTCAATCCCACTTCGGACCATATATTGTTCTTCGTTTTTTTCTATTGTTGTTTGTCTGTCAATTTTTCCGAGTGCTAACACATACTTCTTTGTTCTATTATTCCCTATTATCGCCTCGGAAGTTCCCCATATAATAATATTTATGTATTATTATTTGTACCCAGTATATAATCACTGGGAACTACTATTCGTGCTGTTTCGTCCAATAAATGTTTGTCTACAACACAAGTATTCAGCCCTACTGGGAGATACTTGCATTAATAGGAAAGTACAAATATACAATTTATTTCCGGTCTGTGATCGTTACCCTATGCTATAGTCATTGAGAACGTCATCGTGTAAGACACTACTGCAATAGCCAATTTTTTAGTTGGCTGCGTGGTAGTGTGCCAAGCGTTCGGCTTCTCGTGGCAAGGCGCGGTGCCACTGAGTACGGGTTCGATCCCACTTCGGACCATATATTGTTCTTCGTTTTTTTCTATTGTTGTTTGTCTGTCAATTTTTCCGAGTGCTAACACATACTTCTTTGTTCTATTATTCCTATTATCGCCTCGGAAGTTCCCCATATAATAATATTTATGTATTATTATTTGTACCCAGTATATAATCACTGGGAACTACTATTCGTGCTGTTTCGTCCAATAAATGTTTGTCTACAACACAAGTATTCAGCCCTACTGGGAGATACTTGCATTAATAGGAAAGTACAAATATACAATTTATTTCCGGTCTGTGATCGTTACCCTATGCTATAGTCATTGAGAACGTCATCGTGTAAGACACTACTGCAATAGCCAATTTTTTAGTTGGCTGCGTGGTAGTGTGCCAAGCGTTCGGCTTCTCGTGGCAAGGCGCGGTGCCACTGAGTACGGGTTCGATCCCACTTCGGACCATATATTGTTCTTCGTTTTTTTCTATTGTTGTTTGTCTGTCAATTTTTCCGAGTGCTAACACATACTTCTTTGTTCTATTATTCCCTATTATCGCCTCGGAAGTTCCCCATATAATAATATTTATGTATTATTATTTGTACCCAGTATATAATCACTGGGAACTACTATTCGTGCTGTTTCGTCCAATAAATGTTTGTCTACAACACAAGTATTCAGCCCTACTGGGAGATACTTGCATTAATAGGAAAGTACAAATATACAATTTATTTCCGGTCTGTGATCGTTACCCTATGCTATAGTCATTGAGAACGTCATCGTGTAAGACACTACTGCAATAGCCAATTTTTTAGTTGGCTGCGTGGTAGTGTGCCAAGCGTTCGGCTTCTCGTGGCAAGGCGCGGTGCCACTGAGTACGGGTTCGATCCCACTTCGGACCATATATTGTTCTTCGTTTTTTTCTATTGTTGTTTGTCTGTCAATTTTTCCGAGTGCTAACACATACTTCTTTGTTCTATTATTCCCTATTATCGCCTCGGAAGTTCCCCATATAATAATATTTATGTATTATTATTTGTACCCAGTATATAATCACTGGGAACTACTATTCGTGCTGTTTCGTCCAATAAATGTTTGTCTACAACACAAGTATTCAGCCTACTGGGAGATACTTGCATTAATAGGAAAGTACAAATATACAATTTATTTCCGGTCTGTGATCGTTACCCTATGCTATAGTCATTGAGAACGTCATCGTGTAAGACACTACTGCAATAGCCAATTTTTTAGTTGGCTGCGTGGTAGTGTGCCAAGCGTTCGGCTTCTCGTGGCAAGGCGCGGTGCCACTGAGTACGGGTTCGATCCCACTTCGGACCATATATTGTTCTTCGTTTTTTTCTATTGTTGTTTGTCTGTCAATTTTTCCGAGTGCTAACACATACTTCTTTGTTCTATTATTCCCTATTATCGCCTCGGAAGTTCCCCATATAATAATATTTATGTATTATTATTTGTACCCAGTATATAATCACTGGGAACTACTATTCGTGCTGTTTCGTCCAATAAATGTTTGTCTACAACACAAGTATTCAGCCCTACTGGGAGATACTTGCATTAATAGGAAAGTACAAATATACAATTTATTTCCGGTCTGTGATCGTTACCCTATGCTATAGTCATTGAGAACGTCATCGTGTAAGACACTACTGCAATAGCCAATTTTTTAGTTGGCTGCGTGGTAGTGTGCCAAGCGTTCGGCTTCTCGTGGCAAGGCGCGGTGCCACTGAGTACGGGTTCGATCCCACTTCGGACCATATATTGTTCTTCGTTTTTTTCTATTGTTGTTTGTCTGTCAATTTTTCCGAGTGCTAACACATACTTTTTTGTTCTATTATTCCCTATTATCGCCTCGGAAGTTCCCCATATAATAATATTTATGTATTATTATTTGTACCCAGTATATAATCACTGAGAACTACTATTCGTGCTGTTTCGTCCAATAAATGTTTGTCTACAACACAAGTATTCAGCCCTACTGGGAGATACTTGCATTAATAGGAAAGTACAAATATACAATTTATTTCCGGTCTGTGATCGTTACCCTATGCTATAGTCATTGAGAACGTCATCGTGTAAGACACTACTGCAATAGCCAATTTTTTAGTTGGCTGCGTGGTAGTGTGCCAAGCGTTCGGCTTCTCGTGGCAAGGCGCGGTGCCACTGAGTACGGGTTCGATCCCACTTCGGACCATATATTGTTCTTCGTTTTTTTCTATTGTTGTTTGTCTGTCAATTTTTCCGAGTGCTAACACATACTTCTTTGTTCTATTATTCCCTATTATCGCCTCGGAAGTTCCCCATATAATAATATTTATGTATTATTATTTGTACCCAGTATATAATCACTGGGAACTACTATTCGTGCTGTTTCGTCCAATAAATGTTTGTCTACAACACAAGTATTCAGCCCTACTGGGAGATACTTGCATTAATAGGAAAGTACAAATATACAATTTATTTCCGGTCTGTGATCGTTACCCTATGCTATAGTCATTGAGAACGTCATCGTGTAAGACACTACTGCAATAGCCAATTTTTTAGTTGGCTGCGTGGTAGTGTGCCAAGCGTTCGGCTTCTCGTGGCAAGGCGCGGTGCCACTGAGTACGGGTTCGATCCCACTTCGGACCATATATTGTTCTTCGTTTTTTTCTATTGTTGTTTGTCTGTCAATTTTTCCGAGTGCTAACACATACTTCTTTGTTCTATTATTCCCTATTATCGCCTCGGAAGTTCCCCATATAATAATATTTATGTATTATTATTTGTACCCAGTATATAATCACTGGGAACTACTATTCGTGCTGTTTCGTCCAATAAATGTTTGTCTACAACACAAGTATTCAGCCCTACTGGGAGATACTTGCATTAATAGGAAAGTACAAATATACAATTTATTTCCGGTCTGTGATCGTTACCCTATGCTATAGTCATTGAGAACGTCATCGTGTAAGACACTACTGCAATAGCCATTTTTTAGTTGGCTGCGTGGTAGTGTGCCAAGCGTTCGGCTTCTCGTGGCAAGGCGCGGTGCCACTGAGTACGGGTTCGATCCCACTTCGGACCATATATTGTTCTTCGTTTTTTTCTATTGTTGTTTGTCTGTCAATTTTTCCGAGTGCTAACACATACTTCTTTGTTCTATTATTCCCTATTATCGCCTCGGAAGTTCCCCATATAATAATATTTATGTATTATTATTTGTACCCAGTATGTAGGAGTGCCCTTAATAACTCCTTACGGTTAGAATCATGCATTACTTCTTCTTCTTATAACTTTCAGTTCCCTGTGGAGCAAAGGTCTTCAATAAACACGTCCATCTGTCTTCCCCAAGAACAACTTGATCCTCCTCTTTGTCTTTTTCCTTGGGGACTCCAAAAAAGACCTGTTGTGTAATGTTCTAAGTTGGCTTCCGCAGTGTGTGTCCTATTCAGCGTCACCGTCTTCGCTGTATCTCTTTATCCACTGATATTTGACTGGTATTTTTCCATAATTCTATGTCAGTGATTTTGTCCTGCCATTTCCATTCTTTTATTCTGCGCAAACATCCATTAATGAAAGTTTGTATCTTCATGATTCTAAAACTTTCACTAAATCATGAGTTTAGTGATAGAAAACTTTATAGAGCGTTGCAGAAGACGGTAGTTTGATCAATCTAAAGCGGAGTCTCTGTCTAGTTAGCGTTTCGGCCCATGAACTTCTTGCTACTCAACGGGGCTAGACCCACGGGGTCATGATTCCCATACGTCTCCCTCTGCTGTAGTATGGGACTTACAAAACATAAGCGCTGTAGTGTTGAGAATAATAAATGTAGTCTACATGGACTTTAGAACTGACTGGTGGTCAATGCAAGATGGGCATTCCCATATCCGCTCAGCCCCCGTTCCAGTAATCAACAATGTGCTCATCCTGATTGTTCAAACTGTTCTAGTGAACGTACTGCGTTCTGAAAAAAGGCGCGCAGCGTCAACTAGTTCGGGAATCAACCAGTTGGCTGTTAAAGTCTACACATACAATCATTCTTTCTTTTATGGAATTGTGTTTAGTGCTAGTGGGCGGTCGCTCGGACAGTAGTAGTTCAGTAAATTAAAGTTCGTATTTTCTGTCCTGAGGTACATCTGATATTCAGGCCCATCCATTTACACTTCAAGCTAACATGCACTGATGTTGTTCTTTACACGTGTCAGTATAACATCATTTTTTCTGTCTTTTCTGTCAGATCGGTAACACTGGTATCCCCTAATCTTCAAGGCTATGTCGTTGTTTAGATGGGTTTCCTGCAAACAGCATACGCTTACTTGCTCTTCATGTAGGATATTTTCTAATATCTTTTTGCTGTACCCTTCTCTTTAGCTGTGAATTACAAAAGAATACAATTTATACAGGAAACGACATTGCAGATATAGACAATACTTCAGGCGAACGAAATATAAATAGACAGAACCAGCTGGCTAGCATTTCCAAGTAAATATAGAAGTGTTTTTGTGCTCACCTCACATATCTTGAGGAGATCTTTATCTTCAACACTTGCTGTTGCATCTGACTGGTAAACTTTATTGTGTTGATACTGTTTTCGGGGAATTGAGTCCATGTGATTTAAGTTGTTACTGTTTTAGGGGAATTGTGTCTGTGATTTAAGTTGATACTGTTTTAGGGGAATTGTGTCTGTGATTTAAGTTGTTACTGTTTTAGGGGAATTGTGTCTGTGATTTAAGTTGATACTGTTTTAGGGGAATTGTGTCTGTGATTTAAGTTGATACTGTTTTAGGGGAATTGAGTCTGTGATTTAAGTTGATACTGTTTTAGGGGAATTGTGTCTGTGATTTAAGTTGATACTGTTTTAGGGGAATTGAGTCTGTGATTTAAGTTGATACTGTTTTAGGGGAATTGAGTCCATGTGATTTAAGTTAATACTGTTTTAGGGGAATTGAGTCCATGTGATTTAAGTTAATACTGTTTTAGGGAAATTGAGTCTGTGATTTAAGTTGATACTGTTTTAGGGGAATTGAGTCCAGGCGATTTAAGTTGATACTGTTTTCGGGTAATTGAGTCCAGGCGATTTAAGTTGATACTGTTTTCGGGGAATTGATTCCATGTGATTTAAGTTGATACTGTTTTAGGGGAATTTAGTCCAGGCGATTTAAGTTGATACTGTTTTCGGGGAATTGAGTCCATGCGATTTAAGTTGATACTGTTTTCGGGGAATTGAGTCCATGTGATTTAAGTTGATACTGTTTTCGGGGAATTGAGTCCATGTGATTTAAGTTGATACTGTTTTCGAGGAATTGAATCCATGTGATTTAAGTTAATACTGTTTTAGGAGAATTGAGTCCATGTGATTTAAGTTGATACTGTTTTAGGGGAATTGAGTCCATGTGATTTAAGTTGATACTGTTTTAGGGGAATTAAGTCCATGTGATTTAAGTTGATACTGTTTTCGGGGAATTGAGTCCATGTGATTTAAGTTGATACTGTTTTAGGGGAATTAAGTCCATGTGATTTAAGTTGATACTATTTTCGGGGAATTGAGTCCATGTGATTTAAGTTGATACTGTTTTCGAGGAATTGAATCCATGTGATTTAAGTTAATACTGTTTTAGGGGAATTGAGTCCATGTGATTTAAGTTGATACTGTTTTAGGGGAATTAAGTCCATGTGATTTAAGTTGATACTGTTTTCGGGGAATTGAGTCCATGTGATTTAAGTTGATACTGTTTTAGGGGAATTGAGTACATGTGATTTAAGTTGATACTGTTTTAGGGGAATTGAGTCCATGTGATTTAAGTTAATACTGTTTTAGGGGAATTGAGTCCATGTGATTTAAGTTAATACTGTTTTAGGGAAATTGAGTCTGTGATTTAAGTTGATACTGTTTTAGGGGAATTGAGTCCAGGCGATTTAAGTTGATACTGTTTTAGGGGAATTGAGTCCAGGCGATTTAAGTTGATACTGTTTTAGGGGAATTGAGTCCAGGCGATTTAAGTTGATACTGTTTTAGGGGAATTGAGTCCATGTGATTTAAGTTGATACTGTTTTCGGGGAATTGAGTCCATGTGATTTAAGTTGATACTGTTTTCGGGTAATTGAGTCCAGGCGATTTAAGTTGATACTGTTTTCGGGGAATTGATTCCATGTGATTTAAGTTGATACTGTTTTAGGGGAATTTAGTCCAGGCGATTTAAGTTGATACTGTTTTCGGGGAATTGAGTCCATGCGATTTAAGTTGATACTGTTTTCGGGGAATTGAGTCCATGTGATTTAAGTTGATACTGTTTTCGGGGAATTGAGTCCATGTGATTTAAGTTGATACTGTTTTCGAGGAATTGAATCCATGTGATTTAAGTTAATACTGTTTTAGGAGAATTGAGTCCATGTGATTTAAGTTGATACTGTTTTAGGGGAATTGAGTCCATGTGATTTAAGTTGATACTGTTTTAGGGGAATTAAGTCCATGTGATTTAAGTTGATACTGTTTTCGGGGAATTGAGTCCATGTGATTTAAGTTGATACTGTTTTAGGGGAATTAAGTCCATGTGATTTAAGTTGATACTATTTTCGGGGAATTGAGTCCATGTGATTTAAGTTGATACTGTTTTCGAGGAATTGAATCCATGTGATTTAAGTTAATACTGTTTTAGGGGAATTGAGTCCATGTGATTTAAGTTGATACTGTTTTAGGGGAATTAAGTCCATGTGATTTAAGTTGATACTGTTTTCGGGGAATTGAGTCCATGTGATTTAAGTTGATACTGTTTTAGGGGAATTGAGTCCATGTGATTTAAGTTGATACTGTTTTAGGGGAATTGAGTCCATGTGATTTAAGTTAATACTGTTTCTGTGTAATTGAGCTTAGGCGATTTAATTTGCAGTTTTTGGCTGTAATATACGATAATAATAGAAGCTACATACAGAAACAACAAATAAACTGGTTTGTCCATCTAGAGAGAATGCCGTGCGATTCCTTATCATACAAAACATATATTAAAAGTGTAGAAGAGAGAAGAGCAAGAGGCAGACCCAGAGTAAGATGGACAGACAACGTCAAAGAAGCGTTACAACTTCATGAAACTGACAATGAGTGAAGCTGCTAAAAAGGATGAAAACGAGATTTTTGTATCTCCCACGACATCCGAACGGGTACAAAATGAAGAAAGAAGAGAAGGGACAGCAAAAAGAGAAGGAAGATTGTAATTTGGAATTCTGCCTGATCAGTTCTTTAAATTCGCTATCAAAGGGTTTAACGCGTAGTGGCATGGCCATTAAAAGAAATGAAATATGTATATGACCTTTGGCGTCTTGACAGACGGTTGGTAGCAAGCAATCACGATAAGTCAGTAGTTTGGTAAAATGTTAGTGTCTTATTCTTCTTCTACCTTTTTAGCTCCCAGTGGAGCATAGGTCTTCAACAAACACTTTCCAAGTCGTTCTGTTTTTTGCCATTCTTTTAAGATCATTCCACGTCTTCCCATCATATCCATCTCTGCTTTTACCTGTCTTCTCCAAGAATTCCTTGGTCTTCCTCTTTGTCTTTTCCCCTGGGGATTCCAAAAAAAGGCCTGTTGTGTAATACTCTCAGTTGGCTTCCGTAGTGTGTGTCCTATCCAGCGTCACCGTCTACGCTGTATCTCTTTATCCACTGGTGTTTGACTGGTACATTTCCATAATTCTATGTTAGTGATTTTGTCCTGCCATTTCCATCCTTTTATGCTGCGTAAGCATCCATTAATGAAAGTCTGTATCTTCTTAGTGTCTTATGCTGGATGTTATTTTACTGAACAGCTTCTCTCGTGTCTGAATCTGTCAATGTTGAATAGACAGATCCGATCGCAGAATGAACAAGATGTATTCGTGGTGCTTGGACTCGTCTCCATTCTCCTGCACCTTCTGTCTTCTGAATATGATATCATTACTGCCTCAAAAGACGTTACGCCATTTTTTATTTTTGTTCTCCATGTGCAACATTCTGTAGCCAGAATTTTTCAGTTTCTTTCACTGATAGATAATTCCCTCAAGGAAACCCTGCAAACATCCTTATATCTCACCACTGATCTACCATCTGGTCTCTATCCGTCCTTAAGTTCGCCGTTCAATATTTTTTTGGGAATACAATTGTTTACTTTTCATCTTACATGACCCAGCCACCTTAGTCTACGACCCTAAGTTATTGAGTTATTTGCGGGTCATCATCATTGCACTCCGAACACGTCCATAGGTGCTCAGATCCCCTCCTCAGCAATTCCCTCAGTGTCCAGCGACTGACGACTCCAGTTCAATGTTGGTTGATAAGTCTTCTTATACGGCCACTAAGACCAATAAGTGTTGCATTGATATAAAATAACAGCAAGAAAAGTAATGAAAATTGATGTCAAACATGCTGTTTGTTCAAGTAGGAAAAGTTGTTGAAGTAGGAAAAGTTGTTGAAGTAGGAAAAGTTGTTGAAGTAGGAAAAGTTGTTGAAGTAGAAAAGATGTTGAAGTAGGAAAAGTTGTTGAAGTAGGAAAAGATATTGAAGTAGGAAAAGTTGTTGAAGTAGGAAAAGTTGTTGAAGTAGGAAAAGATATTGAATACGAGAATGACAAAATTGTAGTGGAAACAATTAAGGACACGTCAGTAAATTCAAAGCTATAAATACTGGTTACATGAATCAACATAAATGTTAACTAGAACCGATTGTGCGGCTTTTAATTAAAAATAAAATTTAATTAACTTTCCTGAACTCTGTTTTCTCGTAACATAAAACGAGAGAATCCCAATACACGACTTCTGGAGCTCAGATGCTCTTGTATTTGCATTAATGTTGTCAACATGATAATATGCTGACGGGATTTCTAACTTTCAACTGATTATACAGTATTTAACCCTGGACCGAAAAAAAAGTCCTGAAAGTTTACCGGAACGAGTTCCGGGCCGTTTCAGCTGAAAAAGGTCATAGTATCACCTACATGTCCTTTAATGTCTTTGTTAATATTTTTGTCTATTTGGTACTTTCAGTACATACAATAGAGTCACTGGACTTCGGGTCAAAATGGCGGATAGGGGGCGGGAACCGTTGAGGCACTGTCTGAAAAGTGTTCCACATTATTGCAGTTTCCTTATATTCCATGCCCTGCTTGCTGCCGGAACTACTGAGTTTTGTGCTCTGTGCACACCGTGAGCTGTGTGTTTCATTCGAGTGGTGTTTCTATATTCAGATTGCTTACGATGAATGATGATATCGTATGACGAGAGACAGTTCTGTTGCGTTCACTTTCGGTGCTGCTACGCCTTATGTCTTTTGACCTGTGATGTCTTTGCTATGATTGGGACTGCAGCTACCTTTGTTTGTTTGCATATACGATGAGATGTTAATTCGGATGATTCCACTGACACGGGCGGTTCAGCAATTATGGATTTTCATTCCTTTGCAGGGACACAGGGGCCTTCGTATAACTGTAACTATCATCATCATCATAATCAGGTACCGTGCTTACTGGCGTAGGTGATCATGTCTCTCCACAATTTATGTTATTTATCATTTCCGTTGTTGACCTTCTGCCAAACCATTCTATTAAGCTGTCTGGTATCTTTTCTCTTTGCTTCCCTGTATCTCTTCGTCCCTCGATTTTCCCAGTTGTTACAATATATTACAGATGCTCCATTCAAATTACATGGCCACAAAAGGATGATTGTCTCTTCCTAATATTGAAATTAGCTCTCTTTTTGCTTTGGCCTCTCTCAGAACGTTTTCATTACTCTTCTTAGCTGTCATTGGTATTCTCAAAATACTTCTGTAAAAACACATTTCTAAGGTCTCCAGCGATTTTCTTGTCCTTTTGTCCATGATTAACATCCGTATGTTAAGACTGGCTCTACATAACATTTCAGAACTCTTTACTACAGCCTCCAGTGATTTTCTTGTCTGTTATCCACGATTCTGTATCCATGATTCTGTATGATGATGAACTATAACTATAGAGCCACTGTTATCTGCCACGCAGAAGCGACTAAGGAGAGTTGGAATCATATGCAGTCGAGCAGGACCCCCACAGAGCAGCCTTGTCAATGGCATTTACCGATGCATTTTGGGAAATGGGATAAGTGGTGGAGCGGATGTGGGAGAATTCCTGACTGCAGCGAAACTAGTTCCATGGGTAGACAGTAAATATGAGTGGTTCAACAATGAAGATTTGCTACAGATCTGGACTGGCCTGGATCTAGAACTGAAGGTTAGCTTGTTGTTTTGTTCTGTTCTCCATAGTTAAATGTGCAGGTTCCGGTCTGTGGGTCACACTGTTACGACCTGACTATTGGGGGCGCTGCAGTCTTGAAATCTGTTCTGTTCATAGAGTCAGTTTCGCTCTATTCGGGAATTTCCCACTTCACATGATGTCACCAAGGTGAGTTAGCAAATTATGTTTGTTGACAAGGTCGACAACCGTGCAGCCCTAAAAGCGGCACAAGCAGCAATTCCAAACAACTTCCATTAAAATGAAGGCTCATGATCACTTGGGACCCGCGATAGTTCAGTGGTTAGTGAACTGGACTACAAAGGAGAAGGGGTAGGGTTCGATCCCAACCGACGGCTTCCGGGGTCACCCAGCCTTAAATGGGTACCGGATTTTTTTTCTGGGAAAGTAAAGCAGCACGGGCGTAATACCGACCACACAACCCCAAAAAATCATGTGCTAAAGGTCTGTAAAATTTATGGTCCTAACACCATATTTCCTTATACGCCACTTGGCGTGACGGGGTACTTTACTTACTTTTTTTCATGATCACTTCCTCACTCCATTTTCCTCGAAAACAAAGATTGAAAACAAAAAGAACAACCGGAACGGTTTAAGTGACTACGTTAATCTCTGCAAAAACATGGCGACACGCGGCCATTTTGCATTGTCGTTCATGACGTTAGCATGGACCAACTTTCTGTACGATCAAAGTCAGCAAAAAGGACGACAATTTCAAAAGACATTACCAAAAAAAAAAGGTTAATGCTCAGAGTCACTTCCAAATCCACTTCATTCGATTAAATCGAAAAAAACAACGTTAAAACCGGTCAAAAACATCTAAAAACGTTCTTACTAACTTTATTCTATTATTGCCATTATGCCGCCATCTTTCCGGAAGTCAACCTCTTGTAATGTATGCTCTGATAGCCTGTCTGGTTGTTCCACGGGTGGTAAAATATCTGCGCGCACTTGCAGAAGATGTGCTCTGAAGAGACTTTACACCGGTTGGACTATTTTATCTGTTGTTTCTTTAAATACTCTGTAGTGGAAATTATTCCTAACTTTTTTCACAGTTCTTAGTTTCTGAACTTATCTCTCAGGCTGTTTCCTGTCATTCGTCTGACACATTTCATCTCAGTTTAGATTAATTTTCTTATTGTTCTTGCATCTATGGTTCAGGTCTGGCATTGGTATCACAACGTTGGAATGAAGGTTGTATTGTAGAGTGCCCGTTTTGCCTCTAGCCTCTATATATTATAAACGCAGGACGAAAATTCTACCAGCTGGACAAAACAAAAATTTAGGATAGAAACTACCGAAATGTTATAGCTCCAGATCTTCTTGCTGTTGTTCATTTTTTTCTTTTTTTAAGGAGACTCTTCTTTCTTTTATTGAATCTTAGCAGAATCTTCTTGTTCTGTCTTCACCGTCATTTTTTTCCTATTTTCCTTCCTTTTCTTCGTCATCTCCTTCTTCATCATCATCTTCTTCTTTTCCTCCTTTGTCCACTCAGTCTTACTTTTCTTTCTACCAACTTTTCCTCCTTTGTCCACTCAGTCTTACTTTTCTTTCTACCAACTTTTCCTCCTTTGTCCACTCAGTCTTACTTCTCTTTCTACCAACTTTTCCTCCTTTGTCCACTCAGTCTTACTTCTCTTTCTACATCCTTTTCCTCCTTTGTCCACTCAGTCTTACTTCTCTTTCTACCAACCTTTCCTCCTATGTCCACTCAGTCTTACATCTCTTACCACTAACTTTTCCTCCTTTGTCCACTCAGTCTTACTTCTCTTTCTACCAACTTTTCCTCCTTTGTCCACTCAGTCTTGCTTCTCTTTCTATCAACTTTCCCTCCTTTGCCCACTCAGTCTTACTTCTCTTTCTATCAACTTTTCCTCCTTTGTCCACTCAGTCTTACTTCTCTTTCTACCAACATTTCCTCCTTTGTCCACTCAGTCTTACTTCTCTTTCTACCAACTTTCCCTCATTTGTCCACTCAGTCTTACTTCTCTTTCTATCAACTTTCCCTCCTTTGTCCACTCAGTCTTACTTCTCTTTCTATCAACTTTCCCTCATTTGTCCACTCAGCCTTACTTCTCTTTCTATCAACTTTCCCTCCTTTGTCCTCTCAGTCTTACTTCACTTTCTCTTCCCCTTCCTTTACTCTTCGTCTTAATTATCTTCAACACCGCATCTTCATTATCTTCTTCACCCTAATTTTCTTCTAAAGTGAGCGTAGTTACATCGTGGTTTCTAGCCGGCCACGATAAACGTTTTCCCATCTGGTAACCCCAGGAGAAATGAACAAAAATATAACAAAAATAGAACCAAAAAAAAAACGGTATGATTAAACAAATTAGAACAACGTTTTGGCTCAATAGACCTTCAGCAGGAACAAAACATTCAACAGAAACACACTGAAATGTATTTAAAGCAAAAATAATGAATTACAAAAATAATAATAATTTTGAACTAGAATGATGAAATACAAATAAAAATAAGAATTAAAAGCCAGCCATTTTATTCTTATTTCTCAGTCACGTTAGTAACATCTTATATCTTTGTGTGTGCATGGCTATGTTGGTCATATCTCATATCTTTGTGTGTAAATGGCTATGTTGGTCATATCTCATATCTTTGTGTGTGCATGGCTATGTTGGTCATATCTCATATCTTTGTGTGTGCATGGCTATGTTGGTCATATCTCATATCTTTGTGTGTGCATGGCTATGTTGGTCATATTTCATATCTTTATGTGTGCATGGCTATGTTGGTCATATCTCATATCTTTGTGTGTGCATGGCTATGTTGGTCATATCTCATATCTTTGTGTGTGCACGGCAATGTTAGTAACATCTATATCTTTGTGTATGCATGACTATGTTAGTAACATCTCATATCTTTGTGTGTGCATGGCTATGTTGGTCATATCTCATATCTTTGTGTGTGCATGGCTATGTTAGTAACATATATATCTTTGTGTATGCATGGCTATGTTAGTAACATCTCAAATCTTTGTGTATGCATGACTATGTTAGTCACATCTCATATCTTTGTGCGTGCATGTCTATGTTAGTCACATCTCATATCTTTGTGTGTACATGACTATGTTAGTAACATCTCATATCTTTGTGTATGCATGTCTATGTTAGTCACATCTCATATCTTTGTGTGTGCATGGCTATGTTAGTCATATCTCAAATCTTTGTGTGTGCATGTCTATGTTAGTCACATCTCATATCTTTGTGTGTGCATGTCTATGTTAGTAACATCTCATATCTTTGTGTGTGCATGTCTATGTTAGTCACATCTCATATCTTTGTGTGTGCATGGCTATGTTAGTAACATCTCATATCTTTGTGTGTGCATGGCTATGTTAGTCACATCTCATATCTTTGTGTGTGCATGGCTATGTTAGTCACATCTCATATCTTTGTGTGTGCATGACTATGTTAGTCACATCTTTGTGTGTGCATGGCTATGTTAGGCATGTGTCATATCTTTGTGTGTGCATGTCCATGTCAGACATATCTCATATCTTTATGTGCATGTCTATGTTAGTCATGTGTCATATGTATTGATGTGTGTCAGTGTTAGTCATGCCTCGTTTCGCTGTGTGCATGTCTGTGTTTGTCACATCTCATATCTTTGTGTGTGCATGTTTGTGTTAGTCACCTCTAGTAACTCGGGTAGATGGTGCTCGCAAACCTGGGAGGGCTGACCATCTAAGGGCAGAACCCCCCTACAGAAAAGATCATCTGCTGCCTTGCAGGAAGATTGGGGGCAATCAAAGGCTAAGGAAAGCAAACCTGAACAATGCTGGCGATAGCTCAGTGGTTAATGAACTGAACTACAAAGGACCAGGGGTAGGATTCGATCCCAACCGACAGCTTCCGGGTTCACCCAGCCTTAAATGGGTACCGGATTTTTTTTTCTGGGGATAAAGCAGCACGGGCGTAATACCGACCACATAACCCCAAAAAAATCATGTGCTGAAGGTCTGTAAAATTTATGGTCACTAACACCATATTTCCTTATACGCCACTTGGCGTGACGGGGGTACTTTACTTTTACTTACTTACGTGGCCCAGCGTAACCTACGTTGTTTGAGCAGCGTGTAGATATTCGGGAGACCCGTACGAGTCATTACCTCCGCGTTTGTCACTTTATCCTTCCAGGTGATATCAAGAACACGGCCTAGACATCGCTTATGGAATGCATTTAGCCTTCTCTCCTGCTTAGCATAAATTGTCTAAGACTGGCTGCCAAACAATTGTCAGTTTGCTGTTTTGACCAGTTGACAGTTTTTCGTAAGTGTTCAACAGCTGGAAATATTTGTTACGATCGGCAATCAAGTGTTGATAAAGACTCTGATCTACCTTGCTGCAGTGCTCATGGTAACAGATTATCCATCTTTGACCAATCGATTAGGAAACGAAGGGGGAAGCCAACTCAATACGCAAAAATTCAGCATTGAAGTCGGATATCTTTGGCCGAAAAGTGCAAATAAACTACAACACAACTCAGCCACGCCCACATAACGTCCTTATTCAACACGAATGATGAAAAGGATATTTCGTTCTCATAGAAGCCATTAGGTGAACGTCATTAAAGGACATTTCGTTCTTATAGAAGCCATTATGTGAACGTCATTAAAGGACATTTCGTTCTTATAGAAGCCATTAGGTGAACGTCATTAAAGGACATTTCGTTCTTATAGATACCATTATGTGAACGTCATTAAAGGACATTTCGTTCTTATAGAAGCCATTAGGTGAGCGTCATTAAAGGACATTTCGTTCTTATAGAAGCCATCGGGTGAACGTCATGAAAGGACATTTCATTCTTATAGAAGCCATTAGGTGAACGTCATTAAAGGACATTTCGTTCTTATAGAAGCTATTAGGTGAACATCTTTAAAGGACATTTCGTTCTTATAGAAGCCATTAGGTGAACGTCATTAAAGGACATTTCGTTCTTATAGAAGCCATCGGGTGAACGTCATTAAAGGACATTTCGCTCTTATAGAAGCCATCGGGTGAAAGTCATTAAGGACATTTCGTTCTTATAGAAGCCATCTGGTAAACGTCATTAAGGACAATTCGTTCTTATAGAAGCCATCGGGTGAACGTCATTAAAGGACATTTCGTTCTTATAGAAGCCATTAGGTGAACGTCATTAAAGGAAATTTCATTCTTATAGAAGCCATTAGGTGAACGTCATTAAAGGACATTTCATTCTTATAGAAGCCATTAGGTGAACGTCATTTAAGGACATTATATTCTTATAGAAGCCATCGGGTGAACGTCATTAAAGGACATTTCATTCTTATAGAAGCCATCGGGTGAACGTCATTAAATGACATTTCATTCTTATAGAAGCCATCGGGTGAACGTCATTAAAGGACATTTCGTTCTTATAGAAGCCATTAGGTGAACGTCATTAAAGGACATTTCATTCTTTTAGAAGCCATTAGGTGAACGTCATTAAAGGACATTTCATTCTTATAGAAGCCATTAGGTGAACGTCATTAAAGGACATTTCATTCTTATAGAAGCCATCGGGTGATTGTCATTAAAGGACATTTCATTCTTATAGAAGCCATCGGGTGAACGCCATTAAAGGATATTTCGTTTTTATAGAAGCCATTAGGTGAACGTCATTAAAGGACATTTCGTTCTTATAGAAGCCATTAGGTGAACGTCATTAAAGGACATTTCGTTCTTATAGAAGCCATTAGGTGAACGTCATTAAGGACATTTCGTTCTCATAGAAGCTATCGGGTGAACGTCATTAAAGGACATTTCATTCTTATAGAAGCCATCGGGTGAACGTCATTAAAGGACATTTTGTTTTTATAGAAGCCATTAGTTGAACGTCATTAAAGGACATTTCGTTCTTATAGAAGCTATTAGGTGAACATCATTAAAGGACATTTCGTTCTTATAGAAGCCATTAGATGAACATCATTAAAGGATATTTCATTCTTATAGAAGCCATTAGGTGAACGTCATTAAAGGACATTTCATTCTTATAGAAGCCATTAGGTGAACGTCATTAAAGGACATTTCGTTCTTATAGAAGCCATTAGGTGAACGTCATTAAGGAAATTTCGTGCTTATAGAAGCCATTAGGTGAACGTCATTAAAGGACATTTCATTCTTATAGAAGCCATTAGGTGAACGTCATTAAGAAAGAAAACACATGAAATGCTACAATAAAATTAAGACTTTAATCAGACAATGACAAACAGTTGTGATTGCTTTAATAAACAAAGCAGACATTAACGTGTTTGAGAAATGTTGTCTGGTCTTATTATTAAATGTCAATGATTCTCACATGTGCTCATAATTGATTATAATTCTACCTTTGTCACGACTACTTTATCACTTCTGTCATCATAGCTACATTTAGCACGACATGTTCCCTGTTAACGGGATGCGCTCAAACGCGAACTAATGTGAACTAATGTGAACTAATGTGAACTAATGTGAACTAATGTGAACTAATGTGAACTAATGTGAACTAATTAGAACGATGGAAGATTGCTCTTCTCTGAATTATCTGAAGTCATGAATAGTGTTTGTTCATGTTTGAATGAGTCACGACAGCAGTACTGAAACGAAGGCAGGATTAAAAAGGTTGATGGTACACATGAGGTTCTGTATATTTAAGGAATAATAATTTCTTTTATTCTTCTTTCTTTAATTTCTCTTGTGCCCGTTCGGGTGTCGAGTGAGATACAAAGTTCTGGATTTCGCCATTTTGGCGACTTCAGTCATTGCCAATTGACGTTGTTGTAGCCTTTCTTTGATGTTGTCTGTCCATCTTACTCTTCTCACCTATAATCTTTTAATATGTGCTTTGAATAGTAAGAAATGTTATGTAGAACCAATCTTAACATATGGATGTGAATCATAGACAATTGGACAACTAACAAAAACGTCAGTGGAGGCTGTAGAAATGTGGTTTTTTCAGACGAATGTTAAGAATACTATGGACAGCTAAGAAGAGAAATGAAAACGTTCTGTAAGAGGCCAAAGCAAATAGGAGAGTAATTACCAATATTAGGAAGAAACAATCAACATTTTTTGGCCATGTAAAGAGAAGGGAATAGCTGGAATATATTGTGACAACTGGAAACAAATGAGGGACGAGAAGTTAGAGAAAAGCAAAGATAAAAGATACGAGACAGCTTAAAAGAATGTCTTGGCAGAAGGTCAACAACAGAAATTATAAATAACTGTTGAGATTAAGAGTCGTGGAGAGACATGATCCCCAACGATAGCAGGCATGATACTTGATGATGATGAATGTGTTTTGCCTCGACAGGTCTTTATAAAGAATGACATTTCCAGCGCTTGCCTGTTCCCAGACTTCTTATAGGATAGCCATTGTTTGAAACATTAGCCATCTATCGACTTTCAAAAACCTGCAGATTACAGGGACGGTAGGTAGATAGATGGTGAAGGTAAAATAGTAAAGTTAAAAAGCCCCCGTCACGCCAAGTGGCGTATAGGGAATATGGTGTTAGTGACCCGTCACGCCAAGTGGCGTATAGGGAATATGGTGTTAGTGACCCGTCACGCCAAGTGGCGTATAGGGAATATGGTGTTAGTGACCCGTCACGCCAAGTGGCGTATAGGGAATATGGTGTTAGTGACCATAAATTTTACAGACCTTCAGCACATGATTTTTGGGGTAATGTGGTCGGTATTACACCCGTGCCGCTTTACTTTCCCATTAAAAAAATCCGGTACCCATTTAAGGCTGGGTGAACCCGGAAGCCGTCGGTTGGGATCGAACAAATGGTAAAGGTACGAGACTTGAATCAGCGTCTTAGCAGAGGGGATTTTTACTCATGTGTGCTTGACCCGACCCCCCCCCCCCCAGTGCAGAAGTGTTCGGAGACTCCTGTCTAGTGTCGCCTCAAGCATCTTAGCTCAAGAGCGAGGAGAGGCTGATTACAGGAAATTCCTGGAAAACCTCAAATTGCGTGTCATTTTCAGCTTTTGGCAGTAGCGGTGGTTGTGAGTGGAGTTATGTCTGCCGTCTACAGGTCCCAAAGCTGAAACGTCATGCTATTTGGAGGGTTTTTATTTTCTGCTGGCGGGCATTTTAAAATCCTAGATGGCTATGGATTTAAAGTATGGATAATTTTATTATAAAAATATGAACAGATACGTACACGAGTATTTACAACTAGAACCAAGGACAAATATAAAAGGCAAGCCAAAAAAAATGAAAACAATAAACAAATTTGGCCAGAAATTAAATACAAAACACCTGCCTGTAACCAAATACGGCATTGGGGGGCTAAGATAAAGTTTAGTTGAGTCGACGAATCATCTTCATTGTACATCAAACGTGTCCATCTATCTATCTATTGACCTTTTGAGCCGTAGCCGGCCCATAGGGCGTAGACCAAGATACACCTTCTCCTATCTGAATTTTTGTTCTAGCAGTTTTCTTTTAAAGATATTTTATCAAATCTCACCATCTGTCTCTGTTCTGTACAAGCAGCTCTATCTCATTGAGGGAGCCGAATCCTGCTGCTCTTGCCTCTCTCATCAATGTTCTTCTCAGTGTCACTCGGGGTCTTCCTCTTTTTCTCTTACCTGTTGTTTCCCATATTTGGGCTTGTTTACGTGTCCATACGTGCTCATATATTTCCTCATCAGTAATGTCCCTCATAAGTTATTTTTGTTATAAGATTTTTTTATTTTGCATTTGCGTTTTCCTTCATTGGAAACACATTCTGAAGCTCTGTGGTTACAACTTTAATATTCCATTCCGTGGAAACTATCAGATTGTTAATCTTTTATCTTTTTATTACGAGTTTTAACTCGTAGTTCAGTACGGAAGGTTTTCATCGGTTAAGCAGTAGAAATTTCAGACACAAAATTTGTCATGTTTTTAAATATAAATCTACACGTTTATATTTATCTAACACTAAATCTATTACATGAATTTTTAGATAATTAAACACGGCATTAGATTTCATCCGCATCTAGATGATACATCACATGTAAATAGAGTATGGTTTGTTGACAATTTACACTAAACAAATTGACAGTGACTAGAATACTTTAGTCATTGGGCGAACGCAAGCAAGCATTTACGAGACATTAATGAAGACTAATAAGATGATCGGGAGCCGCGATAACTCAGTGGTTAGTGAACTGGACTACAAAGGACAAGGGGTAGGATTCGATCCCAACCGACAGCTTCCGGGTTCACCCAGCCTTAAATGGGTACCGGATTTTTTTCTGGGAAAGTAAAGCAGCATGGGCGTAATACCGACCACATTACCCCAAAAATCATGTACTGAATGTCTGTAAAATATAGGGTCACTAACACCATATTTCCCTATACGCCACTTGGCGTGACGGGGGTACTTTACTTAATACGATGATCGGACTTCTAAAGATAGATGTCTTCACATGGGTTGTCGTCAATATGCTTTAGCCAGAACAACACGATAACAAACACAAAGTCATCTTGGAGCGGAAAACACACGATAAACAAGATAGAGGCAGTCAAAGCCTAATCAGAATTAGAATGATCAAGAGATGGCTTGGAGAACCTATGATAGCGTCTACAATTACGGAAGGGATTTCTCTTTTTTCTTCCGTCCGAGTTTGTCTTTTAGCATCGAGGGGAGGTATAATTTACACACTGTTGCTCGTCTGCTGGTCTCTTATTCTGTTATATTTTCTCATCATCCTCATCAGATGACTTCCGGTTTGCTAAGCGATCATATCTGCTAACATAACTCGGTCCTTCATGCGTGTCATATTTGCAGTCTGTGATCTTTTGTTATGTCATTTGGGTAAGCTGTTCAATACTATACTTTTTCTCTTGTTTTTTTTTTATGGAGAGTAAAAATGTGATCTAAGGTACAAAACTTTGATAGTGAGTCGACACAAGATGATGACTGCTTCAGTGAACGCTTTGTCTGAGAACAAACTGTGGCTTGCTAGCTTTCATTTGCGTTGTAACAGCTGCAATGTATCAAGAAATATCCCATCATATATGTTGTTTATTGTATCCACAAACGAGGATTAATTCAAGTGTGAAACACTTTGAAGAAAATATTCCAGGCTTCGTTGATCAAACAAAATCAAAACAAGAAACGAACTGTAAAGCATATGAACATATCGATCAAGTAACAACATTATTAGCCAGCGAAGAAATCACAATAGAATCATCAAGAGCGCCCTTCAACACACTCTTAATCCCAATATTGTGCAGCTAGTTTCTGACTAATCTTGTTCAATCGATGAGATACATGCTGTCGAAATGCGATGTACCATACGTATTATAATGGTAGTCAGATTGATGAGTATAAGTGAACAATAGATTAGCAGATAAATAGGAAGAGGGTCAGTCCTGTTCCCAAGGTGTTTAATGAACAACGAAACATAATTCACACAATCATCTACATAGGCTACGAAAGTAACAGATTGAAAGGTTGTCCTAAACAAAATTGTTGTTTAACAAACTGCTAGAAATCCAAGAAAATCGTGGATAAACAAAATAGAAATGCTTAAAAAAACGGTGGACAAAATAAATGTTAGAAACGCTTAAAAAACGGTGCATAAACAAAATGCTAGAAATGCTAAACAAAACTGTAAAAAGTAAAGTAAAGTAACCCGTCACGCCAAGTGGCGTATAGAGAAATATGGTGTTAGTGACCCTATATTTTACAGACATTCAGCACATGATTTTTGGGGTAATATGGTCGGTATTACGCCCGTGCTGCTTTACATCCCCAGAAAAAAATCGGGTACCCATTTAAGGCTGGGTGAACCCGGAAGCCGTCGGTTGGGATAGAACCCTATCCCTTGTCCTTTGTAGTCCAGTTCACTAACCACTGAGCTATCGCGGCTTCCAAACAAAACTGTGGATAAACAAAATGTTAGAAATGCTAAACAAAACTTGTATGTGTGCACAAAATGCTAGAAATGATAAACAAAACTGTGGATAAACAAAATGTTTGAAATCCGAGAAAATTATATTAAAAACAAAATGTTAGAAATGCTAAATAATTGTATTAAAAACAAAATGTTAGAAATGCTAAATAATTGAATATAAACAAAATGTTAGAAATGCTAAATAATTGTATATAAGCAAAATGTTAGAAATGCTAAATAATTGTATATAAACAAAATGTTAGAAATGCTAAATAATTGTATTAAAAACAAAATGTTAGAAATGCTAAATAATTGTATATAAACAAAATGTTAGAAATGCTAAATAATTGTATAAAAAAACAAAATGTTAGAATTGCTAAATAATTGTATATAAACAAAATGTTAGAAATGCTAAAAAAAAAAAACTGTGTATAAACAAAATGTGAAAATACGTCCGTATGCTGTGTGATTTTGATAACTTGTAGATCATACGACAGTAAGTGGTGCCAGACACGGATATGCGTGTACAATCCGGCATGACAACCATACAGTTCACGTTACGCTATGTTAAATTAGGACTATCACCATAGCGCTCAGGACAGATCCATGTGTGTCTCGTTCTTCTCTACAAAATGTTAATCAACAGGCAGTGACTATATGCGCCTGTTCCGTGTTGCTTGAAAAATCTTTTTTTTTGTCTTTAGTTCCGATTGACTTCATCGCAGTCGGGGCATTCCCATATCCGCTCTACCGCCCTCTAACAATGATTGAACTAACAATGATTGAACTAACAATGATTGAAATAACAATGATTGAACTAACAATGATTGAACTAACAATGATTGAAATAACAATGATTGAACTAACAATGATTGAACTAACAATGATTGAACTAACAATGATTGAACTAACAATGATTGAAATAACAATGATTGAAATAACAATGATTGAACTAACAATGATTGAACTAACAATGATTGAACTAACAATGATTGAACTAACAATGACTCAAAGAGCCATAAACAAACGCTACGAAAACGCCAGATTAAGAGGAAGACCGAGAAAGAGATGGATAAAGGGAATACTAGAGTCACTAGGAGGGATAACACCAGAAGAGGCCAACAGAAGAGCAAAGAATCGCAGATTGTATCTCCCCTCGACGCCAACGGCAATGGAGAAAGAATAGAAGACGAAGAATGTTTAACTGTGTCACGTTCTTTTCCTCTTAGGATGATTTTCCTGATTTCGCCCATCGTGGCGCGTGTTTCGCCATTATTTTAGTGAGTGGATTATCTTCAGCTTCCTTGCCGCCATCTTGTCACTGATGTTCTTTTCAAGCCATTGCAGTGTCACACGTCTCCAATTGTAGAGTTTCCTGCGCAATAATTATGAAAAAGTAAAGTACCCCCGTCACGCCAAGTGGCGTTTAGGGAATATGGTATTAGTGACCATACATTTTACAGACCTTCCGCACATGATTTTTTGGGGAATGTGGTCGGTATTAAGCCCGTGCCGCTTTACTTTCCCAGAAAAAATCCGGTTCCCATTAAAGACCGGGTGAACCGGAATCCGTCGGTTGGGATCGAACGCTACCTCTTGTCCTTTGTAGTTCAGTATTTCCTACGCAATGGCAGACTTCAATCAGGCCGTCTATCAAGACGCCAAGGGCTATATACAGTTTTATGTCTAGGTTTCTTCAACTTAATAACAAAAAGTGACAACATGGCTCTAATTGAGAGCAATGAATGAAGAGGAACAAAAAGTGACAACATGGCTCTAATTGAGAGCAATGAATGAAGAAGAACAAAAAGTGACAACATGGCTCTAATTGAGAGCAATGAATGAAGAGGAACAAAAAGTGACAACATGGCTCTAATTGAGAGCAATGAATGAAGAAGAACAAAAACAGATCTTGCTGCTTATCGGTCATCGACCTTCTTTTCTGTTCGTAGACAATAACAAGATGAATGACATCATCAAACCAGCAAGGGAACTTACTCATGACAATAATTTCGATTTTCCATCCATTTTTCCAACTTTTGAAAACAATATTTGCCAAATAAAAGTGTTTCTTTGAGCAAATTAAAAGTCTGGTTCCAGAATGACACGCCAGCACATAAGTCATTGAACATGTTTCTAAAGGTGACAAAACGAGGAAACTTCAGAGGCGCTGATGAGGAAAATGTATAATTACAGAGCTCAGAAAAGGTTACATGGTTCAGATTACATGAGACGTGAAGTTTTTTGGTTTAAAAACTAGTTGCATGTGTTAGAGATGAAAGGGTCATTTTCGATAGCTTGTCATTACATCAAAGGACGTCGGAAACAATATTTCTTGGAAAAGATCACAGGGTTTTTTACAAAGAAATCATTGATCGACAATGAGCAAGTATTAAAAAGAATTCGTTGGTATAAACAGGCAGAATTTAATTTTTTAAAAGTCGGTCTTTAAAGTAAATGTTTTGATAAATTATTTAGAGCGAAATATGTGACTTATCTGTGCATGTATAATTATTAGCTCTGAAAAGATTAAGCACGTTTTGCAGGTTTAGAAACGCTGATTGATAAGTCAGGAATTTCTTCGCCCGACACACGTCACAGTGCTTCTCAAACTATTTAGGGGCTGTGTACAAAATGAGCCCCCGGTCACTTATGACAGCTTCAACAATTGTCATGTGATGCTGTTGTAGAATGTCCTTCCATGCGATATTCTCTTTAGATCAGCTACTGCAATTTTATCATTGATAATTTACGTGCTTTTCTCATTTGTGTCTTCACAGAAATATAAAATATCCTTCTTTTACACGTTCATAGTGATTATAGCTCATTCCGAATTTCGTGCCCACAGAGTTTATTAATTATTTCGGAAACTGATGAATTTAAGTAATTCTTTTTAATGAAATCTTATTTTTTCACACTCCTTAAATTTGACACCCCCCCCCCCCTTTTTATAATCATGCATTTAGGAAAGATTTGTGTTTCTTTGAGGTATATAAAAAATATGATTTTCTTGGTTGTCTTAATTTTTAGAAGTTTACAATACCCACGTTTGCTGTAATTAACTCATCGTTTAAAAAGGCAAATTTCACGTGCTCTCCACACAATCCTAGCACTAGTTCGCACTTACTGAACCGTAAATACGCACCGTTCAGAAAGTAGTTTTCTTGTTTCCGATTTCTTATGAGATAAGTTCACGGGCGTACCTTGACAAAATATTTACTTTCATATGTGATCATTTGTAAGCTATTGTGAAGTTACTACTTCACTTTTTAAAGTCATGAAGAGTTTAAAGTGTAAATGTATCACTATGCAAAGGGTAACTGTATTATTGTACAGGCCCTTTTGCAAGAAATCTAAAAGGGATCGGTTATAATACGATATAATAAAAAAAGCAGAAAAAAAATAACGGACAGCACTAAGTATAGATATAACGTATTTCAATCGATGGATAGGTCAGACCTTTGAATCTGCAGAGGCGACGGTCAAGCAAGGAAGATAAATTAAAATTGATGGTTTTGACAAAGATGTTATTAGACGTGAGATTTTGAAAATGTTTGAATCGAACAAACCAACGTGTTACACTGCGCAAACCTAAAGTTCGACTGCAATTAGAATGTGATACTGAAATCTCGAAAACGACTCTTTGGAAGATTGTAAGTGGCGTTGGTTTCACTTTTCGAAAATCTGCTAGTGGTAGAAATATTAAAAAAAAAAAAAAAAAAAAACTATCTTTACGACACATAGAACCATTGCTGGTGTCTGTCGGGGAGCAACGATAGAACCAGAGGGATAAAGACCGCTTGGTCAAGATTTGTTTGTGGGAAAACAACACCTGATAGCTGCCCGAAGCAAATACCTGAGACAGATCCGTGAACGACGAATAGAAGGGCTACGATACAGTATATTTGGATGAAACATGGGTCAATATACTCATTATACATATGATACATATGACAACAAATGGCAATCAGTTGACAGAGAACATAAAAGAAACATTCCCATTGTAGACGGGGACTGGGACATTATTAAAGTCAAGGTCAGAGTAATTTATTTTAGATGGTTGCTGAGAGACCAGAGAAATATGGTTAAAAATAGATCATGTGTCAAGGTCACGAGTGAGTGTATGAATTATTATAGATATAGGCCAGACACTACGTCACCAGACAGACACTACGTCACCAGACAGACACTACGTCACCAGACAGACACTACGTCACCAAAAACAAAGCGCGGGAAAAATGAGATATTGAAACGTGTGACTGAGAGGAACACGAGACTTCGCACGGAGAACCAGAGAGAGTTGGGTTGGGTAACGCCAAGAGGGCCCCGCAAGCCAGAAGGGTGCCCAAAGAAACCTCAGATGGAGCAAACGGCTCACACACCTGAAGGATATATATATCCGTCAGAAATGGCAAATCTAAGTCAACCAGAGACAAGAAACGCTCTCTCACAAAGAAGCGGAACGATTCAAGACTAAGACTCTCACTTAGTTAAGCTGAGAGAGAAATCTGCCGGAATGGCAAAGAAGCTATGTCGACTAATAGAGCAAAGCTTTATATAAGCAAATGGATACAAGATGAGTCGTGTAACAAGCTGAAATGGCGATAGCTAAGTCGACTAAGAGAGCAAAGCTTGAGATAAGCAAATGGATACAAGATGAATCGTGTAACAAGCTGAAATGGCGATAGCTAAGTCGACTAAGAGAGCAAAGCTTGAGATAAGCAAATGGATACAAGATGAATCGTGTAACAAGCTGAAATGGCGATAGCTAAGTCGACTAAGAAAGCAAAGCTTTAGATAAGCAAATGGATACAAGATGAGTCGTGTAACAAGCTGAAATGGCGATAGCTAAGTCGACTAAGAAAGCAAAGCTTTAGATAAGCAAATGGATACAAGAAGAGTCGTGTAACAAGCTGAAATGGCGATAGCTAAGTCGACTAAGAGAGCAAAGCTTGAGATAAGCAAATGGATACAAGATGAATCGTGTAACAAGCTGAAATGGCGATAGCTAAGTCGACTAAGAAAGCAAAGCTTTAGATAAGCAAATGGATACAAGATGAGTCGTGTAACAAGCTGAAATGGCGATAGCTAAGTCGACCAGAAAGCAAAGCTTTAGACAAGCATGGAGAGAGAGAACGCACTGTCAAGTAAATGGCGAGAGCTAAGACAGAAAGCAAAGCTTTAGATAAGCAGGATACAAGATGAGTCGTGTAACAGCTGAAATGGCGATCAGCTAAGTCGACTAAGAAAGCCATTTCAGATTCTGAAATGGAACTGTTTGAGTCGTGTACATAGCTAAATGGCGATAGATTAGCGTAGAAACAAAGACTCACTGGAGAGAGAGAGCTGTGAACTGTTTGAGTTGTGTACATAGCTAGAGTAAGATATTCACGTAAACGCCTAGACACAGGACTCATTAGATTGTGAGCTGTGAACTGTTTGAGTTGTGTACATAGATACGTCTATGATTAGCGTAGACATAGACTCACTAGAAGTGTGAGCTGTGAACTGTTTGAGTTGTGTACATAGATACGTCTATGATTAGCGTAGACATAGACTCACTAGAAGTGTGATCTGTGAACTGTTTGAGTTGTGTACATAGATACGTTTATGATTAGCGTAGACATAGACTCACTAGAGTGTGAGCTGTGAACTATTTGAGTTGTGTACATAGATACGTCTATGATTAGCGTAGACATATACTCACTAGGAGTGTGATCTGTGAACTATTTGAGTTGTGTACATAGATACATTTATGTTTAGCGTAGACATAGACTCACTAGGAGTGTGAGCTGTGAACTATTTGAGTTGTGTACATAGATACGTTTATGATTAGCGTAGACATATACTCACTAGGAGTGTAGCTGTGAACTATTTGAGTTGTGTACATAGATACGTTTATGTTTAGCGTAGACATATACTCACTAGGAGTGTGAGCTGTGAACTATTTGAGTTGTGTACATAGATACGTTTATGATTAGCGTAGACATATACTCACTAGGAGTGTAGCTGTGAACTATTTGAGTTGTGTACATAGATACGTCTATGTTTAGCGTAGACATATACTCACTAGGAGTGTGATCTGTGAACTATTTGAGTTGTGTACATAGATACGTTTATGAGTAGCGTAGACATATACTCACTAGGAGTGTGAGCTGTGAACTATTTGAGTTGTGTACATAGATACGTTTATGATTAGCGTAGACATAGACTCACTAGGAGTGTGAGCTGTGAACTGTTTGAGTTGTGTACATTGATACGTTTATGATTAGCGTAGACATATACTCACTAGGAGTGTGAGCTGTGAACTATTTGAGTTGTGTACATAGATACGTTTATGATTAGCGTAGACATAGACTCACTAGGAGTGTGAGCTGTGAACTATTTGAGTTGTGTACATAGATACGTTTATGATTAGCGTAGACATAGACTCACTAGGAGTGTAGCTGTGAACTATTTGAGTTGTGTACATAGATACGTTTATGTTTAGCGTAGACATAGACTCACTAGGAGTGTGAGCTGTGAACTATTTGAGTTGTGTACATAGATACGTTTATCATTAGCGTAGACATAGACTCACTAGGAGTGTAGCTGTGAACTATTTGAGTTGTGAGTAGTAGTGAAGTTGTCTTTTATCTCCAAAAATTCATCGCCAGAGGTACATATTTTGTTATACAAAAGTCTACCGGTGCAAAGCCGAACTTGTTCCGCCCCTGATTGGAAGTTCTTGATCATTTTTTATTATATGAAAGTCTAGCCTCACATGTATGGCGGTCGGGGTGACCTCTCGTGATGTCTCGTGAAATGGGAATGGGGGCCGGTTGGGAATATCAAGATGACATAACTTACACATTCTTTCTTTGTGCATACTTTCAAGACATTCTCAAGTTTAAATTTTTTTAAAATGTCTAATGGATAACATTATATTTCGTTTAACTAATTTACATAATATACAACTTTAATGTATGCCTAAAATTTCTTTGAATCTAATGGTAACATGTCGGTAACAACTTACTCAGTGCTTGACCATCACATTGACCACGGGGCTCATTAATGCGTTTAACTGGTGAACGTCAAAGAGCCGTTCCTCTTCTTATTCTTCTTTCCTTACTCATCTGCCTTTCAGCGTCGAGGGGAGATATAATTTGCGATCTTTTGCTCTTCTGTTCGCCTCTGCTGCTGTTATGTTTCCTAGTGCTTCTAATATTTCATCGACCCATCTTTTTCGTGGTCGACCCTTGGGTCTGGTGTTCTCACAACGTTTGTTGAAGGCTCGTTGTGTTGTGTTTTGTTCTTTCTGCCTTGTCACGTGGCCAAACCATTTTATCTGTTTTTTTTCCCTTATATATTCTATGGCGGGGGATATTCCTAGCTTTTTTCTCAGTTCTTCATTTCTGATCTTTTCTCTCAGACTGTTTCCTGTCATTCGTCTAATCTCTGTAGAAGTTATTTTTCTTATTGTTCTTGCATCTAGGGTCCAGGTAGCACAACGTTGGGATGAAGATTGTATTGCATAATGCTCGTTTTGCCTCTAGAGTTATTTCCTTGTTTGACAATAGTGGTGATAGCTGTCCAATGATTTGACAAGCATTGTTGCATCTTGAATCTATCTCAAAGAGCCTTTGCTCGGGGAAATTCCCTGCTTGGCCGCGTACACAACCGTATCTGAGCAACACACGGGCCGCGCTAATGAGTTTAACAGTTGAATGCTAGAATAACAACAACCTGAGAATACTAATGTGGCGTTGTTTTTAAAGAGATAGTAAATTAAAGGACTTGCGATCGAAAGACAACTTAAGAGAGTTATAACAGGCCTGCCTTTTTCTTTTAGTGTGATATGACAGCAGTGTAACTTTCATACTTGATAGCACCATCTTCTGTTAGTAGGGTTATGACAGATGCATAACTTTCATGTTTGATAATACTTTCGTTTAGTGGGGTTATGACTTTTCACAGGGGCGTGACTTTTATATTTGGTAGTAGTATTTTCTTTTAGTGTGGCTATGACAGGGGCGTAACTTTCATGAGTAGTAGAGTTAGGACTGGATGGGTAACCCTCCTGATTTTATAGTACCATTTTCTGTTAGTAGGGTTATATCAGGGTCGTAACCTTTTTGAGGGTTTATGAGATTAACTTTCTTCCTTCCTTCCTGCTTTCCTCCATCCACCCCTCCCTCCATCCTATCCTATCACTGTTGATATCGATCGAGTTAGTGTGCTTGAATGGTGGAAGGACAACCTGAATGACTAGTCGATCAGGGACTCTAAAAGTGTCATAGACCTGGTACTGGTGTCTTCTACCTTCGCATGGTAGTACCATTTTCTTTTAGTGGGGTCATTTCAGGGGCGTAATCTACTTGAGGGGTTCTGCGATTAACTTTTTGGACTTTGTGGCTAAGCATTTTAATGAAAGTAAAAGCTGAACGGTAGAATGGTATTCGTGTGGAAATACACGTGAGTCTAGACCATCCACATCATCGAGTTTCAGCGACAAAACCAACTATGACGACAAGAAGTATTCTGATGAAGCCTAAACGCCAACATTAAAAAAGAAAAACAGGAAAAGGTAAAAGTTCCGTGGGTAGGCCATCCTTGTGCAAAACAATATGGCGGCAGCTGAAGTTGAAATATTTGCGCGGGACAGTGGAGAATTGCAGGTACATACAGTTAGGATGCAGAACCCAGTTTCTTTCGTGCTTGTAAATGTGTATCCCTGTAATTGGACGGCGGACACATAACAATGGCAGAATCTCTTAGCGTTCGAGGAGGAGAACGTCATTTTTTCTGCGGAGACTTGAATGCTAGAAGCAACCAGTGGGGTAACGTCATAACCACCAAGCAGGGAGAAGACCTAGAGAACGCACTAGTGTCAGTTGATTTAGGGTGCTTGAATGATGGAAGGGCAACAAGAATGGCCACTCGAATAGGGGGCTCTGATAGTGTCATAGACCTGGCACTGGTGTTTTCCACCTTCGCACCGGTTTGCAGTTGGAGTGCACTGGGGTTCCACGGAAGTGATCACTATCCATGTGTCCTCCTAATTGAGAAATGCAGAAATAGAAGCCAGAAAAGAAAGCTCCGCACATTCCACTACGAGAAAACAGACCAGGACGTCATTAGCAAAATCAGACACTGGAAACAGAGCGCCCCTCGTAGGAGGGGGAGAGATGAACGCAAACAACCTGGTGGAATGTAGAAGTTGAGGAAGCTTGATGGAACAAGCCACAAACATCCAAGATATGGCATAAAGCCAGATTTCATGTTCGGTAGTATCATTTTCTTTTAGTAGGACATGCCAGGGGCTTTACCTGCCATTTTTTTTATCTTTGCCCCTATGTTTTTGCACTCTGAATATAACTTTTTGGTCTTTGAGTCTAAGATTTTTAGGTGAGGGATACGTTTTTTGAGTATGTATTAAGATTTTTTTTAAAATTATGTCTAACTATTTTGCATTTGGAATAACCTTTTGGACTTTGAATATAACTTTCTATTCATTGTGTCTAACTATTATGACTTTGGGACTAAATTTTTAGGGTTCGAGTTAAACTCCTTGATTATGAGACGAAATTTTGAGCTTGGGGATATGTTTTTGAGTTTGCATATCAGATTTTTTTGTTTGTTTTGAGTCTATCAATTATGACTTTGGGACTAAATTGTTCGAGTTAGAGTTCAACTTTTTTATTTTGAGACGAAATTTTGAGTTGTGGGATATGTTTTTGAGTATGCATCTAAGATTTTTTTTTGTGGTTTTGAGTTTATCTATTTTCTCTCTTGGACTAATTTTTTGGGCTTTGGAACCAAGTTTTGGGACCTACAATGATCACCTTTAATATTGCCTGTTATTCGTTGAAGTGACAAACATATGGAAATCCAAAGAAGTTAGGATAAGTACAAGAATACAAATTTCCAACTCCATTGTTAAGTCAGTCCAACAAACACGTCCTTTGTAAATACAAAATCCCTCCTTAGCTAATACAAAAGTTATCCTTCGCTAATACAAAAGTTATCCTTTGCTAATACAAAAGTTATCCTCTGCTAATACAAAAGTTATGCTCTGCTAATACAAAAGTTATCCTTTGCTAATATAAAAAGTTATCCTCTGCTAAAACAAAAGTTATCCTCCGCTAATACAAAAGTTGTCCTCTGCTAATACAAAAGTTATCCTTTGCTAATACAAAAGTTATCCTCTACTAATACAAAAGTCGTCCTCTGCCAAATTCTTACTATGGCTCTAAGATTTGTGTGAATAATTTCCATTGTTTAAAGTAGGTATTTGAACTATAAAGGGAGGTCAAAAAGTAATGCACACCAATTTTGTTCTCGGCTAATAATAAAGATAGGAATATGAAATTTTGCACACTTGGAATATGACATGTTCCAATTATGTGCACCAAATTGCACATCATTTTGATAAATATTACGCAATCTATGAACCGTTAAAATGGAGCTTTTCAACAATGTCCGTTACAAACAGCGAATTGTCATAGAATTTCTGGTTGCGGAAAAAGAAACTGTGGCAAACATTCATAAACGACTGTGTGCAGTGTACAAATGTTCTGCAGTCGATAGGAGCACAGTTAGTCGCTGGGTTCAGAGAATTAAAGCTGCAGAAAGTGTACGAGTGGACCTGCATGATTTACGGCGTTCTGGACGTGTTGCCTCGGCTACCAGCACAGACATGTTAAACCGGGCTGATGCCATTATTCGTAAGGATAGGCGTATCACTAGTCAGCAATTGGCATTGCAGCTTACAGTCAGCAAGGGAAGTGCAATCGCAATTTTTAAAACTCTCGGATATTCAAAGATTTGCGCTCGATGGGTTCCTCGGTGCCTAACAAATGATCACAGAGTTCAAAGGAAAACATTCTGTTCTGAATTGTTGGAGCGTTTCGGTGTTGAAGGAGAAATGTTTTTGTCAAAAATTGTTACCGGTGACGAAACGTGGGCACATTATTATGAGCCTGAAACAAAAATGCAGTCAATGGAATGGCATCATCCGCAGTCACCAAAAAGAAAAAAATTCAAAACATCTCCATCAGCCGGAAAGGTGATGATCACTGTCTTCTGGGACATTGATGGTGTGATTCTTGTTGATGTAATGACAAGAGGTGTGACAATCAACTCGACAGCTTACATCAATACACTGACAAAACTCAAAAATCGGTTCCACAGAGTTCGGCATAATAAGCCATCTGCAGATTTGTTGCTTCAACATGACAATGCACGCCCTCACACAAGTCTGGTAACACGGGAAGCAATCAACAAATTTGGTTGGACTGTACTGCCCCATCCTGCTTACAGCCCTGATCTGGCTCCCTCAGATTTCCATCTGTTTGGACCACTCAAAAAATTCCTGCGTGGGACACACTTTGACAATAATGAGGGTGTGATCCGTGCAGTTAAAAAATGGCTACGCGAGCAGGACAAAACTTGGTACAAACGAGGCATTCATGACCTAGTTTCGCGTTGGCGTAAGGCAATACGCTTGGACGGAGATTATGTTGACAAATAAGTAGTGTCAAGGGGATGTTCAGCTACAATCTGTGAAAATTTCACACATTTTGCCAGAATAGTTTCCGAGAAAAAAATTGGTGTGCATTACTTCTTGACCTCCCTACGTATTATTCTGATTCATATTCAATACTAAAGTGTTACACTGGAGGGAAGCTAAAAATACGTGAGAGGGCGGAACGCTAGGAGAGGGAAAGAGGAAGGATGAAGGGTGGAATGGTATCAGAGAGGTCTAGGTGGGGAAAGGAAGACTGAGAAAGAGAGAGAGAGAGAGAGAGAGAGAGAGAGAGGTCTATGAGAAGGAAGGCGAGATATTAGGGATAAATGGAGAGAATGAGTAAGTTTTACAATAGAGGGAAGTCTAGGAGGGAAGAAGAGAGAGAAAGAGAGAGAGCGAGAGAAAAGTCTAGAGGGAGGGAAGGAGAGATGATAGGCTTAAATGGAGAGAATGAGTAAGTGTTACAATAGAGGGAAGTCTATGAGTGAATATGAGAGAGAGAGAGAGAGAGAGAGCTAGAGAGAGAGTGAGAGAGAGAGAGAAGTCTAGGGGGAAGGCAAGGAGAGATCTTCTTCTTCCTCTTTCCTTCCTCATCTGCCTTTCAGCGTCGATGGGAGATATAATTTGCGGTCTTTTGCTCTTCTGTTCGCCTCTGCTGCTGTTATGTTTCCTAGTGCTTCTAATATTCCATCGAACCATCTTTTTCGTGGTCGACCTTTGGGTCTGGTGTTCTCACAACGTTTGTTGAAGGCTCGTTGTGTTTTGAACTTTCTGCCTTGTCACGTGGCGAAACCATTTTATCTGTTGTTTCCTTATATATTCTATGGTGGAGGCTATTCTTAGCTTTTTTCTCAGTTCTTAATTTCTGATATTATCTCTCAGACTGTTTCCTGTCATTCGTCTAACACATTTCATCTCTGTAGAGGTTATATTTCTTATTGTTGTTGCATCTAGGGTCCAGGTCTGGAATTGGTAGCACAACGTTGGAATGAAGATTGTATTGTAGAGTGCTCGTTTTGCCTCCTGAGTTATTTCCTTGTTGGACAATAGTGGTGATAACTGTCCAATGATTTGACAAGCTTTGTTGCATCTTGATTCTATCTCTGCTGTTTGAGAATTATCGTTTGTCATTAGACTTCCTAGGTATTTGAATTCTTTTACTTGTTTTAGTTGTCTGCCTTCTATAGTTATGTTGATGTTCTGTTTATTTTTGGCGACATTCATGACTTCTATTTTGTTGATGTTGATTTTTTATGTTGTATTTTGTGCCTGAGATGTTGAGTTTTTTAAATGTTCTTGTAGGTCTTCTATTGTTTCATGTATTAGTGCCTGATCGTCTGCAAATAGAAGCTTGTTGATCTCCTCTGTCTCTGATGGGTTGGCTAGCTTGCATATATAGTCCATGTATGTAATAAGCAGTAGGGGGGATAGTACGAACCCCTGTCTTACACACGATCTAACTTCGAAGTGGTCTGTGTAGCCTGCTGCTGTTCTGACCCTGCAGCTGCTGTTGATGTAGAGACTTTCAATTAGGTTGGTTAGATGTTGGCTTACTCCGTATGTTGTTAGTATCTCCCACAGTTGTTATCTGTTTACTCTGTCGTATGCTATTTCCTGGTCAATGAAGGCTATGTATAAGTTTTGATTGTGTTCTGTCGTTTTTTTTCTGCAAGCTGTTTTAGTGTGAATAGTGCGTCAGTACATCCTCTGTTTTTTTTTTGGAACCCCATTTGAGAATCGCTAAACTGTAGTTCTATTATTGGTCAAACCTTTTTCCCAAGATTTTGGCAAATAGCTTTCCTATATGGCTGAGAAGAGATATACATCTATATTGATTGCAGTCTCTTTTGATACCTTTCTTTTTCCATATTGGTATGATGATTGTCTGTTGCCAGTCTTCTGGGGCTTGTTGTTAGTACCATGCTGCATTAAATATTATGTGCGGACAGTGCACTCTTGTTTCTCCTGCTGCTGCTATTATTTCTATTGGTATGTTATCTATCCCAGATGCTTATTTCTAGGTGCATTTTTGATTACTTCTTCGATTTCCTCTTTCATGATGTTGGGTTCAGTATTTGTGAGTTTTAGCGTGGTTTTTGTTGTCTTATTGGTTGTTGTTATGTTTAACAGGTCTTCAAAATATTCTTTCCATCTCTGTTGCATACATTGGTTATTTGATATTGGCTGTCCCTCTTTGTCATTTATGAACTCAGTAGGATCATGATTTTCTTTTCTCGCTCTTGTGGCTTTTACAGCTTTGTAGAAATCTCTTGTGGCTGTCTTGAAGTTCCTGCTCATATTTTTTCCGAATTCTGTAAAATTCGTTTGCTTAGCTTCTTTGGTCAAAATTTTAACTCTTTTTCGAACTAAGGCATATTTTTCATATTTTTCTTGGTTCTTGTTCTCCCTCCAATTTTTAAACAGTTTCTTATTTTCCTTAATTGCTTCTCTGATTGCTTCGTTCCACCACGGGGTGCTCTTTTTCCCTTCTCTTGTTCTTAGCTTCGTTCCACAAACTGTTTTAGAGATGTTGGTTACTGTGCATACTTCGTTAGGGAGTTTCTTGAATTCCTCTGTTAGTTTTTCTTCTAGAGTTTTCATTGATTCTTGATCTTTTAAATGTTTTATTTTTATTGTCTGTTCTTTTCGCTTCTTTTGTTTGTTTTCGTGTATTCTCTTTATTTTTGGCTGTCTTAGTGTGATCGCAACCATCTTGTGATCCGTGTCATCTGTAATATTAGGGATTGCGCTACTGTCGGTTAATCTTTTCTTGTTCTGTTGTCTTGTTAGTATAAAATCTATCTGGCTTCTGCATGTTGTGTCATTCCATTTGTACCAGGTGTATACATGCGACTCTCTGTGTTTGAAGAATGTGTTGGTGATAAATAAATCATTTTGATTGCATAGTTCCAACAGTCTGCTTTGAAGCTTTGAATGAGTAAATGTTGCAATGGACGGAAGTCTAGGAGGGAATAGGAGAGAGAAAGAGCGAGAGAGAGAAAGAGAGAGAAGTATAGGGGGAAGGGAAGGAGAGATGATAGGCTTAAATGGAGAGAATGAGTAAGTGTTACAATGGAGGGAAGTCTAGGCGGGTAGCTAAAAATACGAGAGAGAGTGGAACGCTAGGAGAGGAAAAGAGAAAGGAAGAGGGTGGAATGGTAGGAGAGAAATTAAGGAGGAGGTAGGAGAGAGAGAGAGAGAAATAGATAGATACAGAGAGAGAGAGAGAGAGAGAGAGAGAGAGAGAGAGAGATGATTAGTATCATATACTCTTACTATATATATAGAAAGTACCAATAACACCGAGGAAGAAGAAAGGTCCAGTACTAATGAGGAGAGATAACACCGAGGAAGAAGAAAGGTCCAGTACTAATGAGGAGAGATAACACCGAGGAAACGAACACCGATGATGCTTTCCTCCATTTCAAAACTACTAAATAACACACGACCTCAGCATACAACATATTTACATAAAAATGAGGTCAGCACAAGTACTTCAAGGATGCCAGTCACCACACACCGGTGATTTCCCTCTATAAACAAAACAGGTCACGACCCAAGTACTAAATAGGTCACAATAAGCCACAGAGTAATATAAGTAGACAATAATACAGACATACGTACATACTCAAGACTATACAGACGAACAAATAGAGGCATACTATGAAGATCTAAACACAGTTATGAAGCAAGTGAAATCATCAGATATCTTGATTATAATGGGTGATATGAACGCTAAAGTAGGAAAAAGTAAATATAAAACCATTATAGGAAATCATGGTCTAGGAAAAAGGAATAACAGAGGAGAAAGATTAATACAATTTTGTGAAGAAAACAGACTGATAATATGCAACACCTTCTTTGAGCAAGAGAAAAGAAAATTATACACATGGAAAAGCCCCGGAGACAAGAAGAGAAATCAAATAGATTACATAATGATAAAAGACAGATTCAGGAACAGCGTCAAGAAAGCCAAAACCTACACAGGAGCAGATATTAATTTAGACCACAATCCTGTAATGACAAAAATGAAAATCAAATTAAAGAGAAGCAAACAAAAAACTAATTCAGCAACACCAATAGACATAACAGCGTTAAACCAGAAAGATGTAAAAGAAACTTATACTGTACAACTAAAGAACACATATTAGAAGCTACTAGAAGAGGGGATTGAGCAGAACAGAAGAGAAAATCCTGAGGAAAAAGTAACAACAAAATGTCAATGCATAAAAAACAGCATGCAAGATACCTGCAACACCTTGCCCAAAAAGTAAAGTAACAAAAAACAAAAATGGATAACTGACAAAATCTTAGAAAAAATGGAAGAAAGAAGACAAGCGAAAAACACTGCCAGATACAAGGATATAGACAATGAAATACGGAGAATGTGCAAAAAGGCAAAAGAAGACTAGCTCAACCAAAGATGTCTAGAAGTCGAAACTATGGAAAGTAAACAAAACTTAAGAGAGATGCACACAGAAATAAAGAGAATGACGAATAAAGACAAAAAAGCTGTACGAAACGGATGTATTGCAAACAAAGAGGAAAGAATGCTAACAGACAACAAAGATATAATAGATAGATGGCAAGAATATATAACATAATTATTTCATGACGAAAGGGACAAAAAGCCAGACATAAAATGTACATACAACTATAAAATCATGAAATCTGAAGTAGATAAAGCTATAAAAACAATGAAAAAGGGAAAGGCAGCAGAACCTGACAATATACAGATAGAGATGATACAGGCTCTAGAAGAGTTTGGCATCGAAGTGATCACAGACATATGCAATGACATGCCATACAGGATACAAACCAAACGATCTAAAAACATTAACTTTCATTGCATTGCCTAAAAAGAATGGTGCAGTTGAATGCAGTGATTTCAGAACAATAAGCCTAATGAGCCAGGTAACAAAAATTTTACTAAAAGTTATACAGGGAAGGATTCAGAATAAAATCAATACTGAATTAGATGAGCAACAATTTGGATTCAGGAAAAACAGTGGGACAAAAGAAGTCATATTCACCATGAGAATATTGATTAAAAAGTACACAGAAGTAAACAAACCAATATATGCCTGCTTTATAGACTACACCAAAGCTTTCGATAGAATACACCATAACCAACTCATAAACTGTCTAAAGGATATAAATCTAGACGACGCAGACATACGACTAATATGTAATTTGTACTGGGAGCAAATAGCAATAATAAGATATAACAAGGAGAACTCTACACCCATGGACATAAAAAGAGGAGTAAGACAAGGATGCATCCTATCACCAAGCTTGCTCAATCTATACACTGAGCAAATCTTTAAAAACATCTCAGAGATACCAGGTCTAAACATTAATGGAAAGATAATTAATAACCTGAGATATGCTGATGATACTGTTCTACTAGCAGAAAATCCTAAAGACCTACAACAATTGTTTAATGTGATAAACATAACAAGCAAAAAATATGGACTAGAAATGAATAATGGACTAATAATAAACTAAGAATGGCAAAATGTTACATCTTCTCAATATTCCTGTATGGTGCAGAAACATGGACATTAGACAAGAAAACAGAACAGAAGATTGAAGCTTTTGTAATGTGGATTTATAGAAGAATAGGTAGAATTGGATGGAAACAAAAGATAACAAACGATGAAGTTTTAAAACAACTGAAAAAAAGAGAACTACTAAATACAATTAAGACAAGACAAATGTAATTTTTGGGGCATGTTAAAAGACACAACAGCCTACTAAAAGTAATATTGGAAGGAAAAATACAAGGTAAAAGAGGCAGATGCAGACCAAGACTAACATGGACGAGTAACATCAAAAGATGGACAAGTCAATCTATGACAGCCTGCACCATCAAAGCAAGAAGCAGAGTAGAATGGCGATCCATGGTAGCCAACCTTCGTTGCGGAGAAGGCACTCGATGATGATGATGCTGAAGCCAGAGAGTCCAACATTTGTCCCTGAGTTCATAGCTCAGGTCACCCAAGGCGCAACTAAAAACTGTTTTTATCTTCCCTTACCAAACACAAAAGGAGCCTCAGTTAACATCAAGTTAAATTTAGATTTACTAAAATCAGACAAGAAGCTGCAAAACAAATATAAAATCACAATTCAGAACCGGTACAATTCAAGAGAGAAGATACAAAGCATTGATGAACAGTGGGAAATTCTAAAAGAATCAATGCGACAAACATCAAAAGAGTTCATACCACCAGTGAGGACAAATTCAAGAAAGAAATGGATGACAGATGACATTTTACAGCTAACGGATACAAGAAGAAGAAATAAAGAAAATAAAGATGAGTATAAGAGATTAAATAAAGAAATTGTAGTAAAATGCAATGAAGCAAAAGAAGCATGGCTAAAAGAGAGATGCAAAGAGATTGAAATGCAACAAAAAGGAGATGCTAAAGCTATATACAAACAAATTGAGGAATTAACAGGAAGAAAAACGTAATCAAAAACTGGATGTCTAAGATCAAAGGAAGGGGAACTGTTGATTGATCAAGAAAACATAAGGGAACGATGGACAGAATACATTAAAGATCTTTATAATGATGAACGAACGGAAGTAAAAATTAGCGATAATGGAGAAGGACCAGGAATACTCAGAGAAGAAGTGGAAGACGCCTTGCGCAATATGAAAGCAGGCAAAGCTCCTGGACCAGATAATGTAACTAAAGAAGAGATTGAAGCCATGGGTTATTTTGGAATAGAAATAATAACAAAAATATTGAATGATATCTACAACAGCGGATATATACCAGACGACATGCTCAAATCAATATTCATAGCCCTACCAAAGAAATCGGGTGCGATTGAATGCGATGATCATCGCACAATAAGCCTTATGAGTCATATGACTAAGATATTACTAAGAATCATCATGCGAAGAGTGCGAAACAAAATCAGTCCAGAAATTAGCGATGAACAGTGTGGTTTTGTTAGAGATAAAGGAACAAGCAATGCCATTTATATCATAAGATCTTTAGTAGAAAAAGCTTTATTAAATGAAAGTGAATGATTATTAAATAAATGTGAAGGTCTATTAAATGAAAGTGAAGGTCTATACAATGAAAGTGAAGGTCTATACAATGAAAGTGAAGGTCTATTAAGTGAAAGTGAAGGTTTATTAAATGAAAGTGAAGGTTTATTAAATGAAAGTGAAGGTTTATTAAATGAAAGTGAAGGTCTATTAAATGAAAGTGAAGGTCTATTAAATGAAAGTGAAGGTTTATTAAATGAAAGTGAAGGTTTATTAAATGAAAGTGAAGGTCTATTAAATGAAACTGAAGGTTTATTAAATGAATGTGAAGGTTTATTAAATTAAACTGAAGGTTTATTAAATGAAACTGAAGGTTTATTAAAGTGAAATGTTAAAAAAACGACTGAGTTTGTGAGATGAGAACTATTATTATTATTGAAACCAAAACTTTTGAAAAGTAGAACATTAAAAAGTGCCGAGATCAGCACTCGCAGGCTTCTGCTTGTGTTCCTCACAAGACGTCTGCAATGAGGCGCTGCAAGGTTCCCTCGAGCACTTGGCGAGAGATCAGTTGTTGAAAACCGGTCCTCCAGCCCCTTGCACTTCTGCGAATACTCGATGACATTGTTTTATGGTGGCGCATACGTTCATTTTAGCCCGTTGATTGATCTTTAGGTCCCTCTTATCGTCTTGGTAGCGCCTACGTGTATAATAAGTACAACCAATCAAGTCATCCGCTAGCGGAAACAGCGTGTATTATCGCATGATTGTACGTAGGGAGGATCCCCGGGAAATCAGGAGGATAAACCGAGGGTACCGTCAACTCATGTTAAAGAGCTTTGCATGCTCCGGCACGTGAAGGCGGATAGGCCGTAAGTTGCTCCTCATCTCCAACTATCAGACGCAAAACGTCAGAGAAAACGACTTGATTCTAGTAAAAATGACGCGGACGTCCAAGAAAGTGACTAATCTGGTAAAAATAACGCGGAAGTCCAAAAAAAATCACCGCGGGCGGCCGAGAAACCACAGCGAGCGATGTTCCGTTTAAATTGAAGTTTAGAAATGTAAAACTGCACAAAATAAGGAAAATGGAATATGGAACAATATATTTCGGTAATTAACATTAAATAATTAAATAATTAATAATGCTTAATTATATATTATAATTAATAATAATTAATTATATATTACTTATTACTGATAATTTGCGATATGTGGATGGCACCGCATGTGATATGAAGATAAATAAGACGTTAAAACAAAGATAGATAAGATGTTAGGACAAAGATAGATAAGATGTTAGAACAAATATATTTAAGATGTTAGAACAAAGATAAATAAGACGTTGTTAGAACAAAGATAGATAAGATGTTAGAACAAATATATTTAAGATGTTAGAACAAAGATAAATAAGATGTTGTTAGAACAAAGATAAATAAGATGTTGTTAGAACAAAGATAAATAAGATGTTGTTAGAACAAAGATAAATAAGATGTTGTTAGAACAAAGATAAATAAGATGTTGTTAGAACAAAGATAAATAAGATGTTAGAACAAAGATAGATAAGTCTATGTATATGACCCTTTTCGTCTTGTCAGACGGTCTAGTGGAGGCTACAACTACAACTACATCCTCCACTACAACTACTACAACAACAACTACTGCTACAATTACTACTACAACTACAACTCCAACCTCCACTACAACTATTACAACAACAACTACTGCTACAATTACTACTACAACTACTACTACAACCACTACTACAACAACAACAACTGCTACAATTACTACTACAACTACTACTACAACCACCACAACAACAACACTACTGCTACAATTACTACTACAGCTACTACTCCAACCTCCACTACAACTACTACAACAACAACAACTACTGGTACAATTACTACTACAACTACTACTACAACCACCACAACAACAACTACTACTACTCAATTACTACTACTACAACAACAACTACTACAACAGCTACTACAACTACTACAACTCCAACCTCCACTACAACTACTACAAACAAAAACTACTGCTACAATTACTACTACAACTACTACTACAACCACTACTACAACAACAACTACTGCTACAATTACTACTACAACTACTACTACAACCACCACAACAACAACACTGCTGCTACAATTACTACTACCGCTACTACTCCAACCTCCACTACAACTACTACAACAACAACTACTGCTACAATTACTACTACAACTACTACTACAACCACCACTACAACAAAAACTACTGCTAAAATTACTACTACAACTACGACTACAACCACCACAACAACAACTACTACTACTACTACTCAATTACTACTACTACAACAGCTACTACAACTACAACTCTTCTAGAACAAGCTAGAATCCTACTGAACCCTTACCCAAAGTGTTTTTCCCCCTCAAAATTGCTAACAGAGAAAAACATTGGAGTTAACATTTATTTTAAATATAATTATGATTAAAAGTGACCTCCAACCCAAAAGAAGATTCTTCCGACCACTTTGAGGTCTCCCCAATTTTTAACTAGCAAATCTTGACTTTCAAGAAATATGCCAGATATCTTCTTGATTAGATCGTGTGACAGTTCAGTTCTTGATAATTTATCTCAATCTCAATGACAGCATGAGCAGCCAGCAGATGTGTTTTTTATTTAGTGTATTTTGTTCAAACTTTTTATTGTTTTGTTAATTTTGTCCTTGTTTGCCTGAGAGTTCAGATAAATTCCTTTTAGTGTTTGTGAGAAAATTACGAGAAAATTACTTTGTGTTCAGACACCATTTATCATCATCATTGAGTGCCGTCTCCGCATCGAAGGTTGACTACCATGGAGCGTGTTTCCACTCTGTCTCGTCCTTTGATGGTGCAGATTGTCATAGGTTGACTTGTCCATATTTTGATGTTACTTGTCCATGTTAGTCTTTATCTGAATCTACCTCTTTTACCTTGTATTTTCCCTTCCAATATTACTTTTAGTAGGCTGTTGTGTTTTTTAACATGTCCCAAAAATTTCATTTATCTTGTTATAATTGTGTTTAGTAGTTCTCTTTCCATTTTTAGTTGTTTTAAAACTTCACCGTTTGTTTTCTTTTCTTTTCCATCCAATTTTACCTATTCTTCTATAAATCCACATTTTAATGGGTTCAATTTTCTGTTCTGTTTTCTGGTCTAATGTCCATGTTTCTGCACCATACAGGAATATTGAGAAGATGTAACATTTTGCTATTCTTAGTTTTCTTCTACCTTTTAGCTCCCAGTGGAGCATAGGTCTTCAACAAACACTTTCCAAGTCGTTCTGTTTTTTGCAATTCTTTTAAGATCATTCCATGTCTTCCCCATCATCTTCATCTCTGCTTCGATCTGTCTTCTCCAAGAATCTCTTTGTCTTTTCCCCTGGGGATTCCAAAAAAGGGCCTGTTGTGTAATACTCTCAGTTGGCTTCCGTAGTGTGTGTCCTATGCATCGCCATCGTCTTCGCTGTATCTCTTTATCCACTGGTATTTGACCGGTACATTTCCATAATTTTACGTTAGTGACTTTGTCCTGCCATTTCCATCCCTTTATTCTGCGCAAGCATCCATTAATGAAAGTCTGTACCTTCGTGATTGTCAATTTTGTTATTCTCCATGTTTCACAGCCATATAATAGGACCGACTTAACATTTGAGTTGAAAATTTTTATTTTTGTATTTAGCCTAATTTCTTTGGATTTCCATATGTTTCCCAGTGCAATGAAAGCTCCTCTTGCTTTTGATATCCTTATTTTGGTATCATTTTCTGTTCCTCCCTCTTTATCTATATTACTGCCCAGATATATGTAAGATTGTACGTCTAGTAGAGGTATTTCTCCTTGTTTTATTTGGTTATTGCCAACTGCATTAATTCTCATAATGTTGGTCTTATCTCTATTAATCTTTAGTCCTAGCTGTTGTGATCTCTCATCTAATATACTCATTTTATCCTGCATCTGTTGATGGCTGTGTGATAGGAGAGCATTGTCATCAGCAAAGTCTAAATCATCAAGTTGTTTGGTCAGTGACCACTGGATCCCATTTCTGTTGTTTTGAGTTATTTTCATAATCCAATCTATGGCCAGTAGAAAGAGAAATGGAGACAGAAGGCATCCTTGCCTTACTCCTGTTCTTATTTCAAATGCTTCTCTAAGCTGTCCTTCATGCACCACACTACATATTGTTCCTTCATACATTGTTTTTATCAGGTTAATAAACTTTATGGGGATTCCGTAATGACTCAGCAACTTCCAAAGCATTCTTCTGTCTAAACTATCAAATGCCTTTTCGTAATCTATGAATCCAATATAAAATGGGGATTTTAGTTCTAAACTTTGTTCAACTATTATACGTAGAGTAGTTATTTGATCAGCACATGATCTGTTCTTCCTAAAACCTGCTTGTTCATCTCTCAAGTGTTTCTCTATAGCCTCTTTTAGTCTCTCCAGAATGATTCTGCCTAATATTTTTCCTGGCACTGATAGTAGCATAATTCCACTATAATTTGTGCACTCCTGTAAACTTCCTTTCTTTGGTAGTTTGATCATATAACCTTCTCTCCAGTCTTTAGGTATTTCTTCCCTCTCCCAAATTTTATCCAATAGATCATGTAACATCTTGGTAGAGGGCTTAGTTTTAGCCCTTCTGATATATGTTTTGTTGTTAGTATATTTTTCATGGCATTAAAATTACTTTTTGCCATAACTATGCTTTTGTTTATTTCTGATATATATTTTCTATCAATGGTTATATTATGTCCCAGGTAGTTGTAGCTCTGAACTGTCTCCAGATGTATTCCTTCAACTTTGATATTTATTTGTAGGTCTTGAGAATTTTCTTTGTTAATGATCATAGTTTTAGTCTTTTTGATATTCATATCTAGTGAAAATATTTTTTGCTTGTCATGTTTATTTCATTAAGTAATTGTTGTAGATATTTAGAATTTTCTGCTAGTAGAAAAGTATCATTAGCATATCTTAGGTTATTGATTATCTTTCCATTAATGTTTAGGCCTGTGTTCTTTGTGGACAGACAGCGTTTATATTGGCCTTTTGTGTAGAACAAACAGCTTGAGTTTATGTTCATTATTTCTTCTCTTCTTGGCGTTCACGCGTTAAATGGGCGTGACTGCGTTGTGTCGCTAATTTGCAGCACAGTCGCGATATCTACACCTTGAGGCCCGACATATCCACTTTCAGCGGGGAAAGATTTGTTTAAAAAAAAATGATTGTTTAGGACAGCAGTCATTTTTGACCTACTCCTTTCGATTTTAACTGCTATGGGGTTTTTAACGTGCGCGAATGCACACGGGACCTTCTGTTTTTCGCCATATTGCAAGAGGGCTATACTTAGTATCTCAATACCTAGAGACCTCGGGAGGATAAAGCCATGAAGAAAACACGATTCAATTTTTGACAAATTCGGGGACCGAACCAGGAACAACCCTGTACAGAGGTCAACGTTTTAACTCTAGACCACCCAGCTGTTAGAAAGACCAGAACGTACTGTATCTATTATCTTCATCAAGTTCCATACCTTCTGGCGTAGGTGATCATGTCTCTCCATAATTCCTATTTCTTCAGTTGTTTATCAATTATATTGGTAGTTCCTACAAGACCACATTTTAATTTTTTTTTTAATCTATTCTATCCGTTTTCCTCAATATCTTTTTCCCTCCATTTTTCCTGTTGTAACAATATATTCCAGTTATTTCTTTCTCATAACGTGACCGAATAATTACAAATGTTTCTTTCTGATATCGCAAATCTTTCATTTTGCTTTTTTTTTCTTTTTAGAGCATCCTCATTACTAATTTTAGCTGGCTAGAGACAGATTCTTTCAGATGAGCTGTGATGATAGCAACGTTCTGTGGGAGATCTTGCTAGAGAGAGAGAGAGATACTTTCAGATGAGTTGTGATGAGGGCAACGTTCTATGGGAGATCTGGCTAAAGAAGGAGATTCTTTCAGACTGGCTGTGATGAGAGCAACATTCTATGGGAAATCTTGCTAGAGAGAGAGAGAGAGATACTTTCAGATGGGCTGTGATGAGGGCAACGTTCTATGGGAGATCTGGCTAGAGAGTAAGATACTTTTAGGCGTTCTGTGATGAGGGCAACGTTCTATGGGAGATCTGGCTAGAGAGTAAGATACTTTCAGACGTTCTGTGATGAGGGCAACGTTCTATGGGAGATCTGGCTAGAGAGTAAGATACTTTCAGACGTTCTGTGATGAGAGCAACGTTCTATGGGTGATCTGGCTGGAGAGGGAGATACTTTCAGACGTTCTGTGATGAAGGCAACGTTCTATGGGAGATCTGGCTAGAGAGTAAGATACTTTCAGATGGGCTGTGATGAGGGCAACGTTCTATGGAAGATCTGGCTAGAGAGTAAGATACTTTCAGACGTTCTGTGATGAAGGCAACGTTCTATGGGAGATCTGGCTAGAGAGTAAGATACTTTCAGATGGGCTGTGATGAGGGCAACGTTCTATAGGAGATCTGGCTAAGACGGAGATTCTTTCAGACTGGCTGTGATGAGAGCAACATTCTATGGGAAATCTTGCTGGAGAGATATATACTTTCAGATGGGATGTAATGAGGGCAACGTTCTATGGGAGATCTGGTTAGAGAGTAAGATACTTTCAGACGTTCTGTGATGAGAGCAACGTTCTATGGGTGATCTGGCTGGAGAGGGAGATACTTTCAGACGTTCTGTGATGAGAGCAACATTCTATGGGAAATCTTGCTAGATATATATATATATATACTTTCAGATGGGCTGTGATGAGGGCAACGTTCTATGGGAGATCTGGCTAAGACGGAGATTCTTTCAGACTGGCTGTGATGAGTTGATGACTCAATGATGACTTGGGAGCCGCGATAGCTCAGTGGTTAGTGAACTGGACTACAAAGGACAAGGGGTAGGGTTCGATCCCAACCGACGGCTTCCCGGTTCACCCAGCCTTTAATGGGTACCGGATTTTTTTCTGGGAAAGTGAAGCGTAATACCGACCACATTACCCCAAAAATCATGTGCTGAAGGTCTGTAAAATGTATGGTCACTAACACCATATTCTCTATACGCCACTTGGCGTGACAGGGGTACTTTACTTTTTTTACTTTACAATGATCACTAGAGGTAGTCATCGATGTTGTATTTTATCAAAATGACGCCCATTATCATTACATTTTTACGGACAAAGGCGATAATGATTTCCCACAATTTGATGCCCCTGCAGTTGCTTATCAAATTCAACACTTCCTACCAACCTAGCTTGCAATTAATTTAAATTGGCTGTTAACATTTTTCTCTGCTCCCTTTTAACCCATTTCTCTGCACCTAAATTTTCCCTCAACTCTCATTGAACTGTTTTTTTCTCCTCTCTCTCTCTCTCTCTCTCTCTCTCTCTCTCTCTCTCTGTTAATCTTTCTATCTACTCTGTTAACTTTTCTCTCTGCTCTCTGTTAACATTTCGTTCAGCTCCGTTATCCTTTTTCTCTGCTTTCTGTTAACTTTTCACTCCGCTCCCTGTTAACCTTTCTCTCAGCTTCCCTCTATCTCACCTTCTCTCTGTCTGTTTTCATCTTCCCACAATATGTTCTAGTTGGTCACTTCTCATCTCATGGCCAAACAGCAACGACGGTTTCCTGTTAATCATAACCTTGCTCTTTACCTTCCTTTCCCTTAGAACATTCCCGTAGTTCCCCGTTATTCTCAATAAATTTTAGAGCTAAGCATATCTTTATGGGAGCCGCGATAGCTCAGTGGTTAGTGAACTAGACTACAAAGGACGAGGGGTAGAGTTCGATCCCAACCGACGGCTCCGAGTTCACCCAGCCTTAAATGGGTACTGGATTTTTTTCTGGGGAAAGTAAAGCGACACGGGCGTAATACCGACAACATTACCCCAAAAATCTTATGCTGAAGGTCTGTACAATTTATGGTTACTAACACCATATTCCCTATACGTCTCTTGGCGTGACGGGGGCTCTTTACTTTATTTTATAATTGTATGGCCTCTTTCAAAACTATTCACGTTTGAGGAATACCTCGTCTAAAAAGTCGAGAACCGCTCTCCTACAATAGAATCGTGCTTTGAACTGCGTAGTAGCACGAAAAGTGCCGCTATAAATAAAACGTCTACTACATTATCCGAGTGTCGCACGAGTTGCATATTTGCTTTTATGTGAGAAACCGGAAGTTAATAATATACAAAGCTTTTCATATTTCAGTAAATTCCATTAATTCGGGACCATATTTACCAATCCGCTGTAGCGAAACATGTTTTTGCACTCGGCTGCTGACCAGGGGGTTGGTATTCAATTCCCATCTGAGGAAATGTATATTCAATCCACGGTTTAAAACTACTTAATTAATAGCTTTACTGGATTCAAGAGTTTGAGTCCGATCACCCAATCTTTAACTCTTTCTGTACATTTCGACGCAATGTGCGTCATGCCGATTTCAGCTGCGCTGTTTCGCCGCATAGTGCGTCACTCTCAATTTGACGGTGACCCGTCATCAAACTGTATTCTTGTTACATGTCTTAAATCATCTTGGTAATGGTGAAATCTAGTACCTTGTTCAATTATCTAAAAATTCATATATAATATGTTAGATAAATATAAATTTAGAAAACAGAACAGAAAATTGAAGCCTTTGAAATGTGGATTTATAGAAGAATATGTAGAATTGGATGGAATGAAAAGAAAACAAACGAAGAAGTTTTAAAACAACTAAAAATGAAAAAAGAACTACTAAACACAATTAGAGCAAGACAAATGAAATTTGTTGGTCATGTTAAAAGACACAACAGTCTAATAAAAGTAATATTAGAAGGGAAAATACAAGGTAAAAGAGGCAGATTCAGACCAAGACTAACATGGACGAGTAACATCAAAAGATGGACAAGTCAGCCTATGGCAATCTGCACCATCAAAGCAAGAGACAGAGTGGAATGGCGCTCCATGGTAGCCAACCTTCGATGCGGAGAGGGAACTTGATGATGATGATGAAATATAAATATGTAGATTGATTCTTAAAACCGTGAAAAATGTTGTCTCTGAATTATTTTCCATTGCACCGATAAAAAGCTTCTGTACGGAAAGGGTTAAAGGTTAGTCGTTTTTTTTTACTGGTAAAGAAAAATATCTCTGACGCAAGTGCTGGGACCATTATTATCTGCCCGTACGGCGAGGGACCCCTGTGCACACGGCTGCCAGTGAAAAATGGATTAACACGCAAAATTCAGTTCCTAGTCTCTAGGGACATCGTCAGAGGTAAAAGCTGGCGAACATAAAAAAAATAAAAAATTAAATTAAAAATAAAATTAAAAATTTTTTTAAAAATAAAAATAAATAAATAAATAACAATTAAAAAAAAACGTAAATAACGTGTTCTCTATACGCCATACTTCAGACGCGTAGAGATTATGTCTATTTTTTGTTCTTCCCAACTAACATAGGAATTGTGTGTGTGGAAATGTAGTGCTGCTTGGAGTAATACTGACCATGTCAACGATAAAGATGTTAACTACAGCACTGCGGACACTTTTGTTAACGACCACAAGCAGCAGAGCTATAACTATTCTTCTGTACTCTCTTAACACTTAAGGGATTAACGAAACATAATATCTTCCATTCGCCGCTATAGATAACCTGGCGATTGAGTCGTCAGCAGATAAAGGTCCTATCCCAACTACCAGTTATAGCTATCCTAGAAGCTGACTAAAAAGCGGATGCAGGTCCTATCCCAACTACCAGTTATAGCTATCCTAGAAGCGGACTAAAAAAGCGGATGAAGGTCCTATCCTAACTACCAGTTATAGCTATCCTAGAAGCTGACTAAAAAAGCGGATGAAGGTCCTATCCCAACTACCAGTTATAGCTATCCTAGAAGCGGACTAAAAAAGCGGATGAAGGTCCTATCCTAACTACCAGTTATAGCTATCCTAGAAGCGGACTAAAAAAGCGGATGAAGGTCCTATCCTAAATACCAGTTATAGCTATCCTAGAAGCTTACTAAAAAAGCGGATGAATGTCCTATCCCAAATACCAGTTATAGCTATCCTAGAAGCGACCTAAAAAAGCGGATGAAGGTCCTATCCCAAATACCAGTTATAGCTATCCTAGAAGCGGACTAAAAAAGCGGATGCAGGTCCTATCCCAACTACCAGTTATAGTAGACCTGGAAACTAATCAGCTGCCCAAATAACAATTCCATGTCCTCGTTTTAGTTCTCATGGGGATGGACTAACCTGCTGATAAAGAATGGCAAAATGTTACATCTCCTCAATATTCCTGTATGGTGCAGAAACATGGACATTAGACAAGAAAACAGAACAGAAAATTGAAGCTTTTGAAATGTGGATTTATAGAAGAATAGGTAGAATTGGATGGAAACAAAAGATAACAAACGATAAAGTTTTAAAACAACTGAAAATAAAAGAGAGCTGCTGAACACAATTAAGCCAAGACAAATTAAATTTTTGGGGCATGTTAAAAGACACAACAGCCTACTAAAAGTAATATTGGAAGGAAAAATACAAGGCAAAAGAGGCAGAGGCAGACCAAGACTAACATGGACGAGTAACATCAAAAGATAGACAAGTCAATCTATGTCAGCCTGCACCATCAAAGCAAAAAACAGAGTAGAATGGCGATCCATGGTAGCCAACCTTCGTTGCGGAGAGGGCACACGATGATGATGATGAACTTGGAGATAGACTAATCAGTAGATAAAGGTCCTATTCCATCTCCCCGTTATAGTTATAGATAACTTGAAGATAGACTAAACAGTAAATACAGGTCCTATTCCTTCTCCCCGTTATAGTTAACCTGAAGACATATTAACCAGTTGGTTAAGGTCTTATTCTCTCTCTCCGTTATAGTTAACTTAGGGACCGATTAACCAGCGAGCCGGCCAAACGAGTAGAGATCGAAGTGGGAATACTAGCTCGTCACGGCTGTTTGTTTTCATCCCAAAGTGATAATTTAGTGCTAATCTTTGAAATTTTGCAACATTTACGGACGAAGATGTCCAGAGTCTAGTACATTCCACTCATTCTTTAGACTTGATGTTTTAGTGAAGTGGTTTTATTTTGTGACAAACAATAACATAACATTTATAGTTAAAGTCAGAAGGTATGTATGAATGTTATATCTGTAGTTAATGATCGTAACAAAAGCGTTAAAGATTAGAAAATTGGTAACAAAACTGTTAAAGATTAGAAAATTGGTAACAAAAGGGTTAAAGATTAGAAAATCGGTAACAAAAGGGTTAAAGATTAGCAAATCGGGGATTATCGGGGGACACGATTTTCAATTTTAACCAGAAACGTTATTTTAAATGTAACTTTAACATAAGGCTACGCCTAACCACTTTTAATGTAATAGAAGAACATGCATATTTTTCGTCCCGGAAACACACACACATGAGGAAAAACGAATGTATTAATAACAAACAACCGAGCTTAATGTCCCAAAATGGCGTGCATGGACTCCGATGTCCAGGGTCAGAAAGCGTAGATAACTCTGCTTGTTGCAACAACACGTATCTATGGCTACTGTAAAGTCCTTTGAGGAATAAAAAAAATACCGGAAACAAAGAAGAAAAAAAATTGAAAAACAATTTGCCTGATATGTTTATATATATATCACGCATTCTTTCTCCTATATTCTCTTCTTCTTCTCCTACTCCTTTGTTATTCGTCATCTCTTCCTCCTCTTCCTTTTCTTCCTTGTCCTTCCTCTTCTTCTTCTCCCACATCATCTTCTTTTTCTACTTCTTCTCCACCTCTTCCTCTTCTTCTCAACTTCGTCCTCTTCTTCTCCGCATCTTCCTTTTCTTATCCAACATCTTCTTTTTCCTCTTCCTCTTCGTCTCTTCCTCGCCTCCTCTTCCTCTTCCTCGCCTCCTCTTCCTCTTCCTCGCCTCCTCTTCCTCGCCTCCTCTTCCTCGCCTCCTCTTCCTCGCCTCCTCTTCCTCGCCTCCTCTTCCTCGCCTCCTCTTCCTCGCCTCCTCTTCCTCTTCCTCGCCTCCTCTTCCTCTTCCTCGCCTCCTCTTCCTCTTCCTCGCCTCCTCTTCCTCGCCTCCTCTTCCTCGCCCCCTCTTCCTCGCCTCCTCTTCCTCGCCTCCTCTTCCTGGCCTCCTCTTCCTCGCCTCCTCTTCCTCGCCTCCTCTTCCTCGCCTCCTCTTCCTCGCCTCCTCTTCCTCTTCCTCGCCTCCTCTTCCTCGCCTCCTCTTCCTCGCCTCCTCTTCCTCTTCCTCGCCTCCTCTTCCTCGCCTCCTCTTCCTCTTCCTCGCCTCCTCTTCCTCGCCTCCTCTTCCTCGCCTCCTCTTCCTCGCCTCCTCTTCCTCTTCCTCGCCTCCTCTTCCTCGCCTCCTCTTCCTCGCCTCCTCTTCCTCGCCTCCTCTTCCACTTCTTCTTCTTCTTCTCCGATTCTCCCTCTTCCTCTTCTCCACCTCTCCCTCTTCCTCTTCTCCTCCTTTTCCTCTTTTTCTCTGCCTTTTCCTCTTTTTCTCTGCCTCTTTCTCTTCTTCTCTGCCTCCTCCTGTTCTTCTACGCCTCCTCCTTTTCTTCTTCGCCTCGTCCTCTTCTTCTCATAACCATATTCTCAGACAGAAAGAGACCACAACTGACCACAATCTCCCGGAGCCGAACAAGTAAAATGTGAACAGAACATCCAACTCCACTCACACTAAATGGCTGCGTTCCCGGATCGTGTATCTTAAGCCAGATCACAGACTCAAAGCATGTCTACAAATATCTGAACTATACATAGACCTAAAGTCATAAATATGTCTCTTAACCCTGCAAAATGACAATTAACCCTTCAACTCCGGACTCATGCTTCTGTTGATTCAAGAGTTCTGTATCTAAACATTATTTAATAGAGTTAACCCAAACTGTGATGCTCTTTCATCAAATATTCACTTTGCGAAATATTCCTTCTTTAATTTGATTTATAATTTGCCAAACTTTCATTATGAGCAAAATTTGTGGGAGAAACAGATTAAATTTGATGACGTAAGGTGCTTCACAATTACAATAACATTGTCCAAAGCAGGAAAATATTTCGAGAGTTGGCAAGAAGCAGACAAATTATAGAGAACTTAAGATGACCTCTAGCTGGCGGCTAGAATCATGGAGACAGTTCAGATTTCACTCGAATCTGCTGAGTTTAGAAAAGAAGAAATCATTTTGATTGAAAAGAGTTATTGAGTTATTTGTGGATCATCATCGTTGCACCCCGAACATGTCCATAGTTGCTCAGATCACCTCCTCAGGCTGCCAATCCCGCAGTGTCCAGCGACTGACGACTCCAGTTCTGTGTTGGTTGATACGTTTTCTTACACGCCCACTAAGTTTCTCGTTTCTGGCTGTGCCCATCTTAACTCCCATCTCTTTCATCGTAAGGAGTGGGGTGGACTCATGGTTGTCGAAGTTCTGTCCCCTTCCCACATCTCGGAAGGCATTGATGATGACTGCTCGATCCATTGGTTGACTGTCATCATCAATAGCGCAGCTAGCCAACCTGTCCGCTCTTTGATTTCCCCGTACTCCCGCATGTCCAGGGACGTAGAAAAAGGTGATCTTACGTATTTTTGACTTCTGCAATTACTCTACCCATTGCCTGCGAACAGAGCCTGTCTCCACTTTTTAAAATCATGCTTATCGAATCACATAGTATGAAGGCGTGGAAGTAATCTTGTGACTCTAACCAGATGAATACCCTGGTCACTGCCTACACCTCATCGTCATACTACTCGTGGTCATGACGTATGCACCACTGTCTTCCTTGACTATTCTGCTGCCGAGCGTGCTGTACACGCCCATGCATTTCATTAAATCCATGTCTCTATAATTAAGAACAAATCCAACTTTTCCCCCGCACCCACTGTGTAGACGCGACCCCTGAAACGCCAGGACAAGCCCAAATCTGTGACCTACCAAAGGGCATTATCTTAAATGTGACCCCCACGATACAAATCAAATCATGGAACAGTTACAATGTAATCGTGCTTCATCTAAGGGCAGAATCCCCCTACAGAAAAGACAATCTGATGCCTTGCAGGATGCCTTGGGGACAATCAAAGGCTAAGGAAAGCAAACCTGAAAAAATGCTGGCTGAAATCGGATGCACTGGGCCAGTGGCGCAGAACACAGTGCAACGTATTAACGGGTGGTCGAGTCAGAGTGCATCTGGCGGACTCTAAATGTGACGTTCTGTCTGTGGGGGCGATCAACACACTTAACCTGACAGCTGACTTCATGTGGGAGTCTGGAATCCTACTCTGACTGAGTCCTGATCGCAGAGAGAGAGAGAGAGAGAGAGAGAGAGAGAGAGAGAGAGAAATCGTGCTTAGCATTATGGCAGAAACTAATCTGACTATGTTGCGCAACGTTCCATGCATAGTAAAATGAACACAAATAAAGAAGGAGAAGAAGAATAAGAAGAAAGAGCAGCGAACACAGTTATAACTTTTGATCAATACACGCAAGAGCAAATGGATCGGAACTTGTACAGATTGATTGATGGAAACGAAACAACATTCTCTCCCTTGTGTGGGTAGTTATCCCTAATTAAATAACAATAGAATATATGACATTGCTGTCTCATCACTTAACTTGTGTAATATATTTCTTGTGACAATGCATCGCAATTACAATAATTGATTGCTTGTATGCAAGTGTGTTTTACGAGCGTCCTGTTAGAATTGCGTTTTTCGTCATTTTGTGAAGTCTATTTTTGCTGTTCACGTGGGCGGTTGATACTTTCCGCGTGTGTAAAGCTGTACAAACATATTTAAAACAACGGAAAAAAAAAACACTCATAGTCTGCATTTTTGTTGCCATGGCATGCTGTAGCTGTCAAAAGTAGACCACCGTCAGATCTGCGAAAATTTCTACGACCACGAGCACTTTTGAATCATCCTCATCGGGTGCCATCTCCGCATCGAAGGTTGGCTGCCATGGAGCGCTAATCTGCTCTGTCTCTTTGCTTTGATGGTGCAGGTTGTCATAGGCTTATTTGTCCCTCTTTTGTTGTTACTCGTCTGTGTTAGTCTTGGTCTGCCTCTTTTACCTTGTATTTTCCACTCCAAGATTACTTTTAGTAGGCTGTTGTGTCTTTTAACACGTCCCAAAAATCGCAATTGTCTTGTTTGAATTGTGTTTAGTAGTTCTCTTTTCATGTTTAGTTGTTTTAAGGCTTGATCGTTTCATTTCTTTTCCTTCCATCCAATTGTACCTATTCTTCTATATATCCACATTTCAAAGACTTCAATTCTCTGTTCTGTTTTCTTGTCTAATGTCCATGTTTCTGCACCATATATGAATGTTGAGAAGATATTACATTTTGCTATTCTTAGGTCTAGCCCTTGTGTTATTAACTTGTGAACACAATGCAGGTTAGAGAATAAAAATTCTCAACATATCCGGGATAGAGAAAAACCAAATACGTATATTTTGTAACAATTGCTGGGATTGGTTGCTAAGGAAAAGAGCAGCACGGAGAATATCATATTTTCATCAACTATAAAAAGCCTAAACAGACATCACCTCAGTGAAAAATAAAGACAAGTGGAACAATATTAAAACAGGTAAATGAATTTAAATATTTGGGAACTTTGTTAACCTCAGACGGAAGATGTACAAAAGAGGTGAGATGCAGAATGGCTCAGGCAAAAGCAGCTTTCCAAAAAATGAGGACGATACTATGCAATCCATTTTTGACAATAGAAACAAGAAAAAGAGTTCTTAAATGTTACGTAGAGCCAGTCTTAACATATGGATGCGAGTCATGGACAATAGACAAGAAAATCACTGGAGTCTGTAGAAATGTGGTTTTACAGAAGAATGTTGAGAATACCATGGACAGCTAAGAAGAGTAATGAAGATGTTCTGAGAGAGGTCAAAGCAAAAAGAGAGCTCATTTCCAATATTAAGAAGAAACAATCATCATTTTTTGGCCATGTAATGAGAAGGGAACAACTTGAATATGTTGTAACAACAGGAAAAATTGAGGGACGAAGAGATAGAGGGAAGCAAAGAGAAAAAATACCAGACAGCTTAAGAGAATGGCTTGGCAGAAGGTCAACAACAGAAATGATAAATAGCTGCCGAGATCGAAAGTTGTGGAGAGACATGATCACCTACGCCACTAGGCCCGGTACTTGATGATGATGATAAAAAGCCTAAAATGGGTACCGTATGTTTTCTGGGAAAGTAGAGCGGCACGGACGTAATACCGACCACTTTACCCCAAAAATCATGTGCTGAAGGTTTATAAAAATTACAGTCACTAACACCATATTCCCTATACGTCACTTGGCGTGATGGAGCTCTTCACGTTTTGCTTTTTTACATCATGTATAAAGACATAATGGCCTAAATATGACCATTTTGGAGGGTATGATACCAGGTAGGCGAATTAAAGGAATTTCAAGAAAAAGATGGACACAAGATGTCAAGACAGGCATAACTGCAGCAGGATTTTGGGATCATGCGAAGGTCAAAGAACAACGTTAGAGTATTATGTTCTGTTTATGCAATCAGTGCGGTTGGAGCTTCCCCATATCGGCTCCACCGCCCGTGCCAGTATGTCTCTAACCTTATGCAGAATGATTGTTTCTGTAAGGTGTTGATTGTTGATACATCTGCTTTTGTTGTCCATTTTTCAAGAAAACTATAGATATAGTTACATGTTCCTATCTGCTGATGGGGACTTCAGCTACCCTTCTTTGTTTGGGAGATGAGATAGTAATTCGAATGATTCCACTGGTAGGGCGATTGAGCATTTATGGATTTTAATTCGTTTGCAGTGATACCGGGGACTTCCATAACCATAACATCTGCTTTTCCCATTAAACGCTCCGGATAGACTACACCCCTTTTCTACCTTTAGACTCCTCAGTCTTTCAATATGTACATCATTGCCCCACCTTTAGACTCCTCACTCTCTCAATATATACATCATTGCCCCACCTTTAGACTCTTCGCTCTCTCAATATATACATCACTGTCCCACCTTTAGACTCCTCACTCTCTCAATATATACATCATTGTCCCACCTTTAGACTCCTCACTCTCTCAATATATACATCATTGTCCCACCTTCAGACTCCTCACTCTCTCAATATATACATCATTGTCCCACCTTCAGACTCCTCACTCTCTCAATATGTACATCATTGTCCCACCTTTAGACTCCTCACTCTCTCAATATGTACATCATTGTCCCACCTTTAGACTCCTCACTCTCTCAATATATACATCATTGTCCCACCTTTAGACTCCTCACTCTCTCAATATATACATCATTGTCCCACCTTTAGACTCCTCACTCTCTCAATATATACATCATTGTCCCACCTTTAGACTCCCCAGTCTTTCAATATATACACCATTGTTCCACTTTCAGACTCCCCACTCTCTCAATATATACATCATTGTCCCACCATTCTCCTCCCCTTCTCTTAAGGAGTGAAGAACAAATTTGGCGATGTCCTCTTTGTCCAGAGTCAAGTCATACTCAGTGTCAAAGCTAGCAGCGAGCCTATCGGCTATCTCATTGTTGTGTACTCTAGCATGCCCTGGACTGTACACCCAGGTTAACGCGCTCACTGAAGAGTATCACAAGAGCTACATCCACTCCTGCCGCAGACACTGGCTGTCAATCTTCTGTATTATACTTTGCGAATCAGTCACCAAAACTGTGTAAACCACATTCTGTGTAACCAACCATGTCATCGCCGCCGTTGCTGTTTCTATCTCCATTCTCATGCTGGACACCGTAATGCTACACTTGCCAGATTCCCTAACTACCTCTCTGCTATGTTGGTACGCTACAAAACCCCAACCCCTGCGCTGTTCGAGGGATACTGAACCAATCGTGTAGATGACGTGAGTCCTGAAGTGTCAGCAGTTTATTGATGGGTTTCCTTATTACGAGCTCGCTAGCTCCCGCAAGTAAGTTTGCGAAGTTTCCAACCCATCTAAATGATCACTTTGGTCAGCTTGATTGTTCGCTGTTGCTTCCGAGTAGTTGTTACCAAGTTCTAACAGCAACAAATGATGATGATGGTGATGAAGATGATGATGAACATGATGAAGATGACGATGATGATGACGATGATGATGAAGATGACGATGATGATAAAGAAGAAGATGATAAAGATGATGAATATGAAGATTATGATGATGATAAAGGAGAAGATGAAGATCGACGACGACGGCATGACGACAATGACGATGATGATGGTGATAACTTGACAAAATGTCTTCAACTGATTAGTTAAAAAAAAAGAAGTAAAGTACCTCCATCACGCCAAGTGGCGTATAGGGAATATGGTGTTAGTGACCATAAATTTTACAGACCTTCGGCACATGATTTTTGGGGTAATGTGGTCGGTATTACGCCCGTGCCGCTTTACTCTCCCAGAAAAAATCCGGTACCCATATAAGGCTGTGTGAACCGGAAGCCGTCGGTTGGGATCGAACCCTACCTCTTGTCCTTTGTAGTCCAGGTCACTAACCACTGAACTATTGAAGCTCCCTTTAAACTGATTAGCTTAAACAAAATTATTAACTTTTAGAGGCATTGATTTGTTTAACTGATAAATGTAGTAAAATACATATCTGACTTGGAGCCTCGGTGGATGAGTGGTTAGTGTGTTCGCTTCCTCACCAGACGGGTTCGGGATCGATCCCCAGAAGTGGCTGATTATTTTATATTTTTATCGGACCAATAAGTCTCCGGTGTTCATAAAGCCTCTAAAAATGAGTACCTGAGGTTTTTTTCTGGGAAGAAGCGGCCTGGTGTGATACCCACCACATCACCCAAAAATGAGCCGCGGTCGTGGAAAAAACGATGGTCACTAACATCATATTCCCCATTCGCCTAGCAAGGCAGTGGGGGAGAGCTTTACTTTTACTTTTCTACACATTCGACTTAAATATAACATAACCCATATAGAGCAGAAATACTTTCTTCCTGAGGAAGAAACTCGAAATTGAACCAGCCATCGAATACATAAAGAAACAACAGATAAATTGGTTCGGCCAAATAACAAGACAAAAAGAACTAACAATGACTCAAAGAGCCATAAACAAACGCTACGAAAACGCCTGAGTAAGAGGAAGACCGAGAAAGAGATGGATAAAGGGAATACTAGAGTCACTAGGAGGGATAACACCAGAAGAGGCTAACAGAAGATCAAAGAAATGCAGATTGTATCTCTCCTCGACGCCAAAGGAAATGGAGGAAGGATAGAAAAAGAAGAAGACGAAGAATTAAAATCAGAAATATCACAACAAGAATCTTTTAAACAAATAAAAAAAAAAGAATAACAAAAAAAAAAAAAAAACGATAAAGGCAATGCTAAGATTGAATGTAAGAATCTTTAGAATGAAAGAAACCATATAGTCAATTGTGAAACGGAATATAAGATTTTATAGAATAAAAGAGCCAGTAGAGTTAACGTTAAGATAGAAAGTGAGAATCTCAATCAAAGATACAATACAGAAACATGAAACATTACAGTTAATATAGAATATAAAACCCTAATAGTTACCGACCAAGTCAGCCTATGACAACATGCACCATCAAACCAAGAGACAGAGCAGAGTGGCTCTCCATGGTAGCCAACCTTCGTTGTGGAGATGGCACTCGATGATGATGAGCTACCGATGTTTGGACAACCCGTGTCGGATTCCCGCTGGAAGCAGTTTGCGAATTGTACTCGTGGTTGGGAAAAAAAAATATAGTCCACCCAGCCGCTGGCAGAAATGGGTACCAAGGTAGCACTCTGGAAAAGTGAGAAATGGGGCCTCACTTGTGAGTCACGATGCTTGAGGCGACACTAGACAGAAGTCTCCGAACAATTCTGGATATCGGCTGAGCATATATGGGTAAAAACCTGCGTGCTAAAGATGCCGATTCATGTCTCGTTCCTCCACCTTTAGAAAAGTAAATTTTCACAATTAAAAAATATATCATCATCATCATCAAGTACCGGGCCTGCTGGCGTATGTGATCATGTCTCTCCACAACTTTCGATCTCGATAGTTATTTATCATTTCTGTTGTTGCCCTTCTGCCAAGCCATTCTCTTAAGCTGTCTGGTATTTTTTCTCTTTGCTTCCCTCTATCTCTTTGTCCCTCAATTTTTCCAGTTGTTACAATATATTCCAGTTGTTCTCTTCTCATTACATGGCCAAAAAATGATGATTGTTTCTTCCTAATATTGGAAATTAGCTCTCTTATTGCTATGACCTCTCTCAGAACATTTTCATTATTCTTCTTAGCCGTCCACAGTATTCTCAACATTCTTCTGTAAAACCACATGTGTACAGATTCCAGTGGTTTTCTTGTCTGTTATCATATTGTCCATGATTCACATCCATATGTTAAGACTGGCTCTACATAACATTTAAGAACTATATTTCTTGTTTCTATTGTCAAAAATAGATTGTATAGTAAAAATATATAAGTAAACATAACGCGTGCTAATTTTAGCAGCATACGGAGAAGATAAACAAGGTTTATATGGGACTACGTGTATGTCAACGACACTTGGGCGATACCAGAAACATCTTCAATAAAAATAACAAACACATAAAAACACAATATACAATCTAAATCTTTCTAGTGTTGTTTAAATAACCTTTTCTCGTGTATAATTTATGACTGTCTAGTGCTTACTTATTAAAAAAATATTCCTTATTATGTTTTCTTCGTCCTTTCTGCTGGTTTATTTTCGTTCACAGCTTCGTACCCTGGTTCTGTGAGTCGTATTTTCTCACCATTGGGAGGAATAGAGGCGCATGAAACCAGCGAGCTAAATAAAATATCAATCCATATATTTGGCGTTATCTGGTGGGAAGGACAGAGCACATATATGTCTGTCATGAATGCAGTGAATAAGATTTCAGTAATTAGCATTATATTCATGGAATCACGTTCATTGTAGTCGGGACATCCCCATATTCGTTCCACGGCTGGTACTAGCATATCTCAAACTGTATGTAGACTAATTGTTCCCATAAAACGTTGACTGTACATACATCTGCTTTTGTTGTATCAGTTTAAAACTATACGGGGAAATGAAAGAGCGGACAGGTTGGCTAGCTGCGCTGTCGTTGAGGACGATCGACCAATGGATCAGGCGAACATCATCAATGCCCTCCGGGATGTGGAAAGAGCACAGGACTTCGACCACCACAAATCCACGTCACTCCTTCGGATGAAAGAGATGGGAGTTAAGATGGGCACAGCCAGAAATGAGAAACTTAGTGGCCGTGTAAGAAGACTTATCAACCAACGCAGAACTGGAGTCGTCAGTCGCTGGACACTGAGGGGCTTGCTGAGGAGGGGATCTGAGCACCTATGGACATGTTCGGAGTTCAATGATGATGACCCGCAAATAACTAACTAACTCAATAGCATCTGCTTTCTCCATTAAGAACTTTTAACATCAAAATCCATTTCCCACCTCTAGACTTATCAGTCTCTCAATATATGCTTCTTTGTCCCACTTATTATATCATTGCTGTGTACACCAGCGAGCTTATCGATTATATCATTGCCGTGTACACCAGCGAGCTTATCGATTATATCATTGCCGTGTACACCAGCGAGCTTATCGGTTATATCATTGCCGTGTACACCAGCGAGCTTATCGATTATATCATTGCCGTGTACACCAGCGAGCTTATCGGTTATATCATTGCCGTGTACACCAGCGAGCTTATCGATTATATCATTGCTGTGTACACCAGCAAGCTTATCGATTATATCATTGCCGTGTACACCAGCGAGCTTATCGGTTATATCATTGCCGTGTACACCAGCAAGCTTATCGGTTATATCATTGCTGTGTACACCAGCAAGCTTATCGGTTATATCATTGCTGTGAACAGCAGGAGCTTGTCGGCGACATCATTGCCGTGTACACCAGCGAGATCATCGACTATATCATTGCCGTGTACACCAGCGAGATCATCGACTATATCATTGCCGTGTACACCAGCGAGATCATCGACTATATCATTGCCGTATACACCAACATGCCAGGGACAGTACACCCAGATTAACCCGCTCACTGTAGAGCCACCCAATAGCTACATTCACTTCCGCCACAGAAACTATAACTATATTTTATAGTATTGCTTTGTTATTAGACACGAAAACAAAGGGGAAACAACAAGTAAGAAGGAGTCCCGTTCATACTATTTAGAGAATTCATGTTTTCTATAATCGGCACATTTTGTGCAAAATATGGTCAGAACTACGCCAGTGCTGTACTTCCCTTTCCGGCAAAATCTCTAACACCCAAATAAGGCTTGGTGAACTTAGAAACCGTTGGTCCGGACCGAAAGCGAACGGTTGTTCTCATAAAATCAATCACCAGTGACTGCTCTACCGCTGTTCCTTTCATATATGAGACGACAAATAGACAAATCTGACAAATACAAAGTAATCACAGTCTTCGGAATCAGAATAGACCTCAATGGTCCGAGAGCATACTTACTTTCTTCTAGGCATTTGTGGAGTACACAAACACAATCCGGAATATATCTTACAGGACTGCGGCACTCTGAACACCCTAACAACATCTCTCACTCTCTCTATCTCTGTCTGTCTGTCTGTCTGTCTATATATCTATCTATCGACCTATCGAGCCGTAACTGGCCCATAGGGAATAGACCCAGATACTCATTCTCTTCTTCTCAATTTTCTTTCTAGCAGTCTCAATCCTTGCAAAGATCTTTCATCAAATCTCGCCATTTGTCTTTGTTCTGTGCTATCATCTCAATCTCATTGAGGCAGCCGATTCCTGCTGCCTTTGCCTCGCTGATCAATGTTCTTCTCAATGTTTATTCAGAATCGGCCTCCTTTCCTCCTACATATTGTTTCCCACATGAGGGCTTGCCTTGCTATTCGGTTATTATCTCTTCTCATCACATGTCCAACATATGACCATCGTCTTTTCTTTATTACTGAAGATATTAGTGGTTGATTGGCCACTTATCAAATTTCTAAATTCTGAGACTGCTATGATGGGGACTACAGCTACCTTTCTTTGTTTGAGAAATTAGTTATTAATTCGGATGATTCCACTGGCACGGGCGGTTGAGCAGTTATTGATTTTAATTCGTTTGCGGTGATACCGGGGCCTCCATAACCATAACCATAACCATAACCATAACCTAACCATAACCATCCTCTACTTTCCTCTTTCCTCTTCCTTTAAAATGAAAAACTTTCCATTTAAAGTAGTATTTGTACTTTAAATTCGTTCCACGCTATACCAAGTATTTTCTTTAGACATTTTTAATTTTTCAAATGCGTTCAATTTTGTTTCTATGTCTTTTGTTGTTTTCCAGCTCACACATGCATATGTAAGGGTTGATAGTAAGTTTGATTTGAATAGTCAAAGTTTTGTGTTTGCGCTGATGAGTTTTGATTTCCACGACATATCATCATCAAGTACCTAGCCAGCTGGGGTAGGTGATCATGTCTCTCCACAACTTTCGATCACGACAGCCATTTATCATTTCTGTTGTTGACCTTCTGCCAAGCCATTCTCTTAAACTGTCTGGTATCTTTTCTCTTTGCTTCCCTTTATCTCTTCACCCCTCAATTTTCCCAGTTGTTACAATATATTACAGTTGCTCTCTTCTCATTACATGGCCAAATACGACACATCATCATCATCAAGTACCGGACCTGCTGGCGTAGGTGATCATGTCTCTCCACAACTTTCGATCACAACAGCTTTTTATCATTTCTGTTGTTGACCTTCTGCCAAGCCATTCTCTTAAGCTGTCTGTTATTTTTTTCTCTTTGCTTCCCTCTACCTCTTCGTCCCTCAATTTTCCCTGTTTTTACAATATACTCCAGTTGTTCTCTTCTCATTACATGGATAAAAAAATGATGATTGTTTCTTCCTAATATTGGAAATTAGCCCTCTTTTTGCTTTGGCCTCTCTCAAAACATCTTCATTACTAAATACGACACCTACGTTCTCCCCCCCCCCCAAAAAAAAAAAAAAAAAAAATGTTCCCTGACAAGCTTTGTGGCGCTGGTGAAGACATCAGATTGCCCGTCTTGTTTGTGAGCCAAGAAGGTCCAAATGTTTAAATGCATAGAAATAGTTGATCGTTAAAGAAGATGAATCAGCGATACTAAACTCGTGATCAGTACTATGATTATAAAATAAAGTAAAGTAAAGAGCCCCCGTCACGCCAAGTGGCTTATAGGGAATATGGTGTTAGTGACCATAAATTTTACAGACCTTCGGTACATGATTTTTGGGGTAATGTGGTCGGTATTACGCCCGTGCCGTTTCACTTTCCCAGAAAAAAATCCGGTACCCATTAAAGACTGGGTGAACCCGGAAGCCGTCGGTTCGGATCGAACCCAACCCCTTGTCCTTTGTAGTCCAGTTCACTAACCACTGAGCTATCGCGGCTCCCATGGTATGATAATGATGATGAAGAATTACCAATTTATTTACAATAACTCTTTCCGTTAGTTTTGACGCACCATGCGCCATGCAGATTTCGATCATGTACGTTTAGCCGCACAGTGCGTCACTCTCAATTTGAATAGTGTAAACTGTCATCAAACCGTATTCTTTTTATTTCTTGTAACATCTTGGTATTGGTGAAATCTAATTCCTCGTTTAATTAATTGGTGAAACCTAATTCCTCGTTTAATTATCTAAAAATTCACATATAATATGTTATGTGTTAGATAAATATAAACATATAGATTAATATTTAAAAACATGAACTTTTTTCTTTTTGAAATCTCTACCGCTAAATTGATAAAAACAGTCCCTACTGAAAGAGATAACAACAGTACGAGGTTGCTGAAAGATGTCCATAACAGACAGATAGTTAATGAAAGATCGGAAGTTATTATCGAAGCCAGTATGTCCGCTACGTCATTTCCGGGAAGAATAAATCACGGTGACCTTTCCTGACTGCCCGGATGCAAACATTGCAGACACCGGAAGTTCATTACATCTCAATAGGGTTGCGATGACGACGATGATGATGATGATGATTAAAATGATTTTGAAAGTGGAAGAAAAAATGTGTGATGACAACGAGACATAGGGTAGTGGATGCAGTGAAATGATGATAATGGCTGCCGCGGCGGTTCGGCGGTGGTGGTGGTGGTGATGATGATTGCGGCAACAGTGATAAATGGAACGAAGATAAGGAAGTGAAAATTTATGAATGAATTGAAGATAATGAAATAAAGGGAAGTGAAGTAAGTGATGAAGTAAAAAAAGTAAAGTACCCCCCGTCACGCCAAGTGGCGTATAGGGAAATATAGTGTTAGTGACCCTATATTTTACAGACCTTCAGCACATGATTTTTGGGGTAATGTGGTCGGTATTACGCCCGTGCTGCTTTACTTTCCCAGAAAAAATCTGGTACCCATTTAAGGCTGGGTGAACCCGGAGCCGTCGGTTAGGATCGAACCCTACCCCTTGTCCGTAGTAGTCCAGTTCACTAACCACTGAGCTATCGCGGCTCCCACTAATTTTTAGGGAATTAGTAAAACCCAGGTGTCCTCGCCAGGGTACGAACCCCGGTAAGTGATGAAGTGAAGATGATAAATATCGTGGAAAGGAATTAGAAGTGACGAATGAAGTGAAGGTGATGCGAAGAAATGAAAGTGGAGACGTAAGAGTCATGAAGTGAAGTAATTGTTACGAATGCAGAAAAGATAATGAATGACACAGAACGATGATGATAAAGTGAAGCGATTTTATGCCGCATAGGTGATGAATGAAGTGAAGGTGATGAATGAAGTGAAGGTGATGAATGAAGTGAAGGTGACGAATGAAGTGAAGGTGACGAATGAAGTGAAGGTGATGAATGAAGTGAAGGTGATGAATGAAGTGAAGGTGACGAATGAAGTGAAGGTGACGAATGAAGTGAAGGTGATGAATGAAGTGAAGGTGATGAATGAAGTGAAGGTGATGAATGAAGTGAAGGTGATGAATGAAGTGAAGGTAATGAATACAGTGAAGGGGGTGAAGTGAAGCTAAAATGATGAAAGACAAAGTGAATGAGATAAGTGAAGTGCAGGTGATGTATTTTGTAAATGTGATCAAAAGAGCGAATTGTCATCCTACTTTAGTACTTTACTTATTGGTAGACTTGCTTTGCACTGTGTTTCACACCTGTCGTAACGGTACTTTCTTATTCAGAATGCACTTTTACTGAACTGTTTCCACAGCCATTTATTTTCCTAAGGTGTATACTCTCTCTCTCTCTCTCTCTCTCTCTCTCTCTCTCTCTCTGCGATCAAGACTCAATCAGAATAGGATTCCAGACTCTCACACGAAGTCAGCTGTCTGTTTAAGAGATTTGATTGTCCCAAATAGCCACCAGAGAGGTGGGCGTGGACCACATTGCTCTTCTCAGGTCTGCGTACTGGGGGCAATCCTGTAGAACATGTTTTGTAGTCATATTGTCCAGTGTACAGTGGCATAGGCTGGTTGTACCTATTTTGAATTTGTGAACATGTGATTTCTCATTCTTATTGTGGCCAGTGTGTAGGTGAGGTATGATGACTTGATCCCTCCTTGATAGTTGGTGGTATCCGTCACTCTCGTTATGCTTTGGGTGTTCTCGTTTCCATTTTTCGTGGTACTGACCTTTGAGGATGGATTTGGCTTCATCATAACTGAGCAGATGGTTCTCTTGTGGTAATCTCCCTCCCTCTTTAGCTAATTTGTCTGCGCGTTCGTTCCCGTGTATATTACAGTGTGATGGTATCCACTAAATGACTACTCTCTGAAAGTTATTGCATAGTTGGTCCAGGGTTGTTCTCAAGTCATCTAGTTCATTGTTCTTGATGATTTTTAGAGCTGATAATACTGTCAGTGCATCAGTCAGAATCACCAATGTATTGTGCATGTTATTTTTGTGTTGAGTAGCCAGTGCTGCAGCATCTCTGAGGGCCTCAGTTTCTGCTTTAAAGTTGTTTGAGAATTTTCCAGTAGCTATTGACTTGGTGATCTCGTCCTGATTGTTCAGCGTCATGAATACACCTCCCCCTCCATTTCTGGTGGTATTTGTAGCAGAGCCATCTGTGTATATGTGGGACCAAGAGTCCTGTGGGTAGGTATCGTGCATGTGTTTTTCTACTACGTGTTTTCTTTCTGTGTCTGATTGGGTGCCTTTTTTCATGATTCCTGTTATATTTCCCTGAAGTTCTGGTATTTTATATATATATATATATATATATATATATATATATATATATTTGTATAGATTTATACAAAGCATCAGTTATAGGTAGTCACAGTGGCCTCTCTTAGGAAAGCAGCCTGGTTAAATTAACTAGTGAATTCCCACAAAGATTTGTTATGGTTATGGTTATTCGAAGGCCCCGGTATCACTGCAAACGAATGGAAATCGATAATTGCTCAACCGCCCGTGTCAGTGGAATCATCTGAATTAATATCTCATCGAATATGCAAACAAAGAAAGACCGTTGCAGTCCCCATCTCCCAAAAAACATAAGGCGTATTCTGGCACCGACAGTTAACGCTTTTGAACTGTCCTTCGTCATAGAATATCATCATTCATGGTAAGGAATCCCAATTTAGAAACACCATCAGGATGAAACACACAGCTCTCGGTTTGCACAGAGCACTACTCAGGAGCTCCGGCAACAAGCCGGACTTGAAATATGAGGAAACTGCAACAAGGAACATTTTTAAGACAGCGCCTCAATGGTTCCTTGCCGCCAATCCACCATATTGACAGGAAGTCAGATTTGTATAACGTTTATATACTCAGTTGAATCATTATCTCAAATAACTTGCTCCCCCTGTATGGATGTTTACGTGTTATTGAGTTATTAGCGGGTCATCATCATTGCACTTCGAACATGCCCATAGGTGCTCAGACCCCCTCCTCAGCAAGTCCAACAGTGTCCAGCGACTGACAACCTCTAATGGCTATATGTAGGACTAATGACGTTATTGAGTTATTGGGTTATTTGCGGGTCATCATCATTGCACTCAGAACATGTCCATAGGTGCTCAGATCCCCTCCTCAGCAATTCCCTCAGTGTCCAGCGACTGACGACTCCAGTTCTATGTTGGTTGATAAGTCTTCTTACACGGCCACTACGTTTCTCATTTCTGGCTGTGCCAGAACTTAACTCCCTTCTCCTTCATCCGAAGAAGTGACGTGGATCTGTGTTTGTCCAAGTCCTGTGCTCTTCCCACATCTCGGAGGGCATTGATGATGTCCGCCCGATAAATTGGTTGCCCCTCCTCAACGATAGCGCAGCTAGCCAACCTGTCCGCTCGTTCATTTCCCCGTACTCCCACATGTCCTGGGACATAGACAAAGTTGACCTTACGTATTTTGGATTTGACGTATTTCTACCACAACAGCCCCTGCTCTCCAAGCAGAAAACGCTACGCTAGAGGAGGTTGTCCGCGGTTTCCATTTCTGTGCTGAGGGCTATCTTAAATCAAACTATTACCAAATATAATAGAACAGGGGGAGTGTTTCGGAGATATCAAAAGCACTGGCCTTTCAGAAACTTTTCAAAATCCTAATATAAATATTTCCGGTTGTATCCAAGATGGAGAAATTATTTTTCTCCGGCTTGGTATAGAACCGTTGATCAGAGGTTTAACAAGCCACAATCATTAAAACGTTTTTGTTAATGAAACGTAGACCTGATAAGCAATCGGCTCCCTCAAGGAGATAGAGCTGCTTGCACAGAACAGAGACAAATGGCGAGATTTGATAAAATATCTTTACAAGAATTGAAAACTGCTAGAACAAAAATTCAGATAAGAGAAGGAGTATCTTGGTCTACGCCATATGGGCCGGCTACGGCTCGAAAGGTAACTAGATAGATAGAATATAAAATAATCTTCATCAACATGTGCCATACCGGTAGGCGTAGGTGATCATGTCCCAACACAATCTTCTATCCATAGTGCATCGTATCAGTTCTGTTGTTGACTGTTTTCCATGCCATGACACCAAGCTATCCAGTATTTTCTCTCTTTGTCGCCCGCGATCTCTCTTTCCTGTTATTTTGCCAGTTGTAACCAAGTATTCCAACTTTCCTCTTTTCATGATCTGCCCGAAAAATGTTGATTGCTTCTTTCTGATGTTTTTTTAAGAGCTACTTTTTTGTGTTGGCCTCTTTGAAAACTTTCTCATTGGTCTTTTTAGCTGTCCAGGGAACTTTCAACATTCTTCTGAGAAATCCCATCTCTATGGCCTCTAATCGTCTTTTCATTTGTTTGTCTACTGTCCATGATTTGCTTCCATAGGTCAGAGTTGGTTCTATATAGCAACGATGAAATCTCTTTCGCATTTTTATTGACATAGATTTGTCGTATAAGATATTTTTCAATTTCTGAAAGGCTATTTTGGCCTGAGCTATTCTGCTTTTTATTTCTGTGGTGCATCTCCCATCTGATGTTATTATTGTACCCAAGTATTTGAAACGTTGCACTTGTTTCAGATTTGTCTTGTTTATTTGTATGCTGCATGATAGTGGTGATTGTATCTTCGATATAACCATTACTTCTGTTTTCTTACTATTCAGACTGAGACTATTTGTCATGATTATTCCAGGCAATTTAAAAAGGTAGTTTGCCATTCCTTTCTTTCTTGGCAGTGACTGTACTAGTCGGAGATCGCAGCCATTGACTCTCATACATGAGATCCTCTGCCTACCATCGCGGTGTGGGGACCATAACCGGCACTACTTGTCGGCTGCTCCCACAACATCATCCACCACCTGCTCCAATGGCTTCACGTAACCCTGATAGGGGGGCTAAACGGGAGCTCCACCTTGCCCAGGGATGTCCCGAAGACTAGCGGAGGAAAGGAGACGTCTTACTCCTCCTTTGGTAGGTGTAAAAGAATGGCTCATGCAAAAACAGCTTTCCAAAAAATGAGGAAGATACTATGCAATCCATTTTTGACAATATAAACAAGGAAAAGAGTTCTTAAATGTTATGTAGAGCCAGTTTTAACATATGGATGTGAATCATGGACAAAAGGACAACAGACAAGAAAATCACTGGAGTCTGTAGTAATGTGGTTTTACAGAAGAATGTTGAGAATACCATGGACAAGTAGAGTAATGAAAACGTTATGGAAGAGGCCAAATCAAAAAGAGAGCTAATTTCCAATATTAGGAAGAAACAATCATCATTTTTTGGCCATGTAATGAGAAGATAACAACTGGAATATATTGTAACAACTGGGAAAATTGGGGGACGAAGAGATAGAGGGAAGCAAAGAGAAATTATAACAGACAGCTTAAGAGAATGGCTTGGCAGAAGGTCAACAACAGTAAATGATAAATAGCTGTCGTGATAGAAAGTTGTGGAGAGACATGATCACCTATGCCAGCAGGCCCGGTACTTGATGATGATGAATACAAAAGGAAACGTTGATCGCTGAAGAACAAATATTGAACCTCGTGACCTGTCAGCTGCCGAACTAGGGGGAATAGATCTCAAAATCTAAATAAGAGGATTTGACGAAACTATTAAGTGTGAAGACTCACTCTACGTCTTAATAGGAGTACGGGGAATATTGTGTTAGTGACCACATTTTTCCATGACCACGGTTCATTTTTGAGTGATGTGGTCGGCATTACGTCATCCCGCCTTTATTACCCAGAAAAAAATCTCTGTTACCAATTTTTAGACACTGGGTGAATTCCAGAGCTTTATCAGTTCGATACAAACAAAATCCGCAACTTTTTGGATCGAACACAGATCCTTCTCAACAAGAATCGAGTACACTAAGAACTCAGCCACCGAAGCTACATGACGAAGCTTTTAATCTTGATTAAACCTTCATTACAATTGTTTGGAAATACGTAATAGAGTGTGAATTAGCTTCATCATTCCGGAAATTGAGATTTGATTTTCTGACACGTGCTTGTGATATTTTAGAAGCATATGGAGATGACATTCGTGGAGATTTATTTACATTTGGAGACCAACTCTAATTTTAGTTATTGCCTTTTGTGAGGTTAACAGTAAATCAAATCTCTAGACGGGATGCATCGTTTGTTGACTTTTTTTTAAATATTTTATTTTAAAAAAGTAAAGTGCCCCGTCAAGCCAAGTGGCGTTAAGGGAAATATGGTGTTAGTGACCATACATTTTCACAGACCTTCGGCACATGATTTTTGGGGTAGTCTGGTCGGTATTATGCCCGTGTCGCTTTACTTTCCCAATATGTTACCCATTAAAGGCTGGGTGAATCTGGAAGCCGTAGGTTGGGATCGAACCCTACTTCTTGTCCTTTCTAGTGTAGTTCACTAACCACTGAGCTATCGTGGCTCCCTTTTTGTATTTATGTTTACTGATATTTTTTTGGGTAAGACACACCATTTTAAAAATAATTTTCCTGAATAAATGAGTGAAGTTGATGAATTTTATGAACGTAATGAATATTGTGATCTTGATGGTTTAGAGTTGTTATGAACTGCGTGAAGTTGATCTTTAGAATTATTGAGTTTTTAAGTTATTTGCGGGTCAACATAATTCCACTCCGAACATGTCCATAGGTGCTCAGATCCCCTCCTCAGCAAGTCCCTCAGTGTCCAGCGACTGACGACTCCAGTTATGTGTTGGTTGATAAGTCTTCTTACACGGCCACTAAGTTTATCATTTCTGGCTGTGCCCATCTTAACTCCCATTTCCATCATCTGAAGAAGTGACGTGGATCTGTGTTTGTCCAAGTCCTGTGCTCTTCCCACATCTCGGAGGGCATTGATGATCTCCGCCCGATTCATTGGTTGCCCGTCCTTAACGACAGCGCAGCTAGCCAACCTGTCAGCTCTTTCATTTCCCCGTACTCCCGCATGCCCGTTCTCCATTCTACATAGATATTAACTTTAGATCAAAATGTTGTTGTTGTTGTTGTTGCGTTCGCCAGCTTTCAACTCTGACGAAGTCCCTAGAGACTAGGAACTGAATTTTGCGTGTTAATCCTTTTTTCCCTGGCAGCCGTGTGCACAGGGGTCCCTCGCCACACAGGCAGATAACTCCGACTTCGGAGGTACTCATGTATTTTTTTTCCGTAGATGAGTAACTGACGTTTTAAGCCGGGTCTCGCTGCTGAGAAAAGGGGTGTTTTCCGCAGAGAGAAATCATAAATAAAAATCCCAACCGGTGTAGCCGAGATTTGAACCCACAACCTCTCTGTCCCGAGGCCGGCGTCTTGTCTCGACACCAACCAGTCCCCCATGGACTTGGAATATGAGGAAACTGCAGCAAAGAACACTTCTCATGCATAACCTGCAATGGTTCCTGCCGACTATGCACCATATACCGGAAGTTCACGTCCTCCTGAAATGATGATCGTCATATCTCTTTAAAAATGTATAGCGCTTGATGATGTTAGGCCATCGTTGTTGACTCCAATTCCGAACATATAAACACACAGTTAATCGTCAGATTATCCCCGTTGCACATCAAACAACAGACCGTAGGATTAGCGTACGGCTGGTCTAGGGATTTACGATGAGCCATTACGATGACGTAGCACACATAACAATGTCGGACGCACTGCAATGACGCGCCCTTTAGATTCGTGATTACTCTAGTGAATGTAGCCTACGACGAATAGAACACGGTACAAATTCCCTAAAGAGATAAAACTGCGGCCGACGAAGCATTTCACATTAATTAGTAACATGTAAATATCTTGCGGCAAGCAAATCCAACAACGGTCATGAAAAGCACCAATGTGACGTAAAGCGCAGAACAAGCCTAGACGGTGGAAGGTCGCATTCACAACACTTGATTTGTCGAAAATAGAATATTGCCGGCGTACGACACCGCTTTATCGGCGCAGATGTAATAAGTAGATCATCATCTTGACTTTAACGCATAGGAGTGCGATGGAGAACCGAAATTCATACACCGAATGCACTTTCTGCAGCAATCGAGAGAACGTGGGTTCCAAATGTACGCTGTTTGTTAATGTTTTGTGTCTCAGATTAAAACCACTGCCATCAAATAAATAAAATAGACATGAAATGGTGTTGAGCAGCTAGACTAACAGAAAGACAAACAACGTACAACGTTTCGGCAAAAGTCTTCATCAGGTATAGCAAACAAACTATACACATTAAACACAAAAGCAACAGTCAGAATAAACGACTCAGATCTAAAAAAAATGGCCGAAAGACGGTGGCTAGGATTTACCTGGACTCTGGTAAAAGATTAATAGACAATAGGGCAGGTAGGACTTAATGAGACCAAATGAACCAACAAATGAACAACTTGAACAATTGGAAAAATGAAAGGTGTCTCATATGGTACGAAGAAAACGGGAAGAAAAGTGCTCTTGATATACCTGATGATGATTTTGCCGCAACGTTGAACTTTGTCTTGTCTTTCTGTTAGTCGCTCAGAACCATTGTATGTTTATTTTATATGTTTTTTGTTCAGCTATACACGCGGTCCGCATAGTATTTCATATTTGTTATTTTTGTGTATATTTGTGCAAACAATCACCATCATGCAGCATAAAAATAAAACAGGACACATCTGAAACAAGTGCAACGCTTCAATTAAACTTGGACACAATAATAACACAAGATGGAAGATGCACAACAGAAATAAAAAGATTAATAGCTCAGGCCAAAATAGCATTTTAGAAAATGAAAAATATCTTATGAAAAAAATTATATGTTAATAGAAGTGAGAAAAAGAGTTCATCGGTGCTATGTGGAGCCAATTCTGACCTATGAAAGCGAATCATGGACAATAGACAAGCAAATGAAAAGACGATTAGCGGCAACATAAATAGGATTTCTCAGAAGAATGTTGAAAGTTCCCTGGACAGCTGAAAAGACCAACGAGAAAATTCTCAAAGAGGCTAACACAAAAAGGGAGCTCTTTAAAAAACCATCATCAGAAAGAAACAATCAACATTTTTATGGCACATCATGAGAAGAGGAAAGTTGGAATATTTGGTAACAACTGGCAAAATACAGGGAAAGAAAGATCGCGGATAACAAAGAGAGAAAATACTGGATAGCTTGGTGTGATGGCATGGAAAACAGTCAACAACAGAATTTAAACGATGCACTGTGGATCGAAGATTGTGGAAGGACATGATCGCCTACGCAAACCGGTATGACACATAATGATGATGATATATGTGCTTTCATCCTTCTTCAAGACATATATTTTAATAATTAGCAAAATATACTAAGTCGGGGGCCTCGGTAGCCTAGTTGGGAAAACCACCCGACTGGACTACCGACGTTCGGTCAACCCGTGTTCGATTCCCGCTGGGAGCAGTGTGAATTGTACTCGTGGTTGGAAACAAAAATACCCCCACGGTCGACCCAGCCGTTGGCAGAAATGGGTACCAGGGTATTCCCAGGGAAGATGAGGAATGTCGCCTCGCATCTGAGTTTCGATTCTTGAGGCGACACTATCGAGAAACTCCGTACATTTCTGGATAGGCGGTCGAGCAGATATGGGTGTAAACTCGCGTGCTAAGACGCCGGTTCAAGTCTCGTGCTTTACCTTACCTTTACTAAGGTCAGGACTTCTTCATTTATAAATGCGTGAAAAAATATCCAAGAATAGAACCAAAATGTCACTTTATGGTGAAAATTAACAGCTGTGAGACAATGCGTATTTTTTGACAGACTCAAGTGAGTTTAATGTAAAACATTAACATTCTGGCTCCGAGGCTAACTGTGAATAACGGTGAATCCCCTTGTGGGACAATTCAATTGATGAAGCTCCAGAAATATGTTCTATTGCGATGTAAAAGACATTGTTTACTGTATAGATCTTCTTCTAATTATTATTATTATTATATAAAAAAATGGAAACGAGAACACCCAAAGCATAACGAAAGGGACGGATACCACCAACTATCAAGGAAGTCATCATACTTTGCCTACGCACTGGCCACAATAGAATGAGAAACCATATGTTCACCAAATTCAAAATAGGTACAACCAGCCTATGCCACTGTACTCTGGACAATATGACAACAAAACATGTTCTACAGGATTGCCCCCAGTACACAGATCTGAGAAGGACAACGTGGTCCACACCCACCTCCCTGGAGGAAATACTATATGGGGCAATCGAATCACTTAAACAGACAGCTGACTTCATACGAGAGTCTGGAAACCTACTCTGATTGAGTCTAGATCGCATATATATATATATATATATATATATATATATATATATATATATATATATATATCATCATCATCATCATCATCATCAAGTACCAGGCCTGCTGGCTTAGGTGATCATGTTTCTTCACAACTTTCGATCTGGGCAGCTATTTATCATTTCTGTTGTTGACCTTCTGCCAAGCCATTCTCTTAAGCTGTCTGTTATTTTTTCTCTTTGCTTCCCTCTATCTCTTCTTCCCTCAATTTTTCCAATGTTACAATATATTCTAGTTTTTCTCTTCTCATTACATGGCCAAAAAAAAAATGATGATTGTTTCTTCCTAAAATTGGAAATTAGCTCTCTTTTTTCTTTGACCTCTCTCATAGCATCTTCATTACTCTTATTAGCTGTCCATGGCACTCTCAACATTCTTCTGTAAAACCACATTTCTACAGACTCCAGTGATTTTCTTGTCTGTTGTCCTATTGTATAAACTATTCATAATTCGCTTAGTCTTTTTTCCTTGCTTTCATATTTGGTGTTTACGGGCAGATTGTGATTTCTTTTACTGATGTCCTGAGCTCCATTTTAAACTTCAAGCAGTTGTCATTATGATGTTGAAAATGATTGTGATGTTGAACACCATTGATTGTGATGCTGAACAGTGAGAACTAACTCCATAAACATCTAAATTCTGTCAGAACTAACTCCACAAACATCTAACGTGTGTGAGAACTAACACCACAAACATCTAACTTCTGTGAGAACTAACACCACAAACATCTAACTTCTGTGAGAAATAACACCACAAACATCTAACTTCTGTGAGAAATAACACCACAAACATCTAACTTCTGTGAGAAATAACACCACAAACATCTAACTTCTGTGAGAACTAACACCACAAACATCTAACTTCTGTGAGAACTAACACCACAAACATCTAGCTTCTGTGAGAACTAACACCACAAACATCTAACTTCTGTGAGAACTAACACCACAAACATCTAACTTCTGTGAGAACTAACACCACAAACATCTAACTTCTCTGAGAACTAACACCACAAACATCTAATTTCTGTGAAAACTAACAAAACAAACATCACAATTCTGTAAGAACTAACTGCTGCTATAGACCAGCCGCATGTGACCACGCTATTCCCAGCAACAAAGCCATTGCAAAAAATGAGAGCTAATATTAAAATTACAAAAAAATCCTCGTCTAAGATAAAAGCAAAAACATAAATATAATTCCTTCCGTATTTTGTCAAGTGACATCCAACATAAAGATAATCTTTCAATCAATAATCGATTTGCAGTTTCACCCGAGATGAAAGACTCCTTCAATGATGAACAAGAAACGAGAAAATAAATAAAAAGATGCAGAAAGCTTAAAATTACTATTTTTGACAGATGCAATTCTAACTGGAGGGTACACAAAAAAGGGAAATAGTAAGAAACTGATCAGCAATGAGATATCTAATAAAATCAGTTTGAAAGAAAAAAAATATATATTACTAGAGTTTTATGTTTACGACATTTGTCTCTGTTTTTATATCTAGATTTTGCAGCGATTAGAGACAAGAGATACTCATGTACCGATCTGCAGTTTGGTGCCTTAGTTGCTGAGTTATTAATGCGCTCGTTTCATGATCACAAGAGTCAGAGTTTACTTTCTAGATTTTGCGGATTTTGACCGGGCCAACAAGGCTTCTGGGTTCACCTAGCCTCTAAAAATGGGTAAAAGTAAAGTACCCCCGTCACGCCAAGTGGCGTGTAAGTAATATGGTGTTAGTGACCATAAATTTTACAGGCCTTCGGCACATGATTTTTGGGGTAATGAGATCAGTATTACGCCTGTGCCGCTTTACTTTCCCAGAAAAAAATCCGGTACCCATTAAAGGCTGGGTGAACCCGGAGGTGGTCGGTTGGGATCGAGCCCTACCTCTTGTCCTTTGTAGTCCAGTTCACTAGCCACAGAGCTATCGCCGCTCCCTCTAAAAATGGGTACTAGAGGTTTTTGTCTGGAAAATAAAAGTGGTCTTGTGTTATACCGACTGCATTATTCAAAAATAGGGAGTCGCGATAGCTCAGTGGTTAGTGAACTGGACTACAAAGGACAAGAGGTAGGGTTCGATCACAAACTAACGGCTTCCGGGTTCTATCTATCTATCTATTGACCTTTCGAGCCGTAACCGGCCCATAGGGGGCGTAGACCAAGATACACCTTCTCCTATATGAATTTTTGTTCTAGCAGTTTTCTTTTAAAGATATTTTATTAAATCTCGCCATCTGTCTCTGTTCTGTGCAAACAGTTCTATCTCATTGAGGGAGCCGATTCCTGCTGCTCTTGCCTCTCTCATCAATGTTCTTCTCAGTGTCTCCCTGGGTCTTCCTCTTTTTCTTTTACCTGTTGTTTCCCATATGAGGGCTTGCTTTGCTATTCGATTATTATCTCTTCTCATCACATGTCCAACGTATGACCATCGTCTTTTCTTTATTACTGAAGATATTCCGGGTTCACCCAGCCTTAAATGGGTACTGGATATTTTTCTGGGAAAATAAAGCGGCACGGGCGTAATACCGACCACATTATCCCAAAAAGCATGTGTCGAAGGTCTATAAAAAATTATGGTCTCTGACACCATATTCCCTATACGCCACTTGACGTGACGGGGCTCTTTACTTTACTTTTTTTTTTCTTTATGATTCAAAAATGTGCTGTGGTCATAGCTAAGTATGGTCACTAACAACATAACAACATACGCCTGGATAGACGTGAGGGGGGGGGGGGGAACCTTTACTTTTTTTACTTTACATGCCCCGAGCAGTCGATGCGTAATGTGCATATATAAACTTTCTTATTATTGCGCCCTTAATAAACAAAAACACCCTTGTTACAACAGTGTTGCTATAAGTTTGTGATACATCGACCGTTATAGCAGTTTTGCTATAAGTTTGTGATATATGGACCGTTATAGCAGTTTTGCTATAAGTTTGTGATACACGGGCCGTTATAGCAGTTTTGCTATAAGTTTGTGATACACGGGCCGTTATAGCAGTTTTGCTATAAGTTTGGGATATATGGACCGTTATAGCAGTTTTGCTATAAGTTTGTGATACACAGGCCGTTATAGCAGTTTTGCTATAAGTTTGTGATATATGGACCGTTATAGCAGTTTTGCTATAAGTTTGTGATATATGGACCGTTATAGCAGTTTTGCTATAAGTTTGTGATACACGGGCCGTTATAGCAGTTTTGCTATAAGTTTGTGATATATGGACCGTTATAGCAGTTTTGCTATAAGTTTGTGCTATTATAGACTGTTACAGCAGTGCTGAATAAAATACAAGTTATGGAGATTACATGTTATCGTAAGATTGTCGGGATCTCTCACTGAGATCGGTAACTAATGAAACAGTTAGCAAAAGATGCAAGCATCGGAGTACCGTCTAGTGGCTGTTGTGAAGAAACGCAAAATAAAATGATTCGTCTAGTGGCTGTTGTGAAGAAACGCAAAATAAAATGGTTCGTCTAGTGGCTGTTGTGAAAAAACGCAAAATAAAATGATTCGTCTAGTGGCTGTTGTGAAGAAACGCAAAATAAAATGGTTCGTCTAGTGGCTGTTGTGAAGAAACGCAAAATAAAATGGTTCGTCTAGTGGCTGTTGTGAAGAAACGCAAAATAAAATGGTTCGTCTAGTGGCTGTTGTGAAGAAACGCAAAATAAAATGGTTCGTCTAGTGGCTGTTGTGAAGAAACGCAAAATAAAATGGTTCGTCTAGTGGCTGTTGTGAAGAAACGCAAAATAAAATGGTTCGTCTAGTGGCTGTTGTGAAGAAACGCAAAATAAAATGGTTCGTCTAGTGGCTGTTGTGAAGAAACGCAAAATAAAATGGTTCGTCTAGTGGCTGTTGTGAAGAAACGCAAAATAAAATGGTTCGTCTAGTGGCTGTTGTGAAGAAACGCAAAATAAAATGGTTCGTCTAGTGGCTGTTGTGAAGAAACGCAAAATAAAATGGTTCGTCTAGTGGCTGTTGTGAAGAAACGCAAAATAAAATGGTTCGGCGACATATCGCGGTCGACCGTCCTAGCAAAGACCATTCTCACAGGAACTTCCTATTCTTCTGCTGCGATCATGACTCCTTAAGAGTAGGATTCCAGATTCTCTCATGAAGTCCGCTGTCTGTTTAAGTAATTCTGTTGCCCCATATAGTTTCTCTTCCAGGGAGGTGGGCGTGGTCCACATTGTGCTTCTCAGGTCTGTGTTCTGGGGGGGGGGAGGGGGGCAATCTTGTGAACTGTGAAAGAAGCTAGAAGGAGAAGCAACCAGAGAAAGAAACAGGAAGATAACATTAAAGAAATGACAGAACTCGATTTTTTCATAGTACCGAACAATGAGTATTCTGACCTATGGAAGCGAATCATGGACAGTGGACAAACAAATGAAAAGACGATTAGAGGCCACAGAGATGGGATTTCTCAGAAGAATGTTGAAAGTTCATGGACAGTTACAAAGACCAATGAGGAAGTTCTCAAAGAGGCCAACACAAAAAGGGAGCTCTTAAAAAAAACATCAGAAAGAAGCAATCAACATTTTTCGGGCACATCATGAGAAGAGGAAAGTTGGAATACTTGGTTGCAACTGGCAAAATAAAAGGAAAGATAAATCGTAGACGACAAAGGGAGAAAATACTGGATAACTTGGGGTCATGGCATGGAAAACAGTCAACAACAGAACTGATACGATGCACTGTAGATAGAAGAATGTGGAAGGACATGATCGCCTACGCCAACCGGTATGGCACATGATAATGATGATGAACAATGAGTGAAGTGAAGATATAGAGAAATGTAGAAAATGAGTGAAGTGAAGATATAGAGAAATGTAGAAAATGAGTGAAGTGAAGATATAGAGAAATGTAGAAAATGAGTGAAGTGAAGATATAGAGAAATGTAGAAAATGAGTGAAGTGAAGATATAGAGAAATGTAGAAAAGTTAACGAAATCTGTCAGTGATGCCTTAACGACACACAGGAAAAGACGAACAGAATAAAGAATTATTTTAATCCGACAGTGGATCGAACAATCAATCATCTCATTTGGATAACAAGAATTTAACACACCAACTCTCCACACAAAAAATCAAGAAAGAGTTTTGTTTAAAAAACATAATTAAACCTTTTCCCATAAGCCGCAGATCATATGGAATTAATGAAGAAAAAGCTGCCCCTGTCGGGAACAATTTGTGATGATCGATTTTATACACAACTGATGACCCGTTAAAGGCGGTGCCACAAGCTATCACATAGGTAACTTTGCTGATAGGTAACTTAGCGAGCGAAAGTAGAAGGAAGAAGAGGATGATGATGTCGATGATGATGAAGAAAGAAGAAGGTGGAGGAAGAAGAAGATGATGATGTCGATGATGCTGGTTATGATGATGAAAAAGGAAGAAGGTGGAGGAAGAAGAAGAAGGAAGAAGAAGAAGAAGGAAGAAGAAGAAGAAGGAAGAAGAAGAAGAAGGAAGAAGAAGATAATGATGATGATGATGAAGAAGGAGGGTGATGTTTGAGGAAGAAGAAGAAGGAAAAGGAAGAGAAGAATAAGAAGGAAGAAGAAGAAGAAAAAGAAGAAGAGGAAGATAATGATGATGATGATGATAAAGTAGAAGAAGGATGAAGATGGAGGAAGAAGAAGATGATGATGATGATGATGATGAAGGTGGAGGGGGAAGAAGAAGAGGAAGATGATGATGATCATGATGCTGAAAAAGGAAGAATGTGGAGGAAGAAGAAGATGATGATGTCGATGATGATGACTATGATGATGAAAAAGGAAGAAGGTGGAGGGAGAAGAAGGAAGAAGAAGAATAAGAAGACGAAGGTGGAGGAAGAAAAAGAAGGAAGAAGAAAAAGAAGGAAGAAGAAGATAATGATGATGACGATGATGAAGAAGGAGGAAGAAAAAGAAGGAAGAGGAAGAAGAAGAAGAATAAGAAAGAAGTAAAAAAAAAGTAAAGTACCCCCCGTCACGCCAAGTGGCGTATAGGGAAATATGGTGTTAGTGACCCTATATTTTACAGACCTTCAGCACATGATTTTTGGGGTAATGTGGTCGGTATTACGTCCGTGCTGCTTTACTTTCCCAGAAAAAATCCGGTACCCATTTAAGGCTGGGTGAACCCGGAGCCGTCGGTTGGGATCGAACCCTACCCCTTGTCCGTAGTAGTCCAGTTCACTAACCACTGAGCTATCGCGGCTCCCACTAATTTTTAGGGAATTAGTTAAACCCAGGTGTCCTCGCCAGGGTACGAACCCCGGCTGTTGCCGTGGTAAGCCAACCGCCTATCGATTGCGCTAACCGGACACCCTAAAAGAAGTAGAAGAAGAAATAGAAGGAAGAAGATGATGATGATGATGACGATGATGATGATGCAGGAAGAAGGTGGAGGAAGAAGAAGAGGAAGATGATGATGATGATGATGAAGAAGAGGAAGAAGGAAGAATGTGGAGGAAGAAGAAGAATAAGAAGAATAAGAAAGAAGTAGAAGAAGGAAAAGAAGGAAGAAGAAGAAGATGATGATGATGATGAATGAAGAAGGTGGAGGAAGAAGAAGAAGGTGATGATGATGAAGAAGAGGAAGAAGGATAATGTGGAGGAAGAAGAAGAATAAGTAGAAGATTATGATACTGATGTTGATGATGAAGAAGATGAAGTAGGAAGAAGAAGAAGACGATACTGATGATGATGAAGAAAAAGGAAGAAAAAGATGATGATATTGATGATGAAGAAGAAGAAGGAGGAAGAAGAAGAAGGAAGCAGAAGATGCTGATACTGATGAGGAAGAAGAAGAAAAGGAAGAAGAAGGAAGAGGAAGAAGAAAAGGAAGAAGAAGGAAGAAAAATATGAAATATCTTCCTCCATCGGTAACAAGCACGACCAACTATTTCATTACAACAAACAATCAATAAGATACTTTTGCAGTTAAGTGTCTTAGTGAATGAAAGAAGAAGAAAATTATAATGTTGATAATGATGACGATGGCAAAGAAGAAGAAAAAGAAGAAAATTAATACTGTTCCTCCATTGGTGGCAACCTTGACCAATTATTTCGTTACCACTAATAACTAGCAAAACAATTTTGAAGGAAAGTACATTAGTGACTAGGAGAAGAGGAATACGGTGATGACGATGAAAAAGAAATATTAGTGAACGAAAGAAAAATAAGAAAGAAGAAATGTTGAAAAGTGTCTGCTACAGTGTAACCGTTTTTTTTAAGAGAACGGTGATGTATTATATTTGACTTGCAAAGTGATCGTTTCAAGAAAGTGTCATTTATTCGTTTTTTTTCTTCCTTATAAATCACAGATCAATCTTCCTTCTTATAGAGTGGCAGCAATATTTTCTTTGCCAACTGCATGAAACCAAAATAAAATTAGGAGAAATACCTCTACTAGACGTACAATCTCACATATATCTGGGCAGTAATATAGATAAAGAGGGAGGAACAGAAAATGATACCAAAATAAGGATATCAAAAGCAAGAGGAGCTTTTGTTGCACTGGGAAACATATGGAAGTCCAAATAAATTAGGTTAAATAAAAAATTTAAAAAATTCCCAACTCCATTGTTAAGTCAGTCTTGTTAAATGGCTGTGAAACATGGAGAACAACAAAATTGACAATCATGAAGATACAGACTTTCCTTAATGGATGCGTACGCGGAATAAAAGGATGGAAATGGCAGGACAAAATTACTAACATAGAATTATGGAAATGTACCAATCAAATACCAGTGGATAAAGAGATACAGAGAAATCGATGGCGCTGGATGGGACACACACATTGCGGAAGCCAACTGAGAGTATTACACAACAGGCTCGTTTTTTAGAATCCCCAAGGGAAAAGACAAAGAGGAAGACCAAGAAATTCTTGGAGCAGACAGACAGAAGCAGAGATGAAGGTGATGGAGAAGACATGGAATGATCTTAAAAGAATGGCAAGAAACAGAACGACCTGGAAAGTGTTTGTTGAAGACCTATGCTCCATAGGTAGCTGAAAGTGTTTATTGAAGACCTATACTCCACAGGGAGCTGAAAGTGTTTATTGAAGACCTATACTCCACAGGGAGCTGAAAGTGTTTATTGAAGACCTATACTCCACAGGGAGCTGACAGTGTTTATTGAAGACCTATGCTCCACAGGGAGCTGAAAGTGTTTGTTGAAGACCTATGCTCCATGGGGAGCTGAAATGTAGAGGAAGAAGAGTATTTTCTTTAATGAAGGAGCATGCCGGTAGGGATAAAAAGCAAATTCAGGGCAATTTAACTGTCTGGTTTTGAAAGAGATCAGTGGAGATGATGATGGAAAGAAATTAAATACATTTTTGGGGGTGCATGATCATCTACGATCGTGGGCAAGGTACCTGATAATGATGATAAAAAACGAATGTCGTTCGTCTAACACATATAATTTTTGTAGTCGTTGTTTTTCTTGTTGTTCTTGTGTCCAGTGTTCGTGTCTGCCATTGGTAGCACATTTCAAGATGAAGATTGTATTGTAAAATGTGTGCTTTTTTTTTTTTTTTTTTGCATTTATTGTTTTTTTCTTGTTGGACAAAGGAGTCATTGTGAACGACAAAACCCACATTATACTACTTCAAATGCTTTCAACAAGGTCAAGAAATACAAGGGTTGGTTACACAATTGTATACTTTACAAAGAAATCGTTAAAGCTGGCTGAAATGTTATCAAGGTCATCAAGTACCATACCTGCTGGCGTAGGTGATCATGTCTCTCCACATGTTTGTCGATGCGCGTTGCGGATAATCCGACGACTAACTGTGTTTCATATGTTCGGATTTGGAGACAAAAACGATGTCCTAACATCATCAAGAGCTATACAATTTTTAAAAAAAATGATGATCATCATTTTCAGGAAGACGTAAACTTCTGGTCTATATGGCGGATAGGCGACAGGAACCGCTAAAGAATGTGTCTGAAAAGTGTTCCTTGCAGTTTCCTCATATTCCAAGTCCGGCTTGTTGCAGGAGCTACTGAGTTAAGTGCTCTGTGCACACCGTGAGCTGTGTGTCTCATCCGTTTTGATTGTGTTTCGATATTCCAATTGTTTACGATGAATGATTATATCGTATGACGAGGAACAGTTGGCTGTGTTCACTTTCTGTGCGATTTCGGCTTATGTCTTTTGGCGTGTGCTGAGACTGCTATTATGGGGACTACAATTACCTTTCTTTGTTTGGGAGATGAGATATTAATTCGGATGATTCCACTGGCATGGGCGGTTGAGCAATTATGGATTTAAATTCGTTTGCAGGGATTCCGGGACCTTCCATAACCATATAGGATGTATCTCTCCACAATTTTCGATCTCGACAGTTATTTATCATTTCTGTTGTTGACTTTCTAACAAACCATTCTCTTAAGCTGTCTGGTGTCTTTTCTCTTTCCTTCCCTCTATCTCTTCGTCACTCAATTTTCCCAGTTGTCACATAATACTCCATGTGTTCCCGTCTCGTTACATGGCCAAAAAATTATGATTGTTTCTATAGTACACAAAGAGGCGAAGGCGCGCCTCACAGCACCAGAGCTGGACGTTGTCAGCGACCCAAACATGATGACTTGCGCCAGGATCGGTAACCAGAACCATCCAGACCCTGATCCACCTCTCCGTGGTTCCTCTAGTAACAGAATAACCTGTCTAGTCTGGCCAAGCGAGTAGGGATCGAAGAGGGACAACCCGGTACTCAAAAATGCCATGCTGAAGTCGGATGTGTTGGGCCGAAAGGCGTAAATATCACAGTTATACTGCAAACCACAACACAACGTAGACACGCCCACTTAACGTCCTTTTAAGGGCGGATGACGAAGAGGTATACTCCACTAGTCATCGGGTGAACGCAAGCAAGCATATTACACATCATTGTAAAGACACACTACTGATTAAATTTGTGTACATGGCGTGTAGGTACCATATGAAATTACAGTACATAATTTGTTAACGTGTGCGCTTTGAGCAAGTTTTATATATAGTATTATTGGCAATACAAGTTAAAAAGAGTTGACCGTACGACCGTTTCCCCGAAGAAACAAAAATATTAGAAATCTACACAAATGGATCCAAGGCCGTGAGTTTTTGTAGGTGGAATCAGGGTTTTCTTAGAATGTTCTCACTAATTCTAGGAAAAGATAGGCGTGTCCAGTGTAAAGTGATGATAACTCTAACATAACACAGCACATTATGTCTTCATTGCCTTGAAGAGTCAAAGCAAATAAATGCATAAAAATACGAAACTGTGGTAAAGCTAATTGTAGGGAGAAATGAAAAGGAAATGTAGAAAAAAAGAAGAAAAAAACTGTATGGTTAAAACCTTAAGTAATGGTTGCCCTTCCAATTCGTTTAGATAGTTCTCGCTTAAGATGTTGTTGCACGCAACAATATATATATATTGTGACAAAATATACATGGAAAAAAACCAGTAGAAGAGATCGATCACTTCATCTATCTTGGAAGTCACATTGATCGAGAAGGGGATACGAGCAAAGAAATTAGAATCAGACTGGCTAAAGCAGCAATGTCTTTCAGAAGCCTTGAAAAGTTGTGGAAATCAAAACTCATTAGCACAAACACAAAACTTAGGCTATTCAAATCAAATGTACTATCAACCCTTACGTATGCGTGTGAAAGCTGGAAAACAACAAGAGATATAGAAACAAAGTTGAACGCATTCGAAATAAATGTCTAAGGAAAATACTTGGTATAGAATGGAACGAATTCAAAACAAACGAGGAAATTAGAGAAATCGCCAATCAACCACTAATATCTTCAGTAATAAAGAAAAGACGATGGTCATACGTTGGACATGTGATGAGAAGAGATAATAATCGAATAGCAAAGCAAGCCCTCATATGGGAAACAACAGGTAAAAGAAAAAGAGGAAGACCCAGGGAGACACTGAGAAGAACATTGATGAGAGAGGCAAGAGCAGCAGGAATCGGCTCCCTCAATGAGATAGAACTGCTTGCACAGAACAGAGACAGATGGCGAGATTTGATAAATATCTTTAAAAGAAAACTGCTAGAACAAAAATTCATATAGGAGAAGGTGTATCTTGGTCTACGCCCTATGGGCCGGTACGGCTCGAAAGGTCAATAGATATATATATATATATATATATATATATATATATATATCTATATATAAATATATATATGAGCTATCTGAATATTTCTACCAATTGAACAATTATAATCAAGGCTATATTCATATACTATACAAGATAGTATGCAATCCATTTTTGACAATAGAAACAAGGAAAAGAGTTTTTAAATGTTATATAAAGCCAGTCTTAACATATGGGTGTGAATCATGGGCAATAGAACAACACACAGGGGAAGATCACTGGAGGCTGTAGCAATGTGGTTTTACCGAAGAATTTTGAGAATACCATGGACAGCTAAGAAGAGTAATAAACACGTTCTTACAGATGTCAAAGCAAAAATTGAGCTAGTTTCCAATATTAGGAAGAAACAACCATCTTTTTTGGCCATGTAATGAGAAGAGAACAGCTGGAATATATTGTAACAACTGCAAAAATTGAGGGACGAAGAGATAGAGGGAAGCAGAGAGAAAAGATACCAGACAACTTAAGAGATTGCCTTGGCAGAGGGTCAATAACATAAATTATAAATAACTGTCCAGATAGAAAATTGTGGAGAGACATGATCACCTACGCCAGTTGGCTTGGTACTTCATGATGATATTCATATGGCTGGGGTACTTTGTTCTAGAATTCACAATTTATGTTATACATAGTTTTTATTAATGAGAATAAGTTCGCATGATTTGGGAAGAGAAGTGAAAAAAATATATATCTACGAGACAATGGTATGAAGGTTAAAGCTTCGCGTAACAAATGGACACCACAAATCAGAACGACGTTTCGGCGCAAAGGCCTTCAACAGGAACAAACTTACAACACACGTACAAATATGTATTTAAAATTAAAAAAAAATAAATAATTAAAAAGTCGAACTCGGAAAAGAAATGAAAAGTAAAGTAGATTAAAGTGTTAATAAAATATTCCCTGGAAGATCTAATCATCATCATGTGCCATACCGGTTGGCATAGGTGATCATGTCCTTTCACAATCTTCAATCTACATTGCATCGTATTACCTCTATTGTTGACTGTTTTCCATGCCATGACACCAAGCTATCCAATATTTTATCTCCTTGTCGCCCGCGATCTCTATTTCCTTTTGTTTTGTCAGTTGTAACCAAGTATTCCAACTTTCCTCTTCTCATGATGTGCCCGAAAAATGCTGATTGTTTCTTTCTGATGTTTTTTTAGGAGTTCCCTTTTTGTGTTGGCCTCTTCGGTAATTATAGTTCCCCAAAAACATTATAAAATAATTGCCCCCCCCCCCAAAAAAAAATATTTAAAAATATTTCCCCAAAAATAATATATTTAAAAGTCACCCTCCGACCTCTCAAAAAAAAAAAATATATATATGGTTTTTGGGCGTCTAGACAGACGGTTGGTAGCAAGCAATCATGATAAGTCAGTAGTTTGGTAAAAATATTAGTGTCTTATGCTGGATGCCGCTTTGTTGAACGGCTTCTGTCGTGACTGAATCTGCCAATATTGGACAAATAGATCCATCTGCAGAACAAACAAAGATGTATTCGCGGTGCCTGGCCTAGTCTCCTTTCTCCTGCGCCTTTTGTCTTCTGAATTTGATATCAGCACTCCCTAGAAAGATGCTATGCCAAAAATATTACTAAATATATGGTTCTCCAAAATTATTATTTTAAAATATAATAAATAGCGCAGCAGGTTTCATGTTATGAATATCTGCTCTGCAACGACCCATATCTTAAAATAGGTTGACGTATCTGTTCTTAGAGATAGAGCACTTGTGCCACACCTCACCTGTTCAGTTACAGGTGAGATGTGAAGTTAGATACAGAAAAAAATAATACAAGTAAATGTAAACAAGATTAAAATGCTCATCGAAAACAGCTGGGACAAGCAGGTAGCGGCAGATGCTGCATCTAAAGCTCAAACTTTGGTAGATTTTCATTTCAGATTGAATTTATTTTGTTAAAAAGTCTAAACTATTTTGACATTTTGCCCCATCTTTCTTTCACTAACCTTCTTCTTCTTCGGTAATAAGCTATTGCTATGCATTTCGACATTCCGACATTTCGACATTCCGACATTTCGACATTCCGACATTTCGATATTTAGACCAGCCTATGTCACGAATAAGGCTATGCGTTTGAGGTCATCACCGGTTCTCCATAGCTTTGTCATGTAGGTTTTTTTTATGTGGAACATATTTGTGTTCTTAGGGTTATTTGGTTATTTGGTCATGGAAGGCTCCGGTATCACTGCAAACGAATTAAAATCCATAATTGCTCAACCGCCCGTGCCAGCGTAATCATCCGAATTAATATCTCATCTCCCAAACAAAGAAAGATAACTGTAGTCCCCATTGTAGCAGTCTCAGCACACGCCTAAAGACATAAGACGAAACCACGCAGAAAGTGAACACAGCCAACTGTTCCCTGTCATACGATATCATCATTCATCGTAAACAATTGGAATATCGAAACATGATCAAAACGGATGAGACACACAGCTCACGGTGTGCACAGAGCTCTTAACTCAGTAGCTCCTGCAACAAGCCGGATTTGGAATATGAGGAAACTGCAACAAGTAACACTTTTCATGCATAGCCTTCAATTGTTCCCGCCGCCTATTCGCCATATACCGGACGTTTACGTCCTTTGAAAATGATGATCGTCGTATTTTTTACAAATGTATAGCGCTTGATGATGTTAGGTCATCGTTGTTGACTCCAATTTCGAACAAATAGACACAGTTAGTCGTCAGATTATCCCCGTCGCACATCAAACAACAGACCGTAAGATTAGCGTACGGCCGGTCTAGGGATGAGCAATTACGATCGTTCTTAGGGTATTTAGAATGATGCAGTCCTGGCTCTGCGGCTCTGGAGTTTGACTGCTTCGCAGGCAAAGGTTGCAATGTTTCGGAGTCCTACCTTGAGTAGATGTACACTGCGTCCACCTGTTCTGAGTCTAAATATCTTGGTCTCCCCATGTATGCTAAATTTGTTTAAGTCGTCGTGTTCCGGCTCATATTTTCAATACAGCTTCCTTTATTCCGTTTTCCTAGCTTGCTTCAAGAATACTTTCCTTTTCTTTGAGACTGGGGTTGACTGGACTGTTGAAGGCTCCCATCTGTTTTTGCGAGTTCATCTGCTTTCTCATATCTAAGATGCCACAATGTGCTGGTATCCACATATCTAAGATGCCACAATGTGCTGGTATCCACATATCTAAGATGCCACAATGTGCTGGTATCCAAATATCTAAGATGCCACAATGTGATGGTATCCACATATCTAAGATGCCACAATGTGCTGGTATCCACATATCTAAGATGCCACAATGTGCTGGTATCCACATATCTAAGATGCCACAATGTGCTGGTATCCACATATCTAAGATGCCACAATGTGCTGGTATCCACATATCTAAGATGCCACAATGTGCTGGTATCCACATATCTAAGATGCCACAATGTGCTGGTATCCACATATCTAAGATGCCACAATGTGCTGGTATCCACATATCTAAGATGCCACAATGTGCTGGTATCCACATATCTAAGATGCCACAATGTGCTGGTATCCACATATCTAAGATGCCACAATGTGCTGGTATCCACTTCAGGACCAGTTCTGTCTTCTCTGAAAACAAAAATATGTTGTTCTTCATTTCGACTGGATCAGTATGTCCTATTTGACCTTGACATTGCTTGTATGACTGACTTTGCATCGATGAGAATGACAATATTTGGACTCAGAACCTTTTGTGTGTCTCCGATAACACATTGTGACTATTATATTATTCCCGTAAATATCATGTTCGTTAGTTAGCCTAGGGTAATATAGGGCTGTTTGCATTAGACGCAACAACCTTCGCCGATTCAAAGGTAACTAAATCCAATATTTTCGTTTCATTGGGGTGTAATTAAACACAACTTTCCACGTTTTATTATTAACTAATCCAAACCTCGTCGCTTGAGTGGTAACTAAATCAAACCTCGTCGCTTGAGTGGTAACTAAATCAAACCTCGTCGCTTGAGTGGTAACTAAATCAAACCTCGTCGCTTGAGTGGTAACTAAATCAAACCTCGTCGTTTGAGTGGTAACTAAACCAAACCTCGTCGTTTGAGTGGCAACTAACCCAAAATTGTCATTTGAGTGGCAACTAAAATAAACCTCGTCATTTGAGTGGTATCTAAACCAAAACTTGTCATTTGAGTGGCAACTAAACCAAACCTCGTCGCGTGTAGTGGCAACTAAACCAAACCTCGTCATTTGAGTGGCAACTAAACCAAACCTCGTCGCGTGTAGTGGCAACTAAACCAAACCTCGTCATTTGAGTGGTAACTAAACCAAACCTCGTCATTTGAGTGGTAACTAAACCAAACCTCGTCGCGTGTAGTGGCAACTAAACCAAACCTCGTCATTTGAGTGGCAACTAAACCAAACCTCGTCATTTGAGTGGTAACTAAACCAAACCTCGTCATTTGAGTGGTAACTAAACCAAACCTCGTCGTTTTGAGTGGTAACTAAACCAAAACTTGTCATTTGAGTGGCAACTAAACCAAACTTCGTCGCTTGTAGTGGTAACTAAACCCAACCTCGTCATTTGAGTGGTAACTAAACCAAACCTCGTCATTTGAGTGGTAACTAAACCCTACCTCGTCATTTGTGTGATAACAAAATCAAACCCCGTCGTTTGAGTGGTAACTACACCAAACCTCGTCATTTGAGTGGTAACTAAACCAAACCTCGTCATTTGTGTGGTAACTAAACCCAACCTCGTCGTTTGAGTGGTAACTAAACCCAACCTCGTCATTTGAGTGGTAACTAAACCCAACCTCGTCATTTGAGTGGTAACTAAACCCAACCTCGTCATTTGAGTGGTAACTAAACCAAACCTCGTCGTTTGAGTGGTAACTAAACCAAACCTCGTCGTTTGAGTGGTAACTAAACCAAATCTCGTCGCTTGAGTGGTAACTAAACCAAACCTCGTCATTTGAGTGGTAACTCAACCAAACCTCGTCATTTGAGTGGTAACTAAACCAAACCTCGTCGCTTGAGTGATAACTAAACCCAACCTCGTCATTTGAGTGATAACTAAACCCAACCTCGTCGCTCGAGTGATAACTAAACCCAACCTCGTCATTTGAGTAATAACTAAACCAAACCTCGTCGTTTGAATGATAACTAAAGCAAACGTCGTTTGAATGATAACTAAATCAAACCTCGTCGCTTGAGTGATAACTAAACCAAACCTCGTCGTTTGAATGATAACTAAAGCAAACCTCGTCGTTTGAATGATAACTAAAGCAAACCTCGTCGCTTGAGTGATAACTAAAGCAAACCTCGTCGCTTGAGTGATAACTAAACCAAACCTCGTCGTTTGAATGATAACTAAACCAAACCTCGTCGTTTGAATGATAACTAAACCAAACCTCGTCGTTTGAATGATAACTAAAGCAAACCTCGTCGCTTGAGTGATAACTAAACCAAACCTCGTCGCTCGAGTAGTAACTAAACTCAACCTCGGTTTTTGAGTGGTAACTGAACTAAATATCGGCTCTTGATTCATCTCTCAAATTCATCATAATTACAGCTTGGCTGTAGCAAACTAGACTCGAATTTCTCTTCGCGAATATCTCTCCCCTGTTTCATAGGCGAGACAGACTATAATGTGGCAGAGGGGATGGCCAGAGAGTGGAGGACATAGAAATAAAGACAGACTGTTTGAAAGTCATACGCTGCAATTTTACGTTCATCATCATCATCATCAAGTACTGGGTCTACTGGCGTAGGTGATCATGTCTCTCCACAACTTTCAATCTCGACAGTTATTTATAATTTCTGTTGTTGACATTCTGCCAAGCCATTCTCTTAGGCTGTTTGGTATCTTTTCTCTTTGCTTCCCTCTATCTCTTCGTCCGTCAATTTTCCCAGTTGTTACAATATATTGCAGTTGTTCTCTTCTCATTATGTGGCAAAAAAATTAGGATTGTTTCTACCTAATATTGGAAATTAGCTCTCTTTTTGCTTTGGCCTCTTTCAGAACGTTTTCATTACTCTTCTTAGCTGTCCATGGTATTCTCAACATTCTTATGTAAAATCCCATTTTATTGAATTTTACGTTAACAGAGGCAAATAAAGAGAGATGCCAACAGCAAGCAACTCACAAAAGTGAGCAGCAATTGAGTAACAGATAGAAAGAGGCAGTACCAGACACAAGACAAACATTTAGAAATACGCAGAAAAAAAAAACAGGACGCAGACACACATAAACGAGCCGGAAAAAAACACAGTAAGCAAAAGCATAGAAACAGTCATGAAATTAAGACGCCAATAACAGCCTATCAGAAACAGTTAAGGCAGAAACAGGCAGAAACAGACAAAATCAGACTGAAACAGATTGACAGAAATAGGTTGAGAGAAACAGCAAGAAAGAAACAGGTAAACATAAATAGATTGACAGGGGGGGGGGGGGGAACAATAGTTCTCTTTTCATTGTTAGTTGTTTTTAAAACTTCCTTTTCAAAAATAGGAAACATTCATCCGTGGTTTCTTTATGACGTTTCCCTCCCTGATCTCTTGGATAGGGAGATCCGATGACTGGCCCTCTCGGATAACGGTAATAAACAGGAGGTCGCGTGTGCATGCGCGCACGTTAAAGAACCATTGACAGATAACATCAAAGAAGAGTAGTCCAATATGTTGCCGCTGCCCGGGCAAAATTGTCCGCAGAAACCTACTCACACTGGAGACCCCGGCCGTATCACGGAGTTCGTGCACGTGGGTCGGGATTTTCTTCGGATTTCCACAAGATTGTCGATGTGGATATCAGAGTACCTATGGGTTCGCCTGGTGTGCAGTGACGATGAACCTAACAACAACAACAACAAATAGTGTAACTATCATGCAATCTTAAACCCCTTGACAACACCCAAATCCCAGCCAATCAATGAAACAATAATATAATCTTTATTAAGATAAACACAATTACCTACTTCCGCCCTTCATTTTCTATTGTAAAATGCTTTTAATTCTAACGGCAACAGTCGCAATTATCCCAGCAGTAAAAAGAAATGATCGTTCAAGCTGAATTGATCGTTTCCTGAAGTGAATAAGAAAGAACAACTCAAAGTACGTGAAGAAAATGTCTCTTTTATGTTATAGGCTAGATTCCATTGAAGGAAACGTAGAATATAAAGTGACATTAGCGACAGCCATTTGAAGAGTACTCGTCGATGGCATGACGTAATTTGGAATAAATAAGACGTCATGGATGATTAGTTTTAATCAAGGAGAACAATGATGAAGTTACTTCATGTCAAGTGCAAGTTTCTAGCTGAAGTAGACAATAGACTTGCTGTGGCTACTAAGTCTTTTACATCGATCGTCTATTTTAAATAAATTACTTGTTTCCTTCTTCATTCTATCATGTTTAATGTACTGATGCCCTTCTAACTATTGTTCTTTCGCGCTGTCATTCTTTTAAACACGTTCTATAGAACTAATTTTCTTTTTACATCGATATAAGGCGTTTCTGTTCCATTTACAGTATTCTATAGAACTAATTTTTTCCGACATTATTATAAGGCACTTATGTTCCTTTTACGGTATTCTATAGAACTAATTTCCTTTCCACATTATTATAAGGCACGTATGTTCCATTTACAGTATTCTATAGAACTAATTTCCTTTCCACATTATTATAAGGCACTTATGTTCCATTTACAGTATTCTATAGAACTTTCGTTGTTTCGACAACGTTCTATAGAACTATATTCCTTTCACAGCTCTATATGACACTTACGTTTCTTTTACTATTTTCTATAACATTTTCGTTCTAGCGATCGCATTCTATAGAGTCATAGTTCTTTCGACAGAATTCTATGATTTTGTCATTGATTTTAATACTCTTTATATTATTTTAATTGTTTTGATCACATTCTATAAAATATAGTTCCTTTCAGATAGTTATATGACTCTGTTATTCCTTTTAATACGTTCTACATCAACTTTGATCGTTTTTATCACATTCTATACAATAAAAATGAGGAAATTCTCAAAGACGCCAACACAAATAGGGAAGTCCTAAAAACATCAGAAAGAAGCAATCAACATTTTTTTGGGCACACCATGAGAATAGGAAAGTTGGAATACTTGGTTACAACTGGCAAAATAAAAGGAAAAAGAGACTGCTGACGACAGAGAGAGCAAATACTGGATAACTTGGTGTCATGGCATGGAAAACAGTCAACAACAGAACTGATACGATGCACTGTAGATAGAAGATTGTGGAAGGGCATGATCGCCTACGCCAACCGGTATGGCACATGACGATGATGGTGATGATGATACAACAAAAAGAGAGCTAATATCCAATATTAGGAAGAAACAATCATCATTTTTTGGCCATGTAATGAAAATGGAACAGCTGGAATATATTGTGACATCAGGGAAAATTGAGGGACGAAGAGATATAGGGAAGTAAAAAGGAAAGATACCAGACAGCGTAAGAGAATGGCTTGGCAGAAGGTCAACAACAGAAATGATAAAGAACTGTTGTGATCGAAAGTTGTGGAGAGACATGATCACCTACGCCAGCAGGCTTGATACTTAATAATGATGACAGAAGAATAGTTATTTTTTTTAGTTTTTGACGCCCATTACTTTTGTGAATCCAACAGCACTTCCGCTGTTTTGACTACATTCTATAGAACTATTACTATCTTCCATTTTGTTTATAACCTCATTGCTTCAACTACTTCCAATAGCATTTTCGTTGTTTTGACTACATTCTATAGAACTATTACTTTCTTCCATTTTTTTAATAACCTCATTGCTTGAACTACTTCAAATAGCACTTTCGTTGCTTTGACACGTTTTATAGAACTATTACTTTTTTCCATTTTTTTTATAACCTCATTGCTTGAACTACTTCCAATAGCACTTTCGTTGTTTTGACTACATTCTATAGGACTATTACTATCTTCCATTTTTTTAATAACCTCATTGCTTCAACTACTTCCAATAGCATTTTCGTTGCTTTGACACGTTCTATAGAACTATTACTTTCTTCCATTTTTCTTTGACAACTTCGTTGCTTCTACTTCTTCCAATAGCACTTTCTTCCTGTTGACTACACTCTATAATGACAGCACTTTGTAAACAAACACAAATTAAAGAACCCCGTTAGGCCAAGTGGCTTTTAGACAATGTGGTTTTAGTGACCATCATTTTCTTAGTGGTAAAGGCATCAAGGTGCATAGAAATGCGAAGCTGCCGTAAAGCTGATGATAATAATGATAATAAAAAAAAACGTGGTATGATAACAGCTTTAGGTAGGGGAGAAACAAAACAAAAGAAGAACGACGTTTCGGCCAAGTAGGCCTTCAACAATAAACACCATGATGTTTACAGACAGATGATTTTTGAGGTAATGTGGTCGGTATTACGCCCGTGTCGCTTTATTCCCCCCCTCCCCCAAAAAAAATTTTTTTTTTTTTAAATCAGGTACCCATTTAACGCTTGGTAAACCCGGAAGTTGTCGACCTCTTGTCTTTTGTAGTACAGTTCACTAATCACTGAGCTATAGCGGCTCCAGTACTTATAGCAAAGAGGTTATTATTGTATGCTAGTTTCGGTCCTTTGACTGCATTTTATGATAATGACGTTTATTAACTGACCTTCTGTGACATTAGCTTATGTGAGTGTTGTGTGACACGATTTGTCTGTGAGTGTTGTGTGACACGATCTGTCTGTGAGTGCTGTGTGACACTATCTGTCTGTGAGTGTTGTGTGACACTATCTGTCCGTGAGTGTTGTGTGACACTATATGTCCGTGAGTGTTGTGTGATACTATCTGTCTGTGAGTGTTGTGTGACACTATCTGTCTGTGAGTTTTGTGTGACACTATCTGTCTGTGAGTTTTGTGTGACACTATCTGTCTGTGAGTGTTGTGTGACACTATCTGTCTGTGAGTTTTGTGTGACACTATCTGTCTGTGAGTTTTGTGTGACACTATCTGTCTGTGAGTGTTGTGTGACACGATCTGTCTGTGAGTGTTGTGTGACACTATCTGTCTGTGAGTGTTGTGTGACACTATCTGTCTATGAGTGTTGTGTGACACTGTCTGTGAGTGTTGTGTGACACGATCTGTCTGTAGGGAAACCACCGGGAAAGAAAATTAGTGTAAATCAAAACATCATATCTTCTTTTCTCTTTTCACTGATACCTTAAAGGTGTTGTGGTTTATATCATTTGTCGTTCTTGAGCTGCTCGAACTGTCTGAATTAGTGACTTTGCTTTGTTGTTACATGTCTCTGTCACTGCATCTATCCATCTTCTTCTTTTCTCTTTTCACTGATACCTTAAAGGTGTCGTAGTTTATATTATTTGTCGTTCTTGAGCTGCTCGAACTGTCTGAATTAGTGATTTTCCTTTGTTGTTACATGTCTCTGTCACTGCATCTATCCATCTTCTTCTGGGTCTTCCTGTTGGTCTTTTTCCATGCATTCTCGAGAAGAACGCCCTTGATGGTGATTGGTGAGGATTCATTCTGACCAGGTGGCCAAACCATTTAAGTTGTTGTTGTTCTATATATTCTTGGCAGGGTTTTGTTCCTACTATTTTTCTTATGGTTTCATTTGGTATTCTATCTCTTCTTGTGTTGTTTGTTACTTTTCTCAAGCAGCGCATCTTACATGTATTGATCTTTCTTAAATGTGATTTAGAAAAGGTTCATGTTTGACTTTCATAGCACAAAGTTGGTATGAAAATGCTATTTATCATTTTTTGTTTAGCTGGCATAGAAATGTTTGGATGTCTTAGTAATGGTGAAAGCTGGTACGTGACAGCATTTGCTTTGTGTATTCTCATGTCAATTTCTCTGTGTAATATTCCATCTTCTGTGTTGAAGATGGAAAACGATCAAAGATGATCAAAGAAGATGAAAAAAGATCACAGAAGATGGAAAACTTCAGATAAAAGGTACTATATATACAAGAGAGCAAATACTGTCATGGCATGGAAAACAGTCAACCGCAAGGCGCGGTGCCACTGAGTACGGGTTCGATCCCACTTCGGACCATATATTGTTCTTCGTTTTTTTCTATTGTTGTTTGTCTGTCAATTTTCCGAGTGCTAACACATACTTCTTTGTTCTATTATTCACTATATACACAACCCACTTTGGGAACACTTATGTTTCACCATAAAGAATAACGTATTAAGTAATGCAAATAAAATAATACCTAGACATCGAAGGCATCTTTACCTGTTGGTATGCATTTTGACATCTAGATATTTAGACATTTAGATATTTAAACGTTTAGACATTTAGATGTTTATACATTTACATACTTAGACGTTTAGACATTTTTTAGATATTTAGACGTTTCAAGCTTGTTCAATCTATACACTGAGCAAATCTTTAAAAAAAAACATCATAAAGATGCCAGGCCTACAAATTAATGGAAAGATAATAAATAACCTAAGATATGCTGATGATACTGTACTACTAGCAGAAAATCCTAAAGACCTACAACAATTACTTAATGAAATAAACATGACAAGCAAAAAATATGGATAAGATATGAATATCAAAAAGACTAAAACTATGATCATAAACAAAGAAAATGCTCAAAACCCACAAGTGGATATCAAAATTGAAAGAATAGACCTGGAGACAGTTCAGAACTACCTTGGACATACATATATAACCAGTGATGGAAAATGTACAACTGAAATAAACAAAAGAATAGGAATGGCAAAAAGTAATTGTAATGTTATGAAAAACACACTAACATCAAAACAAATAACACCAGGGCTAAAACTAAGAATAGCAAAATGTTAATCATCTCAATATTCTTATATGGTGCAGAAACTTGGACATTAGACAAGAAAACAGAACAGAGAATTGAAGCCTTTAAAAAGTGGATATATAGAAGAATAGGTAGAATTGGATGGAAGGAAAAGAAAACAAACGATGAAGTTTTAAAACAACTGAAAATGAAAAGAGAACTACTAAGCACTATTCAAACAAGACAAATGCGATTTTTGGGCCATGTTAAAAGACACAACAGCCTACTAAAAGTAATCCTGGAGGGGAAAATACAAGGTAAAAGAGGTAGAAACAGACCAAGACTAAGATGGACGAGTAACATCAAAAGATGGACAAATTGGCCTATGACAATCTGCGCCATCAAAGCAAGAGACAGAGTGGAATGGCGCTACAGGTAGGTAGCCAACCTTCGTTGCGGAGACGGCACTCGATGATGATGAGACGTTTATACATTTAGATATTTAAACGTTTACACATTTAGATATTTAGACGTTTAAACAATAAGATATTTAGACGTTTAGACAATTAGGTTTTTAGAGATTTAGACATTTAGATGTTTAGAAGTTTAGACATTTAGATATTTAGACTTTTAGTTTAGACATTTAGATATTTGGACATTTAGCCATTTAAACGTTTAGACCAGCTTTGGTCATCACCGGTTCCCCATAGCTTGTCATGTAGGGTTGTTTCTGTGGGACATATTTGTTTTCTCAGGGTGTTGAACTCCTGTAGTGGAGTTTGTCTGGATGCTCCAGTCGCATGTTGAAAAGTCACAGAGTCATATCTCGTGTTGGTGTGCTCTCCGAGGCCACAGTGACCTGATCTGAGTCTGAATATCTTGGTCTGCTCGTGCCTGCTGATTACCTACACTAACAGAATAAAAGACAAACTACAGCGTTTCGGCAAAATCTTTCATCAGGTATATAACAAACAGACTATACACATTACCTGAAACTAAGAATAGCAAAATGTTACATCTTCTCAATATTCCTGTATAGTGCAGAAACATGGATATTAGACAAGAAAACAGAGCAGAAAATTGAAGCCTTTGAAATGTGGATTTATAGAAGAATAAGTAGAATTGGATGGAAAGAAAAGAAAACAAACGATGAAGTTTTAAAACAACTGAAAATAAAAAGAGAACTACTAAACACAATTCAAACAAGACAAATGAAATGTTTGGGGCATGTTAAAGGACACAACAGCCTACTAAAAGTAATATTGGAAGGGAAAATACAAGGTAAAAGAGGCAGAGGCAGACCAAGACTAACATGGACGAGTAACATCAAAGGATGGACAAGTCAACCTATGACAACCTGCACTATCAAAGCAAGAAATAGAGTAGAATGGTGATCTATGGTAGCCAACCTTCGTTGCGGAGAAGGCACTGGATGATGATGATGATACACATTAAACACACAATGGATTTTTGTTGTTTAACGTGACTAGTTTGTTTGCTCTACCTGATGAAGAATTTTGCCGAAACGTTGTACTTTATTTTGTCTTTATCTTAGTCTAGCTGCTCAATACCATTCTATGTCTATTGTATACGTTTGCTGCAGCAATGCTCGCGGTCCAGCATAGTATTTAAAATATTTATGTTTGATTTTTTGGCTTATCTCCATGCCTGTTGAATCTGTCACATCCTTGTTCGGGGGACTGGTTGGTCTCCAGGCGAGTCAGAGAGGTTGTGGGTTCAAATCCCGGCTGCACCGGTTTGGATTTTTATTTACGATTTCTCTATGCGGCCACCACCCCTGGTCTCAGCAGCGAGGCCCGGCTTGAAACGTCAATTACTCATAAACGGAAAAAAAAAATATGAGTACCTCCGAAGTCGCAGTTATCTCCCTGTGCACACGGCTGCCAGGGAAAAATGGGTTAACACGCAAAATTCAGTTCCTAGTCTCTAGGGACTTTGTCAGAGGTGAAAGCTGGCGAACGCAAAAATAAAAAAATCCTTGTTCATTTTTTCCATATAAAACGAAGAAAACTGTCATAAACGATTATTTCTCTGTTGTACAGAAAGTATAGATTTTTAATGTTGATTAGAAGTTAACGTTCTTATCTAACACGGTTTTAAAACTTACAAGAAAACAACATTTAAAACTTACAAGAAAACAACATTTAAAACTTACAAGAAAACAACATTTAAAACTTACAAGAAAACAACATTTAAAACTTACAAGAAAACAACATTTAAAACTTGCAAGAAAACAACATATAAAACTTACAAGAAAACAACATTTAAAACTTACCAGAAAACAACATTTAAAACTTATTGAGTATTTTTCCCATCCAGTAATCTATTTACATGAAAAGTTATCTTTTTTTTTAAATATTTTTTTTTACACAAAAAGAATTAAGACAGGACAAATGAGATTTTTGGGACACGTTAAAAGACACAAGAGCCTACTAAAAGTAATATTGGAAGGGAAAATACAAGATAAAATAGGCAGACCAATACTAACATAGACGAGTAACTTCAAAAGATGGACTAGTCAATCTATGATAACAAATAATAATACATAAATATTATTATATGGGGAACTTCCGAGGCGATAATAGGGAATAATAGAACAAATAAGTATGTGTTAGCACTCGGAAAAATTAACAGACAAACAACAACAGAAAAAAACGAAGAACAATATATGGTCCAAAGTGGGATCGAACCCGTACTCCCTGGCACCGCGCCTTGCCACGAGAGGCCGAACGCTTGGCACACTGCCACTCAACCAACTAAAAAATTGGCTATTGTAGTAGTGTCTTCCACGAAAGGCGATCTCAATGACTATAGCATAGGGTAACGATCACAGACTGGAAATAAATTGTATATTCGTACTTTCCTATTAATGCAAGTATCTCCCAGTAGGGCTGAATACTTGTGTTGTAGACAAACATTTATAGGACGAAACAGCACGAATAGTAGTTTCCAGTGGTTATATACTGGTAACAAATAATAATACATAAATATTATATTCCGAGGCGATAATAGGGAATAATAGAACAAATAAGTATGTGTTAGCACTCGGAAAAATTGACAGACAAACAACAACAGAAAAAAACGAAGAACAATATATGGTCCGAAGTGGGATCGAACCCGTACTCCCTGGCACCGCGCCTTGCCACGAGAGGCCGAACGCTTGGCACACAGTGTGCCAAGCGTTCGGCCTCTCGTGGCACTTCGGACCATATATTGTTCTTCGTTTTTTTCTGTTGTTGTTTGTCTGTTAATTTTTCCGAGTGCTAACACATTCTTATTTGTTCTATTATTCCCTATTATCGCCTCGGAAGTTCCCCATATAATAATATTTATGTATTATTATTTGTACCCAGTATATAACCACTGGAAACTACTATTCGTGCTGTTTCGTCCTATAAATGTTTGTCTACAACACAAGTATTCAGCCCTACTGGGAGATACTTGCATTAATAGGAAAGTACAAATATACAATTTATTTCCGGTCTGAGATCGTTACCCTATGCTATAGTCATTGAGAGCGCCTTTCGTGGAAGACACTACTACAATAGCCAATTTTTTAGTTGGCTGAGTGGCAGTGTGCCAAGCGTTCGGCCTCTCGTGGCAAGGCGCGGTGCCAGGGAGTACGGGTTCGATCCCACTTCGGACCATATATTGTTCTTCGTTTTTTTCTGTTGTTGTTTGTCTGTTAATTTTTCCGAGTGCTAACACATACTTATTTGTTCTATTATTCTCAATCTATGAAACCTGTACCATCAAAGCAAGAAACATAGTGGAATGGCGATCCATGGTAGCCAACCTTCGTTGCGGAGACGGCACTCGATGATGATGATACACAAACAATATTTTTTTTTTATGACAGGCCCTTTTTTGATAACCGCATGGGAGGAGACAATGAGGAAGACAAAAATATACGCGGAAAGGACAAGTGGGTGCAGAGATGAAGAGGATGATGAGACATGGAACGATATTGGGAGAATGGCAAGATACAGGACGGCGTGGCAAGTGTTTCTTGAAGACCTATGCTCCACAGGGAGTTGAAATGAAAATGATAGTAATCGATTGTATTTAGGTGCATCGCAGTCTGCATCCATTTGATTCATTTATTGTAGAAGTATAATTTAATCTGACAGTAAAAAATAAGGCATGTGACTAATACTTACGTTTGGCTTACTCCTGAGGTATAACATAATCCGCGGAAGATCTGATCTCGTAACACACATATTTATAAAGATTTGTATTTTGCACTTTGAAATGCGGTGCACAACAGATAATTGAATGTTACTGCACGTGAGCCTGGCTCGTAAAAGATAGCGCACGAGAACACTGCCGAGAGCGTAAACGGGGACTTACTGCGAGTGACGCACGAACTAGGTTGTCAGGTGAGGTGGTCTGGGATTGGAACCAGACAAAAGAGATTTCTTTTTAGTGAATAAATAATGTAGTGGTAATTTATATGGACTATTAAATATATTTTGGGATTTTTATGTGTCTTTTGTTGCATATTAAATTTGGTATGGATCACATAACATATTAAAGATCTTTTGTGGACGACGTTTTATAGTCTTTATTGGTCTTTTTGTAGACGTTTTGGATTTCTTTAATAATTTTGATTAACTCTTGACTGACTTTCGGATGAAATTTGTATGTTGCTGAAGAAAACTGGTTACTCATTTCAGTGACCCGGACATATTTCTGGTGACTTAAGAATGCGCTTACGTGGACAGGATGTCAGAACAGTTTAAGATTTTGGACAAGTCGGACGATTTTGCAGACCAGTTGCTGTCTTGATATATATATATATATATATATATATATATATATATATATATATATATATATATATATATATATATATATATATATATATATATATATTTTTTTTTTTTTTTTCTGCGTTCGACAGCTTTCACCTCTGGCGAAGTCCCTAGAGACTAGGAACTGAATTGTACATGTTAATCCATTTTTCCTTGTCAGCCGTGTGCACAGTATTCCATCGCCGCACAGGCAGATGACTCCAACTTCGGGGGTACTCTTTTTTTTTTCGTCGATGAGTAATTGACGTTTCAAGCCGGGTCTCGCTGCTGAGACGATATTAAAAATGGTGTGCAATGTTCATCCAGAAGGTAACATCCATCAGCGGTCTTCAACTTGGGACGGCTCGGGTCTCATGCACTGTTGTTACCTCCGACAGAAGAAAAAAAGTGATGTACATATATGGACCATGACGCTCAACTGTTGACTGCCACGGATCCTTCAACATACGCAGAATTAACACGCCACCTGTTGCGGAGTTCAAACGTGGACTTTTCTATCCAGAGACAAACGACATACCACTATACCATTCACATAAGAGTAAAGGCATCAAGATACACCAAGATAAAGAGCTGCGAAGCTGCTGTAAAGCTGATGATAATGACAATATTTTTTTTTTTTAAAGAAGAAAACCATCAGTAAAAGTAAAGTACGCCCGTCACGCCAAGTGGCGTATAGGGAATATGGTGTTAGTGACCGTAAATTGTACAGACCTTCAGCACATGATTTTTTGGGGGTAATGTGGTCGGTATTACGCCTGTGCCGCTTTACTTTCCCAGGAAAAAATCCGGTACCCATTAAAGGCTGGGTGAACCCGGAAGCCGTCGGTTGGGATAAGAATACCATACAGACACCATATTTACATAAACAGAGAGAGCGAGAGAGAGATTGAGAGAGAGATTGCTTTGTTTATTATTTTATTATAGAAATAATAAAAATTCCAGACGAGTTCTATCCCAATTCTGGGATCTGCTGAGGGATTTAAGTGGGGTTGGAGAATAGAGACCGCATGTAGAGTGCAGTCACTCCTTGATGTTAGGTTTGTGCTTCTAATCCACCATCGAAATGAGAAGAAAAAACCGCCCCCACTATAGACCAAACCTGCTATAGCGTAAGAAATTAAATAAGCACATAAAGGAATAAAACAAGAAACAAGAGACAAAGAGATCAAGAAGTTAATGATCCTTAATCGGACCCAGGAAGGTTTCATACTCTTGTGGAGATCGAACGGAATCGACAGGTAGAAAGGACGGCGATTCGATGCATGTCGACACACTTTAACAGATCCCGGAGATGTTAGACGTAACTAAGAGAGAAATCGTTCACTGACCCCGGAGATGTTAGACGTAACTAAGAGAGAGATCATCCATCCACCCAGGAGATGTTAGACGTAACTAAGAGAGAAATCGTTCACTGACCCCGGAGATGTTAGACGTAACTAAGAGAGAAATCTTTCACTGACCCCGGAGATGTTAGACGTAACTAAGAGAGAAATCTTTCACTGACCCCGAGATGTTAGACGTAACTAAGAGAGAAATCTTTCACTGACCCAGGAGATGTTAGACGTAACTAAGAGAGAAATCTTTCACCGACCCCGGAGATGTTAGACGTAACTAAGAGAGAAATCGTTCACTGACCACAGAGATGTTAGACGTAAATAAGAGAGAAATCGTTCACTGACCCCGGAGATGTTAGACGTAAATAAGAGAGAAATCGTTCACCGACCCCGGAGATGTTAGACGTAACTAAGAGAGAAATCTTTCACTGACCACAGAGATGTTAGATGTAACTAAGAGAGAAATCGTTCACTGACCACAGAGATGTTAGACGTAACTAAGAGAGAAATCTTTCACTGACCACAGAGATGTTAGATGTAACTAAGAGAGAAATCTTTCACTGACCACAGAGATGTTAGATGTAACTAAGAGAGAAATCGTTCACTGACCACAGAGATGTTAGACGTAACTAAGAGAGAAATCTTTCACTGACCACAGAGATGTTAGATGTAACTAAGAGAGAAATCTTTCACTGACCACAGAGATGTTAGACGTAACTAAGAGAGAAATCGTTCACCGACCCCGGAGATGTTAGACGTAACTAAGAGAGAAATCGTTCACTGACCACAGAGATGTTAGATGTAACTAAGAGAGAAATCTTTCACTGACCACAGAGATGTTAGATGTAACTAAGAGAGAAATCGTTCACTGACCACAGAGATGTTAGACGTAACTAAGAGAGAAATCGTTCACTGACCACAGAGATGTTAGACGTAACTAAGAGAGAAATCGTTCACTGACCACAGAGATGTTAGATGTAACTAAGAGAGAAATCGTTCACTGACCACAGAGATGTTAGACGTAACTAAGAGAGAAATCGTTCACTGACCACAGAGATGTTAGACGTAACTAAGAGAGAAATCGTTCACTGACCACAGAGATGTTAGACGTAACTAAGAGAGAAATCGTTCACTGACCACAGAGATGTTAGACGTAACTAAGAGAGAAATCGTTCACTGACCACAGAGATGTTAGACGTAACTAAGAGAGAAATCGTTCACTGACCACAGAGATGTTAGACGTAACTAAGAGAGAAATCGTTCACTGACCACAGAGATGTTAGACGTAACTAAGAGAGAAATCGTTCACCGACCCTGGAGATGTTAGACGTAACTAAGAGAGAAATCGTTCACTGACCACAGAGATGTTAGACGTAACTAAGAGAGAAATCGTTCACTGACCACAGAGATGTTAGATGTAACTAAGAGAGAAATCGTTCACCGACCCTGGAGATGTTAGACGTAACTAAGAGAGAAATCGTTCACTGACCACAGAGATGTTAGACGTAACTAAGAGAGAAATCGTTCACTGACCACAGAGATGTTAGACGTAACTAAGAGAGAAATCGTTCACTGACCACAGAGATGTTAGACGTAACTAAGAGAGAAATCGTTCACTGACCACAGAGATGTTAGACGTAACTAAGAGAGAAATCGTTCACTGACCACAGAGATGTTAGACGTAACTAAGAGAGAAATCGTTCACTGACCACAGAGATGTTAGACGTAACTAAGAGAGAAATCGTTCACTGACCACAGAGATGTTAGACGTAACTAAGAGAGAAATCGTTCACCGACCCTGGAGATGTTAGACGTAACTAAGAGAGAAATCGTTCACTGACCACAGAGATGTTAGACGTAACTAAGAGAGAAATCGTTCACTGACCACAGAGATTTTAGATGTAACTAAGAGAGAAATCGTTCACTGACCACAGAGATGTTAGATGTAACTAAGAGAGAAATCGTTCACTGACCACAGAGATGTTAGATGTAACTAAGAGAGAAATCGTTCACTGACCACAGAGATGTTAGATGTAACTAAGAGAGAAATCGTTCACTGACCACAGAGATGTTAGACGTAACTAAAAGAGAGATCCCCATCCATACCGGAGATGTTAGACATAACTAAATGAGAGATACTCCATCCACCCCGGAGATGCTAGACGTAACTAAAAGAGAGATTATCCATCCACCCAGGAGATGTTAGACGTAACTAAAAGAGAGATTATCCATCCACCCAGGAGATGTTAGACGTAACTAAAAGAGAGATTATCCATCCACCCAGGAGATGTCAGACGTAACTAAAAGAGAGATTATCCATCCACCCAGGAGATGTTAGACGTAACTAAAAGAGAGATCATCCATCCACCCAGGAGATGCTAGACGTAACTAAAAGAGAGATTATCCATCCACCCGGAGATGTTAGACGTAACTAAAAGAGAGATACTCCATCCACCCCGGAGATGCTAGACGTAACTAAAAGAGAGATTATCCATCCACCCCGGAGATGTTAGACATAACTAAATGAGAGATCATCCATCCACCCCGGAGATGCTAGACGTAACTAAAAGAGAGATTATTCATCCACCCAGGAGATGTTAGACGTAACTAAAAGAGAGATCATCCATCCACCCAGGAGATGTTAGACGTAACTAAAAGAGAGACTATCCATCCACCCAGGAGATGTTAGACGTAACTAAAAGAGAGATCATCCATCCACCCAGGAGATGTTAGACGTAACTAAAAGAGAGACTATCCATCCACCCAGGAGATGTTAGACGTAACTAAAAGAGAGATCATCCATCCACCCAGGAGATGTTAGACGTAACTAAAAGAGAGATCATCCATCCACCCAGGAGATGTTAGACGTAACTAAAAGAGAGATCATCCAACCACCCAGGAGATGCTAGACGTAACTAAAAGAGAGATCATCCATCCACCCAGGAGATGTTAGACGTAACTAAAAGAGAGATCATCCATCCACCCAGGAGATGTTAGACGTAACTAAAAGAGAGATCATCCATCCACCCAGGAGATGCTAGACGTAACTAAAAGAGAGATCATCCATCCACCCAGGAGATGCTAGACGTAACTAAAAGAGAGATCATCCATCCACCCAGGAGATGTTAGACGTAACTAAAAGAGAGATCATCCATCCACCCAGGAGATGTTAGTCTTAACTAAAAGAGAGATAATCCATCCACTCAGGAGATGTTAGACTTAACTAAAAGAGAGATCATCCATCCACCCAGGAGATGTTAGACTTAACTAAAAGAGAGATCATCCATCCACTCAGGAGATGTTAGACTTAACTAAAAGAGAGATCATCCATCCACCCAGGAGATGTTAGACTTAACTAAAAGAGAGATCATCCATCCATACCGGAGATGTTAGACGTAACTAAAAGAGAGATCATCCATCCTCCTCGAAGATGTTAGACGTAACTAAAAGAGAGATCATCCATCCTCCTCGAAGATGTTAGACGTAACTAAAAGAGAGATCATCCATCCTCCTCGAAGATGTTAGACTTAACTAAAAGAGAGATCATCCATCCTCCTCGAAGATGTTAGACGTAACTAAAAGAGAGATCATCCATCCGCCCAGGAGATGTTAGACGTAACTAAAAGAGAGATCATCCATCCGCCCAGGAGATGTTAGACTTAACTAATAGAGAGATCATCCATCCACCCAGGAGATGTTAGACTTAACTAATAGAGAGAAGTGTTAGTCTCAGGGATTTAGACTCGTTTGATATCGCCCACTGAACAAAAAGCGTACTGTAGCAGTAGTAAGAAACTTGAGTCCCCAGGGATCAAGGAATGCTTCAGGAAACGGACACTTTTGATGTCCAGCCACGAAGCCTCCTCGTTGGTCATCTAGTAGATACGAACCGCTTAAGTTCAGATCATGGAGGTGGTTTTCTCGATGAGAAACCGTAAGTGTGACTGACAGATGTTTGTGAAGACACCTCATGATATGATTGGTGATTGACAAGCAGTCATTAAGTGGGATGCCACTTATGCGATGTCTCCGAAGAATAGTGCACATCAAATTGCAGGACAAATTAACAAACTTAACTGTCCTGCAACGTGCTAAGACCCTAACGATCATGTCAATGCTCAGATGTCGAAGACTAAGATGGCTGGGGCACGTCCAGCGAATGGAAGAAAAGCGCATCCCCAGGCAAATATTATATGGTGAACTAACACACGGAAAAAGACAAATCGGCAGACCTAAAGTACGATATAGAGATATCTGTAAATCATCTCTGAATGACTTCTCCATCTGTGAATATGACTGGGAACATCTGGCAAGTGATCGTACACCATGGAGAGCATTATTAGGAACGGTATAACATCATTTGAAACTGTGCTAAGATTAAAACTTAGAAGAGAAACGACTCATGAAAAAGATGGAAAGCCCTATGGATCAGTGGACCTGACTTGTTCATTCTGTGGCCGTGTGTGTTTGTCAAACATTGGTAGAATTAGCCACGAGAGAAGCTGTTCGACGAAAACAAAACCTCAGCATGTTATTTGTGAGTACTGGGTTGTCTTCTAGCTTCTATCCCTACTCGTTTGGCCAGACTAGACTGATTAGTCTGTTACTAGAGGCACCGCGGAGAGGTGGAGTAGATTCTGGATGGTTCTGCTTCACCGATCCCGTCGCAGGGCATCAGCTGTGGGTCGCTGACAACTTCCAACTCTGCTGCTGCGAGGCGCCTAGCCTCCTAACTGTGCCGTGGTGTTGAGAGTAATCCTCTCACGTGATAGCTCTCACAAGGAATCAACGGGCTAGTCCAGCAATGAAGAATTAGTCAGGGATGATCATCAGCATCATAAAGTGCTATCTCCGCATCAAAGGTTGACTACCATGGAGCGCCATTCTGCTCTGTCTCTTGATTTGATGGTACAGGTTGTCATAGGCTGGTTTGTCTATCTTTTGATGTTACTCGTCCATGTTAGTCTTGGTCTGCCTCTACCTCTTTTACCTTGTATTTTCCCCTCCAGGATTACTTTTAATAGGCTGTTGTGTCCTTTAACGTGGCCCAAAAATCGCATTTGTCTTGTTTGAATTGTGTTTTGTAGTTCTCTTTTCATTTTTAGTTGTTTCAAGGCTTCATCATTTGTTTTCTTTTCCTTCCATCCAATTCTACCTATTCTTCTATATATCCACATTTCAAAGGCTTCATTTCTCTGTTCTGTTTTCTTGTCTAATGTCCAAGTTTCTGCACCATATAGGAATGTTGAGAATACATAACATTTTACTATTCTTAGTTCTAGCCCTGGTGTTATGTTAGTATGTTCTTCATGACATTAAAATTACTTTTTGCCATTCCTATTCTTTTGTTTATTTCAGTTGTACATCTTCCATCACTGGTTATAGTATGTCCAAGGTAGTTGTAGTTCTGAACTGTCTCTAAGTCTATTCCTTCAGTTGTGATATTCACTTGTGGGTTTTGTCAGGGATATAAATGAAATATGATCAACTGTAACACTATAAGCATATTTGCATAGCGACAAGAGTTTCTATTTGTATCTGTTCGGTCACTCATTTCCCGTTGTTTATTATTGATCCATCGAAATGTTGGCCCTCATATCTCCTACCAGGAACAGACACCCGATTCCGCTACTATCCCCCAACGTACATGATTACAGTAGTCTGCTCCGAAAGCGAATGACCCCATTAATCATCTCCGCCATGTTGTTTTCAAAGTTGTGTATCGTTGTTCTGTATTTTCTAAATATCTTCTGCCGTCTCTTAGAGTAAGTGTAGTTAATTTGTGTCGAATATATTGGGTGTGATCTTCTTGTCTTAGAGTAAGTGTAGTTAATTTGTGTCGAATATATTGGGTGTGATCTTCTTGTCTGTTTAGACAAGAAAATCACTGGAAACTGTCGAAATGTGATTTTAAAGAAGAATGTTGAGAATACCATGGACAGCTAAGAAGAGTAATGAACACGTTCGGAAAGAGGCCAAAACAAAAGGAGAGCTAATAACCATTTTTAGGAAGAAACAATCATTTCATTTTTTGGCCACGTAATGAGAAATGAACAGCTGGGATATATTGTAACAACTGGGAATATTGAGGGACAATGAGATAGAGGGAAGCAAAGAGAAAAGATACCAGACAGCTTAAGAGAATGTCTTGGCAGAAGGTCAACAACAGAAATGATAAATAACTGTCGAGGTCGAAAGTTGTGGAGAGACATGATCACCTAAACCAGCAGGCACGGTACTTAATGATGATAATGATGATGATGATGATGTAGGGTGTCCGACATAAAAAAAGCACCTCTTTCTTTATTTCTTTTCCAAGTGACGAGTTCGTACATAGATCTGTAAGAAGCACCAATTGTAACTGATGCATAAAAGTTTAAGTTGAAATACCAGCCGTTTGTCTACACACAGATTTGGATGGAACTGAGAGATCGGAACAGTGAAGCCTTTGCTGCCGATACAAGAGTCATGTTGAGTCGAGTATGGGAAGAATTGGACTATCAACGAGATATGTGCCATGTCACGAAGGGTGCCCATATTGAATCTTTGTAAGGTAGGATACAAGCTTTGAGATATTACATTTCCTTTGGTATAAAAAGGATCCACATATCACATCGGGGGGGGGGGGGGGGGGGGAAAGAAGGGGGGGGAGAGGGGGGGGAGAGGGGGGGGTCGACAATAATTTAAGAAGTAAGCACATTCTTTTTCGGACACACTGTACTTCCAATATAAGACCTGGACTCTAGACACAAAAATAATAAGAAAAATAAGCGCTATGTGAATTGTGATAGGCAAATGACAAGAAATAGCATGTCTTTTGACGTGTACTGTGTTTGCTACGAAGGGGACTGCAACTTTCTTTGTTTGGATATTTCATGAGCTGTTAATTTGGATGATTCCACTGGCAGGGGCGGTTGAGCAATTATGGACTTCCATTCGTTTGCAGTGATACCGGGCCTTCGACTAACCATAACCTGGAAATATCCTGAGAGATAAGAGCAGAAATGAACAACTGAGAAAAATGTTAGGAATAATGTCCATTATAGAATATATAACCAATTCTGACCTATGGAAACGAATCATGGACAGTGGACAAACAAATGAAAAGACGATTGGAGGCCACAGAGATGGGATTTCTCAGAAGAATGTTGAAAGTTCCTGGACAGATAAAAAGACCAATGAGGAAGTTCTCAAAGAGGCCAACACAAAAAGGGAGCTCCTAAAAAACATCAGAAAGAGGCAATTAACATTTTTCGGGCACATCATGAGAAGAGGAAAGTTGGAATACTTGGTTACAACTGGCAAAATAAAAGGAAAGAGAGATCGCGGGCGACAAAGAGAGAAAATACTGGATAGCTTGGTGTCATGGCATGGAAAACAGTCAACAACAGAACTCATACGATGCACTGAGGATAGAAGATTGTGGATGGACATGATCACCTACGCAAACCGGTATGTCACATGATGATGATATAATATATAAAGAAACAACAGATACAGTGGTCTGGCCACATGGTAAGACAGAAAGATCAAAACACAACACAGCGAGCCTTTAATAAACGTTGCGAGAACACAAAATCCAAGAGCCAACGAAAAAAAAGAAGGATTAGTATAATATTAGAAACACTAGGAAACATAAAAGCAGCAGAGGCAAAAAGAATAGCAAAAGACCACAAACAATATCTCCCGTCGACGCTGAAAGACAAATGGTGACGGAAAGAACTTAAACGTGAATTCCCTGCCATCATAAAAATAAAGCCTATTGTAAGCCATTCCCATGGACATAAAAAGAGGAGTAAGACAAGGATGCATCCTATCACCAAGCTTGTTCAATCTATACACTGAGCAAATCTTTAAGAACATCTCAGAGATACCAGGCCTAAACATTAATAGAAAGATAATCAATAACCTAAGATATGCTGATGATACTGTTCTACTAGCAGAAAATCCTAAAAACCTACAACAATTGCTTAATGTGATAAACATAACAAGCAAAAAATATGGACTAGAAATAAATATCAAAAAGACTAAAACTATGATCATAAACAAAGAAAATTCTCAAGACCTACAATTAAATATCACAGTTGAGGCAATACATCTGGAGACAGTCCATAGTTACAACTACCTGGGACATACTATAACCAATGATGGAAAATGCAAAACTGAAATAAACAAAAGAATAGGTATGGCAAAAAGTAATTTTAATGCCATGAAAAATATACTAACAACAAAACAAATATCAGCAGGGCTGAAACTAAGAATGGCAAAATGTTACATCTTCTCAATATTCCTGTATGGTGCAGAAACATGGACATTAGACAAGAAAACAGAACAGAAAATTGAAGCCTTTGAAATGTGGATTTATAGAAGAATAGGTAGAATTGGATGGAAACAAAAGATAACAAACTATGAAGTTTTAAAACAACTGAAAATGAAAAGAGAACTACTAAATACAATTAAGACAAGACAAATGAAATTTTTGGGGCATGTTAAAAGACACAACAGCCTACTAAAAGTAATATTGGAAGGAAAAATACAAGGTAAAAGAGGCAGAGGCAGACCAAGACTAACATGGACGAGTAACATAAAAAGATGGACAAGTCAATCTATGACAGCCTGCACCATCAAAGCAAGAAACAGAGTAGAATGGCGATCCATGGTAGCCAACCTTCGTTGCGGAGAGGGCACTCGATGACGATGACGTAAGCCATTATAGTTGCATACCGGAGCCGCGATAGCTCAGTGTTTAGTGAACTGGACTACAAAGTACAAGAGGTAGGATTCGATCCCAACCGATGGCTTCCGGGTTCACCCAGTCTTTAATGGGTACTGGATTTTTTCTGGGAAAGTAAAGCGGCACGGGCGTAATACCGACCACATTACCCCAAAAATCATGCGCCGAAGGTCTGTACAATTTATGGTCACTAACACCATATTCCCTATACGTCACTTGGTGTGACGGGGGTACATTACTTTTTTTTTTATATAGCTGCATACCGCAATCTCTGGAAACAGGCTCTAAAGGTCCACCTCAAATAAGAAGCAGACAGATTCATAGATAAAGAGAATACGCGGCGAAAGGAAATAAAAAAAAAAAATAACATTTCTAGGGGCGCTGAAAAATACATAGTCAACTATGACTGACGGAGGCTACTATTTTGTAAGCCAGGGTATTGTACTAAAAGCAACACTAAAGTCTACAGATTTGTGCCACATGTGTTGTGTAACACTCATTATTGAGCCTCTTAGTGATTTGCGTCAGACGTTGTTAATAATTACGCCCACGTGACATGCCTCTCAGGTAAGTATCCCTTCAATTACGCCCACGTGACATGCCTCTCAGGTAAGTATCCATTCAATTACGCCCACGTGACATGCCTCTCAGGTAAGTATCCATTCAATTACGCCCACGTGACATGCCTCTCAGGTAAGTATCCATTCAATTACGCCCACGTGACATGCCTCTCAGGTAAGTATCCATTCAATTACGCCCACGTGACATGCCTCTCAGGTAAGTATCCATTCAATTACGCCCACGTGACATGCCTCTCAGGTAAGTATCCATTCAATTACGCCCACGTGACATGCCTCTCAGGTAAGTATCCATTCAATTACGCCCACGTGACATGCCTCTCAGGTAAGTATCCTTCAACTCTACTTTCATGAGGAAATTTATTTGAGTTTGTTACAGTTTTGTCGATAAAAATATTACATTACAGTTTTGTCGATAAAAATATTACATTACAGTTTTGTCGATAAAAATATTACATTACAGTTTTGTCGATAAAAATATTACATTACAGTTTTGTCGATAAAAATATTACATTACAGTTTTGTCGATAAAAATATTACATTACAGTTTTGTCGATAAAAATATTACATTACAGTTTTGTCGATAAAAATATTACACAACTCATGTTGCACACATTATGGTTATGGAAGGCCCCGGTATCACTGCAAACGAATTAAAACCCATAATTGCTCAACCGCCCGTGACAGTAGAATCATCCGAATTAATATCTCATCTCCCAAACAATGAAAGTCTCAAAAGAAAAAAATGTCTCAGCACACGTCAAAAGACATAAGACGAAACCGCACAGAAAGTGAACACGGCCATCTGTTCACAGTCATACATCATCATTCATCGTAAGCAATCGGAATATCGTAACATGATCAAAACGGATGAAAGGCACAGCTCAAGGTATGCACAGAGCACTTAACTCTAGCTCCTGCATCTAGCCAGACTTCACATACATTTGTGTACATTCTATTTATTGCCCTTTCGAGCCGAAGAAGGCACATAGGGCACAACCATAATCTCAAAAACAGAAACCTTGCGTACCAAAGTAAAGTAGCACATATTGCAGAGATCACTGCTCTAAAATATATGGTGCTGTTGCCATAACAATACTTTTTACAATGACAGCTTGTCAAGCTATTAATCAACCTCCTTAGTCGCCTCTTACGACATGCCTGGAAGGTCACAGTGTCACTATTCTTTACTTCTGTACATTACAAACATTAAAATTCGGCTGAATAGTAACCACAAGTGTGATGTCACTTATGGAAGTTTAGCTGAGTGACCAAGCCTATATACAAGTATAGACGGTTCTGGTTATATTTTGGCAACTGCATTCAGTTGAATATTATGTGACATGTCTTCGTCTGGTGGTCCTGGAAAAAAAAACTTCTCTAGCTTGTCAAGTGATTGGAGATCAATAGAGGAAAACAATCCAGGTCACAAATAATTCGCAGTAGGTTATAAATGATACACAGTTGGTTATAAATGATACACAGTAGGCTATAAATGATACACTGTAGGTTATAAATGATACGCTGTAGGCTATAAATGATATGCAGTAGGTTATAAATGATACACAGTAGGCTATAAATGATACACTGTAGGTTATAAATGATACGCTATAGGCTATAAATGATACGCAGTAGGTTATAAATGATACACAGTAGGCTATAAATGATACGCAGTAGGTTATAAATGATACACTGTAGGTTATAAATGATACGCTGTAGGTTATAAATGATACACAGTAGGTTATAAATGATACACAGTAGGTTATAAATGATACACAGTAGGCTATCTTCTACTGTGCATACTTCGTTATGGAGTTTCTTGAATTCCTCTGTTAGTTTTTCTTCTAGGGTTTTCCTTGTTTCTTGATCTTTTAATTGTTTTATTTTTATTGTCTGTTCTTTTCGCTTCTTTTGTTTGTTTTCGTATATTCTCTTTATTTTTTGCTGTCTTAGTGTGATCATAACTATCTTGTGGTCCGTGTCATCTGTAATATTTGGGATTGCTCTACTGTCGGGTACTCTTTCTGTTCTGTTGTCTTGTTAGTATAAAATCTATCTGGTTTCTGCATGCTGTGTCATTTCATTTGTACCAGGTGTATACTTGCGACTCTCTGTGTTTGAAGAATGTGTTGGTGATAAATAAATCATTTTGATTGCATAGTTCCAGCAGTCTGCTTCCGTTTTCGTTTATTTCAGCTGTTTTATCGCCAAAGGGTCCTAAGATATCACTGTTCTCACTGTTGCGATTCCCAAGCCTTCCATTAAAATCTCCCATCGCTAACATGTCGTCGCTTTCGTCAATCCGGTTAATGATTTCACTCAGTGTGTCGTAGAATTCTTCGCTGTCTCTATCATTGTTGTTGCATGGTGCATAGATTTGAATGTAATTTGTTTTTCGATCGTCTTCTAGTAGTTTAATTGTAATAATTCTTTCAGAATGGTATTTTATTTCTAGAATGTTCTTTGCGTGTTCTGGGTCGATGATAAAACCTACTCCGTGTGTTGCTCTTTCTGTGTTGTCGACTCCTGAGAATATTTTCGTGTAGTTCATGTGTGTTTTCTTTATCTGTTGTCCTTTTACTCTGGTGTCTGCTAATCCTAGTATTTTAATATTCCTTTTTGTCATTTCTTCTATAAGTTCGACTTCTATATTCTTTATCCTGCATATATTTATCGTTGCTACTTTATGTTTATCTATATCCATCTTCTGTGTATTTCTCTGAGCATAAAACATTTATCCCTTACTGGCCTGCTGAGTCAGTCGTAAGTTAAGGGCTTAACTTAAGAAAAACACACGTTGGGGGGGGGGGGGGGGGGGGGGTTAGCCCGCCTGATGTTTCCCCCACTTGTGTGTAATCGCTAAGGTCTCACATGCGATCTTTTACGATCTAAATATACAACTTTAGCTCTTTACATTTAAAAAAGTACTTATCAGTTCTTATCCTCCTCCTTGGTAGAAAACTTTACAATGCACTGATGATACACTGTAGGTTATAAATGATACACAGTAGGTTATAAATGATATACAGTAGGTTATAAATGATACACTGTAGGTTATAAATGATACACAGTAGGTTATAAATGATACACAGTAGGTTATAAATGATACACTGTAGGTTATAAATGATACACTGTAGGTTATAAATGATACACTGTAGGTTATAAATGATACACTGTAGGTTATAAATAATACACTGTAGGTTATAAATAGTGCACTGTAGGTTATGAATAGTGCACTGTAGGTTATAAATGATACACTGTAGGTTATAAATAATACACTGTAGGTTATAAATGATACACTGTAGGTTATAAATGATACACTGTAGGTTATAAATGATACACTGTAGGTTATAAATGATACACTGTAGGTTATAAAGGATACACAGAAGGTTATAAATAATACACTGTAGGTTATAAATGATACACTGTAGGTTATAAATAATACACTGCAGGTTATATCATTATCATCAAGTACCAAGCCTGCTGGCGTAGGTGATCCTGTCTCTCCACAACTTTCGATCTCAACAGTTATTTATCATTTCTGTTGTTGACCTTCTGCCAAGCCATTCTCTTAAGCTGTCTGGTATCTTTTCTCTTTGTTTTCCTCTATCTCTTCGTCCCTCAATTTTTCCAGTTGTTACAATATATTCCAGTTGTTCTCTTCTCATTACATGACCAACAATGATGATTGTTTCTTCCTAATATTGGAAATTAGCTCTCTTTCTGCTTTGGCCTCTTTCATAACGTTTTCATTACTCTTCATAGAAGCCAATGATATTCTCAACATTCTTCTGTAAAACCACATTTGTACAGACTCCAGTGATTTTCTTGTTTGTTGTCCTATTGTCCATGTTTCACATCCATATGTTAAGATTGGCTCTACATAACATTTAAGAACTCTTTTTCTTGTTTCTATTGTCAAAAATGGATTGCATAGTACCTTCCTCATTTTTTGGAAAGCTGCTTTTGCCTGAGCCATTCTGCACCTCACCTCTTTTGTACATCTTCCGTCTGAGGTTAACAAAGTTCCCAAATATTTAAATTCATTTACCTGTTTTAATATTGTTCCACTTGTCTTTATTTTGCACTGAGGTGATGTCTTTTTCTTTGTTGTTACCATTACTTCTGTCTTTTGCTATTAAGGTTGAGCCCTTTATTTTAGGTCCTTTATTAAAATACGCAGTAGATTATAATAACACACAGTAGATTATAAATAATACAAAGTAGATTATAAATAACACACAGTAGATTATAAATAACACACAGTAGATTATAAATAATACAAAGTAGATTATAAATAACACACAGTCATCATCATGTGCCATACCAGTTGGCGTAGGCGACCATGTCCTTCCACAATTTTCTATTTACAGCGCATCGTATCAGTTCTGTTGTTGACTGTTTTCCATACAGTGACACAAAGTTATCCAGTATTTTCTCTCTTTGTCGTCCGCGATCTCTCTTTCCTTTTATTTTGCCAGTTGTAACCAAGTATTCAAATTTTCCTCTTCTCGTGATGTGCCCGAAAATATTGATTGTTTCTTTCTGATGTTTTTTAGGAGCTCCATATTTGTGTTGTCGACGCTGAAAGGCACATGAGGAAGGAAAGAAAAAAAAGTGTGGCACGTTCAAAAAACATAGTTTTATGAACGTAAAGACGAGCATTTTCACAGAACGTAACACGTTCAGAAGAACAATATGGACGATCGGGATAAACACTTTGTTGTTTGCTGGTCATCATCATCATCATTGGGTGCCTTCTCCGCATCGAAGGTTGGCTACCATGGAGCGCCATTCCACTCTGTCTCTTGCTTTGATGGTGCAGATTGTCATAGGCTGACTTGTCCATCTTTTGATGTTACTCGTCCATGTTAGTCTTGGTCTGCCTCTGCCTCTTTAACCGTGTATTTTCCCTTCCAATATTACTTTTATTAGACTGTTGTGTCTTTTAACATGACCAAAAAATTTCATTTGTTCCTAAAACAGTAGTTAGAATTTCTCTCCCTGGCTGTCTTTGGATTGTTACGTGATGAGGCTCCAATCTCTTTCACGGTGGTCTGCCATATTCGTCTTTCGTGTTCTGAATATGCCTCATGTGTACCACACACTTTGCTGTTTTCGCTTTCTGGGCCGTTGATTATTTGTAGGTTGCTGGTAAGGGAGCGAATATGGGAATGCTCGCCTTCCCCGCTCCCCTAGTAAAGTAAAACCATTCAGTTGTAAAGTCAAAAGTCTGTCGAACGACTAATGTCGATGACATGCATCACTTAATAACATGTAATCGTCGAGTTAACGTGGAATAAGAGTTTAATTTGAAATGATGCTGCTGGTTTAGTCAGAGTTATCTCACCTGAAATTGTGAACTACCTAACCTGAACAAGTTGATAAAGTCTGCATTCATTTTGTTTCTAATTTAAACATTTCAAAAAATAAATCAAATTACGGGCAGGATATTACACACAAATGAAAATGTAGCTAAAACAGGCATAAACATATAGGTTAATGGGGCATATTACTTTTAAATCGTTAGTGATGTGGGTTCGGGTGCAATTGGTTAAAGTTCTGACTACCAGGAATGAAAAAGCAAATCCGTAAAGACATATCTTATCAGAACAATTAAAGATGACGGACGCAGTACATCATCATCAAGTACCGGGCCTGCTGGCGTAGGTGATCATGTCTCTCCACAACTTTCAATCTCGACAGTTATTTATCATTTCAGTTGTTGACCTTCTGCCAAGCCATTCTCTTAAGCTGTCTGGTATCTTTTCTCTTTGCTTTCCTCTATCTCTTTGTCCACAATTTTTCCAGTTGTTACAATATATTCCAGTTGTTTTCTTCTCATTACACGGCCAAAAATGATGATTGTTCCTTCCTAATATTGGAAATTAGCTCTCTTTTTTGGCCTCTTTCAGAACAGTTTCATTACTCTTCTTAGCTGTCCATGGTATTCTCAACATTCTTCTGTAAAACCACATTTCTGCAGACTCCAATGATTTTCTTGTCTGTTGTCCTATTGTCCATAATTCACATCCATATGTTAAGACTGGCTATACATAACATTTAAGAAATCTTTTTCTTGTTTCTATTGTCAAAAATTGATTGCATAGCATCTTCCTCATTTTTTGGAAAGCTGCTTTTGACTGAGCCATTCTGCATCTCAGATCTGTTGTACATCTTCCGTCTGAGGTTAACAAAGTTCTCAAATGTTTAGATTCATTTACCTGTTTTATTATTGTTCCACTTGTCTTTATTTTGCACGCTGTATAAAGTGCGAAATAAAGACAAAGTTAATGGGGCATATTACTTTTAAATCGTTAGTGATGTGGGTTCGGGTGCAATTGGTTAAAGTTCATACTACCAGGAATGTAAAAGCAAATCCATAAAGTCATATCTTCTCAGAACAATTAAAGATGACGCAGTACACAGCTGTTTATTTTCATCTGTTTCCAATCGTTGAAGACTGTCAACCAATGGATCGGGCGGACGTCATCAATGCCCTCCGAGATGTGGGGAGAGCACAGGACTTCGACAACCATGAGTTAATGTCACTCCTTCAGACGAAAGAGATGGGAGTTAAGATGGGCACAGCCAGAAACGAGAATCTTAGTGGGCGTGTGAGAAGACTTATCAATTACACAGACCTGGAATCGTCAGTCACTGGACACTGCGGGACTTGCTGAGGAGGGGATCTGAGCACCTATGGACATGTTCGGAGTGCAAAGATGATGACCTGCAAATAAGTAAATTACTTAATAACTCATTCTCGGTAGCCTAGATGGGAAAACCACCCGACTGGACTAACGACATTCGGACAACCCGTGTTTGATTACCGCTGAGAGCAGTGTGAATTGTACCCGTAAAAGTAAAGTACCCCCGTCACGCCAAGTGGCGTATAGGAAATATGGTGTTAGTGACCCTATATTTTACAGACCTTCAGCACATGATTTTTGGGGTAATGTCGTCAGTATTACGCCCGTGTTGCTTTACTTTCCCAGAAAAAAATCCGGTACCCATTTAAGGCTGGGTGAACCGGTCGACGCAGCCGTTGGCAATAATGGGTACCAGGGTGTTACCCTGGGAAGGTGAGGAATGTCGCCTCGCATCGTGAGTGAGTGCTTGAACCGACACTATCCAGAAATCTCTGAATATTTCTGGATAGGCGGCCGAGCACATATGGGTGGAAACTCGCGTGCTACGACGCTGATTCAAGTCTCGTACTTGACCTTACCTTCACCTACCAGTTACTTATTTCATCTCATTTTAGTTATAATCTTGACATTTTTGCAGCATTTATGGACGAAGATGTTATTAGCCCAACACATTCCACTCACTTTTAAAATTGATATACATTGGAAGTGGTTTTAATTTGTGATGTCATACACAAATAGTAACATTTATGTACGAATGAAATTAATTAGTTCATAGTAAAAAAAAAAAAAAAAAGGAAAGTACCCCTGTCACGCCAAGTGGCGTATAGGGAATATGGTGTTAGTGACCATAAATTTTACAGACCTTCGGCACATGATTTTTGGGGTAATGTGGTCGGTATTACGCCCGTGCCGCTTCACTTTCCCAGAAAAAAATCCGGTACAAATTTAATTAGTTAATGCTGGAACAAAAAGATCAAATATTGACAAATCTGAGAGTTTCCATCAAGCAATGTCCAAGTTTTAAGCACAAACCTGAGAGTTTCCATCAAGCAATGTCCAAGTTTTAAGCACAAACCTGAGAGTTTCCATCAAGCAATGTCCAAGTTTTAAGCACAAACCTGAGAGTTTCCATCAAGCAATGTCCAAGTTTTAAGCACAAACCTTAGAGTTTCCAACAAGCAATGTCCAAGTTTTAAGCACAAACCTGAGAGTTTCCATTAAGCAATGTCCAAGTTTTAAGCACAAACCTGAGAGTTTCCATCAAGCAATGTCCAAGTTTTAAGCACAAACCTGAGAGTTTCCATCAAGCAATGTCCAAGTTTTAATCACAAACCTGAGAGTTTCCATCAAGCAATGTCCAAGTTTTAAGCACAAACCAGAGAGTTTCCATCAAGCAATGTCCAAGTTTTAATCACAAACCTGAGAGTTTCCATCAAGCAATGTCCAAGTTTTAATCACAAACCTGAGAGTTTCCATCAAGCAATGTCCAAGTTTTAAGCACAAACCTGAGAGTTTCCATCAAGCAATGTCCAATTTTAAGCACAAATCTGAGAGTTTCCATCAAGCAATGTCCAAGTTTTAAGCACAAATCTGAGAGTTTCCATCAAGCAATGTCCAAGTTTTAATCACAAACCTGAGAGTTTCCATCAAGCAATGTCCAAGTTTTAATCACAAACCTGAGAGTTTCCATCAAGCAATGTCCAAGTTTTAAGCACAAACCTGAGAGTTTCCATCAAGCAATGTCCAAGTTTTAATCACAAACCTTAGAGTTTCCATCAAGCAATGTCCAAGTTTTAAGCACAAACCTTAGAGTTTCCAACAAGCAATGTCCAAGTTTTAATCACAAACCTTAGAGTTTCCAACAAGCAATGTCCAAGTTTTAAGCACAAACCTTAGAGTTTCCAACAAGCAATGTCCAAGTTTTAATCACAAACCTTAGAGTTTCCAACAAGCAATGTCCAAGTTTTAAGCACAAACCTTAGAGTTTCCAACAAGCAATGTCCAAGTTTTAATCACAAACCTGAGAGTTTCCATCAAGCAATGTCCAAGTTTTAAGCACAAACCTGAGAGTTTCCATCAAGCAATGTCCAAGTTTTAATCACAAACCTGAGAGTTTCCATCAAGCAATGTCCAAGTTTTAAGCACAAACCTTAGAGTTTCCAACAAGCAATGTCCAAGTTTTAATCACAAACCTTAGAGTTTCCAACAAGCAATGTCCAAGTTTTAAGCACAAACCTTAGAGTTTCCAACAAGCAATGTCCAAGTTTTAATCACAAACCTTTGTAAAATGTTAAGAAAATGCTTCTTCTAATGACTTTCAATGTAAAATAGAAGAAACAAGTTTTATGTTCTTGGAAATTCATGAATTGGCAAATTGACTAAAGTATCAGTGACAAACAATTGTGAATGATATCAATGATTGATTTTGTTGATGAGAGAGAGATGGTTCAGGACAGTGATTGTTTCAGGCCTTTGGTCCACAGGAAGTGGGAAAAGATGAAAAATGCCGCCTAGTTACCACGAGTCCGAATTTAAAGGGTTAAATTATCCATCATCGATCATCGAGTGCCATCTCCGCAACGAAGATTGACTACCATGGAGCGCCAATCCGCTGTCTCTTGCTTTGATGGTGCAGGTTGTCGTAGGCTGACTTGTCCATCTTTTGATGTTACTTGTCCATATTAGTCTTGGTCTACCTATGCCTTTTTTACCTTGTATTTTCCCCTCCAAGATTACTTTTAGTAGGCTGTTGTGTCTTTTAACATGACCCAAAAATCTCACTTGTCTTGTTTGGATTGTATTTAGTAGTTCCTCTTTTCATTTGTTGTTGTTCTTGGACTTCAGCGTTTGTTTTCTTTTCTTTCCATCTAATTCTACCTATTCTTCTATATATCCACATTTCAAAGGCTTCAATTGTCTGTTCTGTTTTCTTGTTTAATGTCCACGTTTCTGCACCATATAGGAATGTTGAGAAGATGTAACATTTTGTTATTCTTAGTTTTAACCCTGGTGTTATTTCTTTTTATGTTAGCATATATCATTCATGACAATCAAATTACTTTTTGTCATTCCTATACTTTTGTTTATTTCAGTTGTACATTTTCCATCACTGGTTACAGTATGTCCAAGGTAGTTATAGTTCTGAGCTGTCTCCACGTCTATTCTTTCAATTTTGATATCCACTTGTAGGCTTTGAGTATTTCCTTTGTTTATGATCATAGTTTTAGTCTTTTTGATATTCATATCTAGTCCATATTTTTTGCTTGTCATGTTATTTCATTAAGTAATTGTTGTAGATCTTTAGAATTTTCTGCTAGTTGTACAGTATCATCAGCATATCTTAGGTTATTGATTATCTTTCCATTAATGTTTAGGCCAGACATCTCTGTGATGTTTTTAAAGATTTGCTCAGTGTATAGATTGAACAAGCTTGGTGATAGGATGCATCCCTGTCTTACTCCTCTTTTTATTTCAATGGATATAAAGTTCTCTTTGTTATTTTTATTAATGCTGTTTGCTCTCAGTATAAATTACATATTCGTCTTAAGTCCATGTCATCTAGATGTATCTCTTTTAGGCATTCTATACAAGATTGTCCACTGCTGATTAATTGTCGTTAGATCGCTTCTAGACGAGGGGATATCGCTTTTTTGAGAGCCAGCCTGAACGATTCTCCTGCCAGTCCCAGTAAGTGCATCTCTTGAGAGCCAGCCTGAACGATTCTCCTGCCAGTCCCAGTAAGTGCATCTCTTGAGAGCCAGTCTGAACGATTCTCCTGCCAGTCCCAGTAAGTGCATCTCTTGAGAGCCAGCCTGAACGATTCTCTTGCCAGTCAAAGTAAGTGCACCTCTTGAGAGCCAGTCTGAACGATTCTACTGCCAGTCAAAGTAAGTGCATCTCTTGAGAGCCAGTCTGAACGATTCTACTGCCAGTCCCAGTAAGTGCATCTCTTGAGAGCCAGCCTGAACGATTCTCCTGTCAGTCAAAGTAAGTGCATCTCTTGAGAGCCAGTCTGAACGATTCTCCTACCAGTCAAAGTAAGTGCATCTCTTGAGAGCCAGTCTGAACGATTCTCCTGCCAGTCAAAGTAAGTGCATCTCTTGAGAGCCAGTCCAGTTAGTGCATCCCTTGAGAGCCAGTCCAGTCAGTGCATCTTTTGAGAGCCAGTCCAGTCAGTGCATCTCTTGAGAGCCAGTCCAGTCAGTGCATCTCTTGAGAGCCAGTCCAGTCAGTGCATCTTTTGAGAGCCAGCCCAGCCAGTGTATCCCTTGAGAGCCAGTCCAGTCAGTGCATCTTTTGAGAGCCAATCAAGTCAGTGCATCCCTTGAGAGCCAGTCCAGTCAGTGCATCTCTTGAGAGCCAGTCCAGTCAGTGCATCCCTTGAGAGCCAGTCCAGTCAGTGCATCTCTTGAGAGCCAGTCCAGTCAGTGCATCTTTTGAGAGCCAGCCCAGCCAGTGTATCCCTTGAGAGCCAGTCCAGTCAGTGCATCTTTTGAGAGCCAGTCCAGTCAGTGCATCTCTTGAGAGCCAGTCCAGTCAGTGCATCTCTTGAGAGCCAGTCCAGTCAGTGCATCTCTTGAGAGTCAGTCCAGTCAGTGCATCCATTGAGAGCCAGTCCAGTCAGTGCATCCCTTGAGAGTCAGTCCAGTTAGTGCATCCATTGAGAGTCAGTCCAGTCAGTGCATCTCTTGAGAGCCACTCCAGTCAGTGCATCTCTTGAGAGTCAGTCAGTCAGTGCATCTCTTGAGAGTCAGTCCAGTCAGTGCATCTCTTGAGAGCCAGTCCAGTCAGTGCATCTCTTGAGAGCCAGTCCAGTCAGTGCATCTCTTGAGAGCCAGTCCAGTCAGTGCATCTCTTGAGAGTCAGTCCAGTCAGTGCATCCATTGAGAGCCAGTCCAGTCAGTGCATCCCTTGAGAGCCAGTCCAGTCAGTGCATCTCTTGAGAGCCAGTCCAGTCAGTGCATCTCTTGAGAGCCAGTCCAGTCAGTGCATCTCTTGAGAGCCAGTCCAGTCAGTGCATCTCTTGAGAGCCAGTACAGTCAGTGCATCTCTCCGCAGTCCTGCAATGTTTTGTCCCATTGTCTTCTTGGTTGATCTCTTTTCCACCTTCCAGTAAATATGCCCTCCATAAATGTTACTCCGTGTGACAGCTCTACAAAGGTACGTGTGACAGTTCTACAAAGGTACGTGTGACAGCTCTACAATGGTACGTGTGACAGTTCTACAAAGGCACGTGTGACAGTTCTACAAAGGTACGTGTGACAGCTCTACAAAGGTACGTGTGACAGCTCTACAAAGGTATGTGTGAAAGCTCTACAAAGTTACGTGTGACAGCTCTACAAAGGTACGTGTGACAGTTCTACAAAGGTACGTGTGACAGTTCTACAAAAGGTACGTGTGACAGTTCTACAAAAGGTACGTGTGACAGTTCCACAAAGGTACGTGTGACAGTTCCACAAAGGTACGTGTGACAATTCCACAAAGGTACGTGTGACAATTCTACAAAGGTACGTGTGACAGCTCTACAAAGATACGTGTGACAGCTCTACATAGGTATGTGTTAAAGCTCTACAAAGGTACGTGTGACAGCTCTACAAAGGTACGTGTGACAGCTCTACAAAATTACGTGTGAAAGCTCTACAAAGGTACGTGTGACAGCTCCACAAAGGTACGTGTGACAGTTCTACAAAGGTACGTGTGACAGTTCTACAAAGGTACGTGTGACAGCTCTACAAAGGTACGTGTGACAGTTCTAATAAGGTACGTGTGACAGTTCTAATAAGGTACGTGTTACAGTTCTAATAAGGTACGTGTGACAGCTCCACAAAGGTACGTGTGACAGCTCCACAAAGGTACGTGTGACAGCTCTAATACGGTACGTGTGACAGCTCCACAAAGGTACGTGGGACAGCTCTAATAAGGTACGTGTGACAGCTCCACAAAGGTATGTGTGACAGTTCTAATAAGGTACGTGTGACAGCTCTACAAAGGTACGTGTGACAACTCCACAAAGGTACGTGTGACAGCTCTACAAAGGTACGTGTGACAGCTCCACAAAGGTACGTGTGACAGCTCCACAAAGGTACGTGTGACAGCTCTACAAAGGTACGTGTGACAGTTCTACAAAGGTACGTGTGACAATTCTACAAAGGTACGTGTGACAGCTCTGCAAATGTACGTGTGACAGTTCTACAACGGTACGTGTGACACTTCTAGAAAGGTACGTATGACAGTTCTACAAAGCTACGTGTGACAGCTCTACAAAGGTACGTGTGTCAGCTCTACAAAGCTACTTGTGACACTTCTACAAAGGTACGTGTGACAGCTCTACAATGGCACGTATGACAACTCAATAAAGGTATGATAGTTCAACAAAGGTACGTGTGACAGCTCTACACAGGTACGTGTGAAAGCTCTACAAAGGTACGTGTGACAGCTCTACAAAGGTACGTATGACAGTTCTACAAAGGTACATGTGACAGCTCTACAAATGTACGTATGACAACTCTACAAAGGTACGTGTTACAACTCTACAAAGGTGTGACAGTTCTACAAAGGTGGGACAGCTCTACAAAGGTATGACAGCTCTACAAATGTGTGACAGCTCTACAAAGGTGGGACAGCTCAACAAAGGTATGACAGCTCTACAAATGTGTAACAGCTCTACAAAAGTATGACAGTTCTACAAAGGTGTGACAGCTCTACAAAGGTGTGACGGCTCTACAATGTGTGACAGCTCTACAAAGGTGTGTGTGACAGCTCTACAACGGTGTGTGTGACAGCTCTACAAAGGTGTGTGTGACAGCTCTACACAGGTGTGACAGCTCTACAAAGGTGTGACAGCTCTACAAAGGTGTGACAGCTCTACACAGGTGTGACATCTCTACAAAGGTGTGACAGTTCTACAAAGGTGTGACAGCTTTGCAAAGGTGTGTATGACAGCTCCACACAGGTGTGACAGCTTTGCAAAGGTGTGTATGACAGCTCCACACAGGTGTGACAGCTCTACCAATGTGTGACAGTTTCTAGCATTTTCATCTCTTTGTTGAGAGTGCACTTCTACATTGACTACACTGGAGTAGTTTCAAGTTGAACCAATACTTTATCTCCCTTTACTGAAATGAAACTGTTTCCATCGATGACTGTAAAAGACCAGACCATTGGTTTCTTGGAGGAGTGCAACCACAGTTGATTATATCGATAAAATCGTGATTAATATGTCAAATATTGAAAATGAAAGAACGAAAAAGAAGAAAAAAGAAGATGATGATGATGACGATCGGGATGCAGATGCAATAATAAGGGTCATTTGCTTAGAGGGCCATTTGCAAGTTAATGTTGCGGTTGCTATGGCGTTCACAGTTCTGATGGAGAGGTTGTATCGTCCACTCCTGGAGATACTGCACTACTAGGTCTTCTATATCAATAGATCCCACTACTACAATACTAGCTCTTCTATATCAATAAATCCCACTACTACAATACTAGCTCTTCTATATCAATAGATCCCACCACTGCAATACTAGGTCTTCTATATCAATAGATCCCACCACTGCAATACTAGGTCTTCTATATCAACAGGTCCCATCATTATAATGCTAGGTCTTCTATATCAACATACTCCAACACCGCTATATTAGATTTTTATATCAAGATGTCCCACCACTACAATACTAGCTCTTCTATATCAATAGATCCCACCACTACAGTACTAGGTCTTCTATATCAATAGATCCCACCACTACAATACTAAGTCTTCTATATCAATAGATCCCACCACTACAATATTAGCTCTTCTATATCAATAGATTCCACCACAACAATACTAGGTCTTTTATATCCATAGATCCCACCACTACAATACTAGCTCTTCTATATTAATAGATCCACCACTGCAATACTAGCTCTTCTATATTAATAGATCCCACCACTGCAATACTAGCTCTTCTATATCAATAGATGCCACCACTGCAATACTAGCTCTTCTATATCAATAGATGTCACCATTACAATACAAGCTCTTCTATATCGACGGGTCCCACCACTGCAATACTAGCTCTTCTATATCCATAGATCCCACCACTACAAAACTAGCTCTTCTATATCAATAGACCCCAGCTCTACAATACTAGGTCTTCTATATCAACAGGTCTCACCACTACAAAACTAAATCTATAAATCAACAGGTCCAACCACTACAATACTAGGTCATCTATATCAATAGATCCCACCACTGCGGAGGTTATCACCTCGTTAACTAGGTTGTTTTGAGGGTGAAGGTTGCCATGGAAACCAACAGCGAGGTGTGGTGAGGTCTTGGCCAGCTCTGATTGACCCTGTCAGTACAGGAACAGATCACAGAGCTTTCCGAAGAAGAATAAGGTGAAAAGAGAATGAAGAAGAAACAGAAGAAGAGGAAGTAAAGGAAGAAAGAAAAGTAGAAGAAGATAGTAGAAAAAAGAAGAAGGAAAGAAGAGGAAGAAGAAGATTAGGAAAGGGAGATAAAGAGAATATGGAACAAGAGGAAGAAGATGAAGAAAAAGGAGACGGAGGAAAAAGCAGAAACGAAGAAGAAGAAAAGAAGAAAAAAAGGAAGAAGAAGAAAAGAAGAAAAAAAAAGGAAGAAGAAAAGAAGAAAAAAAAAGGAAGAAGAAGAAAAGAAGAAAAAAAAGGAAGAAGAAGAAAAGAAGAAAAAAAAGGAAGAAGAAGAAAAGAAGAAAAAAAATGAAGAAGAAGAAAAGAAGAAAAAAAGGAAGAAGAAGAAAAGAAGAAAAAAAAAAGGAAGAAGAAGAAAAGAAGAAAAAGGAAAAAGAAGACAAGAAGAAGGAAAAAGGGAAGATGAAGAAATGAAAGAGGAAGAAGAAAAAACGGAAGAGGAGGAAGAAGAAAGGGAAGAAAAGGAAGAAGAAGAATGAGAAGGAGAAAGCAGAAAAAAGAAGAACAAAAAAAATCAGGAGGAAGAAGATTCGGAAAGGAAGATAAAGAGAATGAGGCAGGAGAAGAAAAGAAGCAGAGTAAAAAGAAGAAAGCACGTAACAAACAATAACTGACCGTGACCGTTATGTTATTTTCTGTGGGTCATGACTTTGTCCTAATAATATTTCCCTTCCTCCGTCACGCTATCTGTCTCGTTCCATTAAAGTTCTGTTTTCTTTCTCTCATTCCTAACAGTCGTGTTTGGTGTGTTTTGTTATTTTACCCTCCCATTTCGGTTTTTGTGTGCATACGCTGCTGTTGGTAACGATGTTTAATTCTCCGTGTGGATATTATTTTAAGCCAACCCGATTACCTCTAGAAAACACCCAGTATCACATCGGTATTTACTTGAGAGCATTTCTAGCTCAATTTTGCTCTTTTTCTCGTTTGTAACGAGTAGTTTTTCTTTTGTTATTTTTTGGCTGGCCTTGATTATTTTGGATTCGAGTATCGGGGCACTTAAAAAAAATATATATATCCCACTGGGTGGTATGGCTGAGAGTTATAAAAAAAAGCTCATAGTTGACTATCTGTGCCATGATTAATGAACCACAGTGGGTAAAGATCCTATTCTTCTGCACCAGGGTTTGTTTGCTTGTTTGCGTTCGCCCGATGACTAAAGGAGTACACCTCATCGTCATCCGCCCTTAAAAGGACGTTAAGTGGGCGTGTCTGCGTTGCGTTGTGATTTGCAGTATAAATGTGATATTTGCGCTTTTAGGCCCAACACATTCGACTTCAGCACGATCAGGATTTAATTTCTGTTTATCGACCTTTCGAGCCGTAGCCGGCCTATAGGGCGTAGACCAAGATACTCCTTCTCTTATCTAAATTTTTGTTCTAGCAGTTTTCAATTCTTGTAAAGATATTTTATCAAATCTCGCCATTTGTCTCTGTTCTGTGCAAGCAGCTCTATCTCATTGAGGGAGCCGATTCCTGCTGCTCTTGCCTCTCTCATCAATGTTCTTCTCAGTGTCTCTCTGGGTCTTCCCCTTTTCCTCTTACTTGTTGTTTCCCACATGAGTGCTTGCTTTGCTATTCTGTTGTCATCTTTTCTCATCACATGTCCAACATATGACCATCATCTTTTGTTTATTACTGAAGATATTAGTGGTTGATTGGCGATTTCTCTAATTTCCTCATTTGTTTTGAATTCGTTCCACGCTATACCAAGTATTTTCCTTAGACATTTATTTTCGAATGCGTTCAACTTTGTTTCTATATCTCTTGTTGTTTTTCAGCTTTTACACGCATACGTAAGGGTTGATAGTACATTAGATTAATTTAGTAAGGATAAAAATAGATGTTGTAGGACTACAGAGAAAGGGGGCGGGGACTTGATTGTAGGACACAGAGAAAGGGGGTGGGGACTTGATTGTAGGACACAGAGAATGGTTGTTAGCCCACAGTCAGAGGCGGATTAACCGTTAAGCTAAATAAGCACGTGCTTAGGGCATCAAGAGAAGGGGGCACCACAATGGGGTCTCCACATTAAATGAAACAATTACATACAGATATATATATACATACATATCTAATTTCCAATATTAGGAAGAAGAACATCGTATGACGAAGGACAGTTGAACTGTGTTCACTTTTGACCTATGGCAATCTCTTGTACGAGTCAAGTAACCTATGGCAATCTCTTATACCAGTCAAGTAACCTGTGACAATCTCCTATACCAGTCGAGTAACCTATGGCAATCTCTTATACCACTCAAGTAACCTATGACAATCTCTTATACCAGACAAGTAACCTATGACATTCTCTTATACCAATCAAGTAACCTGTGACAATCTCCTATACCATTCAAGTAACCTATGGCAATCTCTTATACCAGTCAAGTAACCTATGACATTCTCTTATACCAGTCAAGTAACCTGTGACAATCTCCTATACCAGTCGAGTAACCTATGACAATCTCTTATACCACTCAAGTAACCTATGACAATCTCTTATACCAGACAAGTAACCTATGTCATTCTCTTATACCAATCAAGTAACCTGTGACAATCTCCTATACCAGTCGAGTAACCTATGACAATCTCTTATACCACTCAAGTAACCTATGACAATCTCTTATACCAGACAAGTAACCTATGACAATCTCTTATACCAGACAAGTAACCTATGACATTCTCTTATACCAGTCAAGTAACTTATGACAATCTCCTATACCAGTCAAGTAACTTATGACAATCTCCTATACCAGTCAAGTAACTTATGACAATCTCGTTTACGAGCCAAGTAATGAATGGCAATATCAAATGCGAGCCAGGTACGCTAGCAGCGGCTACAGATAACACAAACAATGAGCTGTGAACACAAATATAAAGTAAAGGTAGCTCCATAGTAAGTGCCGTTGGGTAATGAAGTGTTATTTTCACTTAAATCACAAACAGCACAAATAGACTCAAGATGGAACAAAGCTTGTCAAATCATTTGACAGCTATCACCACTATTGTCCAACAAGGGAAATAACTCTAGTGGCAAACAGCACAAATAGACTCAAGATAGAACAAAGCTTGTCAAATCATTGGACAGCTATCACCACTATTGTTCAACAAGGGAAATAACTCTAGACGCAAACAGGACACTATAACACAATCATCCTTCCAACGTTGTGCTACCAATGCCAGACCTTGACCCTAGATAAAAGAAAGTAAAGAGCCCCCGTCACGCCAAGTGGCGTATAGGGAATATGATTTTAGTGATCATAAATTTTACAGACCTTCGGCACATGATTTTTGAGGTAATGTGGTCGGTATAATGCCCGTGCCGCTTTACTTTCTCAGAAAAAAAAATCCGGTACCCATTTAAGGCTGGGTGAACCCGGAAGCCGATGGTTGGGATCGAACCCTACCCCTTGTCCTTTGTAGCTCAGTTCACTAACCACTGAGCGATTGCGGCTCCCTGGACCCTAGATGCAAGAACAATAAGAAAAATAACCACGACCGAGATGAAATGTGTCAGACGAATGACATGAAACAGCTTGAGAGACAAGATCAGAAATGAAGAACTGAGAAAAAAAAACTAGGAATAACCCCCGCCACAGAATATACAAAGAAACAACAAATCAAATTTCCTGGCTACGGTATGAGTCAGAAAGATCAAAATACAACACAACGGGCCTTCAATAAACGTTACAAGAACACCAGACCCAAGAGCCGACCACAAAATCCACGATGGAATGACGGAATATTAGAAACATTATGAAACATAACAGCAGCAGAGGCGAACAGAAGAGCAAAGGACCGCAAATTATATCTCTCCTCGACGCTGGAAGGCAAATGAGGAAGGAAAGAAGACGAGGAAGTGCCGTTATTGTACTAAACCTCAGCTTCATTAGGTGAGGTGGTCAGCTCCCTTTCCTTCTCAGAAAATATCTCTGGTACCCATTTACAGTGGCTGGGTGGGCCCTGGGGAGCCTTATAGGTTGGAAAAAAGATTTGTCTGAACTTACATTTCAATACCTGAACCCTTAGATCAACAGGCGAGTGTTCTAAGCAGACAACCACATGGCTCTCACCACATGGCTCAAACCACATGGCTCTCACCACATGGCTCTCACCACATGGCTCTCACCACATAACTCTCACCACATGGCTCAAACCACATGGCTCAAACCACATGGCTCTCACCACATAGCTATGACCACATAGCTCTCGAAATGATAGAAGGACAGCATTTATAGAAGGACAAAAGAGTATGCAATGATAACAATTATAGAAGGACAAAAATTATAGAAGAACAACAATTATAGAAGGACAAAAATTATAGGAAAACAATTATAGAAGGACAAAAATTATAGAATGACAACAATTATAGGAGAAGAACAATTATAGCAGGACAAAAATTATAGAAGAACAACAATTATAGAAGGACAAAAATTATAGGAAAACAATTATAGAAGGACAAAAATTATAGAAGAACAACAATTATAGAAGGACAACAATTTTAGAAGGACAACAATTATAGAAGGACAAAAATTATAGGAAAACAATTATAGAAGGACAAAAATTATAGAATGACAACAATTATAGGAGAAGAACAATTATAGAAGAACAACAATTATAGAAGAACAATAATTATAGAAGAACAACAATTATAGAAGAACACCAATTATAAAAGAACAACAATTATAGAAGAACACCAAATATAGAAGAACAAAAATTATAGAAGAACAACAATTATAGAAGAACAACAATTATAGAAGAACAACAATTATAGAAGAACAACAATTATAGAAGAACAACAATTATAGAAGGACAACAATTATATAGAAGAACAACAATTATAGAAGGACAAAAAGCATAGCAGAACAACAATTATAGAAGAACAACAATTATAGAAGAACAGCAATTATAGAAGAACAAAAATCATAGAAGAACAACAATTATAGAAGAACAACAATTATAGAAGAACAGCAATTATAGAAGAACAAAAATCATAGAAGAACAACAATTATAGAAGAACAAAAATCATAGAAGAACAACAACTATAGAATATTAACAATTATTGAAGAACAAAAATATAAGAAATTGATGGAGTGAAACTTTATTTTTGGTAAAAATGACTTTTAAAAATAAACAGCAAGTTGGATGGAATGAAATAATGAATGGCGATTAAAAAGGCAACAAGCAAAGACAGAAAGAAATGTGCTGAATTAAATGGATGCGGTGAAATATTGAAACAAGTGTTTAAAAGAGAAGGAAAAGAAATTCAATAAACTAGTAATGGGATATGAAGTAAGTACGTAAGTAAGGAAGGAAGGAAGGAGGGGGAGGTAGGGAGGAGGGAGGTAATGAAGGAAGGGAGGAAGGAAGGAAGGAAGGGAGGGAGGGAGGGAGGAAGGAAGGAAGGAGGGGGAGGTAGGGAGGGAGGTAAGGAAGGAAGGAAGAAAGGAAGGAAGGAAGGAAGGAAGGAAGGAAGGAAGGAAGGAAGGAAGGAAGGAAGGAAAGAAGGAAGGAAGGAAGGGAGGGAGGGAGGGAGGGAGGGAGGGAGGGAGGAAGGAAGGACGGGAGGACGGGAGGAAGGAGGGGGGTAGGTAGGGAGGTAAGGAAGGAAGGAAGGAAGGAAGGAAGGAAGGAAGGAAGGAAGGAAGGAAGGAGGGAGGGGTAGGTAGGGAGGGAGGTAAGGAAGGAAGGAGGGGTAGGTAGGGAGCTAGGTAAGGAAGGAAGGAAGGAAGGAAGGAAGGAAGGAAGGAAGGAAGGAAGGAAGGAAGGAAGGATGTGGGTAGGGAGGGAGGTAAGGAAGGAAGGAAGGAGGGGTAGGTAGGGAGCTAGGTAAGGAAGGAAGGAAGGAAGGAAGGAAGGAAGGAAGGAAGGAAGGAAGGAAGGAAGGAAGGAAGGAAGGAAGGAGGGTAGGGAGGGAGGTAAGGAAGGAAGGAAGGAGGGGTAGGTAGGGAGCTAGGTAAGTAAGGAAGGAAGGAAGGAAGGAAGGAAGGAAGGAAGGAAGGAAGGAAGGAAGGAAGGAAGGAAGGAAGGAAGGAAGGAAGGAAGGAAGGAAGGAAGGAAGGAAGGAAGGAAGGAAGGAAGGAAGGAAGGAAGGAAGGAAGGAAGGAAAAAGCGACCAAAAATGACGAGTAAGTAATATGCAAATAAGTTTCAAATAAGATGAAAGATAGAAGAAATAAACAAATAAATGAAGTGAACATCTAAAAGCTAGTACTAGTAGGAAACGAAAAAAAAAAGGAAAAGTAAAACAGAAAAAAAGAAATCAGAAAGAAACAATGGAAATAAAAACAAAATCAAGAGAAATCAAACACTGGCATTAAATATCACTTTCCAAACTAAACCAGTTTATTTTGTGTTAAAATAAACCTTTTTAGCTGGACACAAAAGCACAGAAAGTAAATTACACAAATGGCGTGATTAATCGAAAATAAACAAAGGGACATAAACACTTTACAAATACACACCATCTTTTCCATTGACATACATTTGCATGCCAGACAAACACGCAACGGAAGAATTCCACTTCCCAAGCTGAAGTAAGAGAAACAACGACAGTGACAATTTAACTGCACAAATGAAAGAACGGTAATCCGATTACATGCGTTTGGTTGTAATGAGATGAATTGATATTCCCTGTAAACTTGGAGAAAACAAGCAGTGAGTGATCGCCCGTTATTGTGTTACTATAAATACGGAACAATTAATGAGAAAGGTCAGCATATGTATTTCTGAGTGCACAATAATTATTGGGTGCACCAGACGAAGTAAATGTCACGAGATTCCGATACTGGATTCAGTTTTGTTGATTAATAATGATGGTTTGTCTTAAGTGCCTTCAGGTCGACGACTAACTTATTCTTTGTTGTTAGGATCATCATCGGACGAATTAAAATTAGGGGAAATACCTCTACTAGACGTACAATCTGACATATATCAGAGTAGTAATATAGATATAGGTAGAATTGGGTGGAAAGAAAAGAAAACAAACGATGAAGTTTTAAAACAACTAAAAATAAAAAGAGAACTACTAAATACACTTAAGACAAGACAAATGAAATTTTTGGGGCATGTTAAAAGACACAACAGCCTACAAAAAGTAATATTGGAAGGGAAAATACAAGGTAAAAGAGGCAGAGGCGGACCAAGACTAGCATGGACGAGTAACATCAAAAGATGGAGAAGTCAATCTATGTCAGCCTGCACCATCAAAGCAAGAAACAGAGTAGAATGGCGATCCATGGTAGCCAACCTTTGTTGCGGAGAAGGCACTCGATGATGATGAATATAGAGGAACAGAAAATGATACCAAAATGGGGATATCAAAAGCAGGAGGAGCTTTTGTTGAACTGGAAAAATATGGAAGTCAAAAGAAATTAGGTTAAATAAAAAAATAAAAATGTTCAACTCCAATGTTAAGTCAGTCCCATTATACAGCTGTGAAACATGGAGAACTACAAAATTGACAATCATGAAGATACAGACTTTCATTAATGGATGCTTACGCAGAATAAAAGGATGGAAATGGCAGGACAAAATCACTAACATAGAATTATGGAAATGTACTAGTCAAATACCAGTGGATAAAAAGATACAGCGAAGACGATGGCACCGGATAGGACACACACTGCGGAAGCCAACTGAGAGTATTACACAACAGACCCTTTTTTGGAATCCCCAGGGGAAAAGACAATGAAGAAGACCAAAGAATTCTTGGAGAAGACAGATAGAAGCAGAGATGAAGATGATGGGGAAGACAATGAATGATCTTAAAAGAATGGCAAGAAACAGAACGACTTGGAAGGTGTTTGTTGAAGACATATGCTCCACAGGGAGCTGAACGGTAGAAGAAGTGGACGAAGTAAATGTCACGAGATACCGATACTGGGTTCAGTTTTGTTGATTAATAATGATGGTTTGTCTTAAGTGCCTTCAGGTCGACGACTAAATTGTTTTTTGTTTTTAGGATCAACATCAATGCATACCAGGCGGGCGGACGGGCGGACGGGCGGACGGACGGACGGACGGACGGACGGACGGACGGACGGACGGACGGACGGACGGACGGACAGACAGACAGACAGACAGACAGACAGACAGATGGACTGTCGTCAGATGAGATCTGTGCACTGATGGACTTGTTCTATTTGCAATAAAAATGCCCTATCAACTGAACGAAACTAGATCGGTGTGGGATGTTAGCAAATAATCTTCGTAGAGTAATCACCACCCCCTCTTTTTACTTGTCTTGGCCTCTGGGGAGTGAGTGAGATTCATTGACTGACTCTCTCAGATAACAGTAATAAACAGAATGTGTACTCGCGCATGATAACGAATCAATGTCAGTTAAAACCGAAAAGAGTAAGTCATTAGGTCACAAATACGACCGCTGACCCGGGCAAGAATGTTAGCAAAAACTGGGTCACACAGTGCATCAAAGGCTGTGCTACGGAATTCATGCATATGGGTCAGGCATTGCCCCATAGTCTTCATCAGCTATTGGTTGTCGATTGTGGTGTGACGACAACGGGACGTCTTGCTAGCGTCAATAAGTTCTCCGCTTTATCCGGCCAGATGCAACTATATGTAGCTGATAGGTAACAATGGCTTGGGAAACAGGTGCAGAACAAACCATAAAGCACAAGACAGCTTGGAAATAGAGTTGGAAATCATGATCTCCACATGGAGCATCCTACAGAAGATAATCAAGGACCGGTCAAAGTGAGAGAGCTTTATTGTTGCCCTATAAGATACCAAGGAGCCGCGATAGCTCAGTGGTTAGTGAACTGGACTACAAAGGACAAGGGGTAGGATTCGATCCCAACCGACGGCTTCCGGTTCACCCAGCCTTAAATGGGTACCAGATTTTTTCTGGGAAAGTAAAGCGTCATGGGCGTAATACCGACCCCATTACCCTCAAAATCATGTGCTGAAGGTAGGTAAAATGTATGGTCACTATCACCGTATTCGCTATACGCCACTTGGCGTGACGGGGGCTCTTTACTTTTTAACTATACGATACCAGGGAACTGCGGTAGCTCAGTGATTAGTGAGCAGGACTACAAAGAACAAGAGGTGAGGTTCGATCCCAATCGACGGCTTCCATGTTCACCAAGCCTTAAATGGGTACCATAATTTTTCTGGGAAAGTAAAGCGTCACGGACGTAGTACCGACCACACTATCCCAAAAATCATGTGCCGTAGGTCTATAAAAATTATGGTTACTAACACCATATTCCCTGGACTTCCGGGGCATATGGCGCCCTGTTTGTTGGTTTATTCAGAGGACTCACAGATAAGTGCTGATTTCCAGTGAACTTTTCTGTTTATTTGTTTGTTTTTATTGATATTTGAAGGGATCATGTGATTGTACACGCTTTCTATTTGATGTAAATCACTTTGCTTCTTTTGATTCATTGCATTTTATTACAATTTCTTTATTTGATCACTTATACTCATCTTTGTTGTTGATTGCGCTATTGAACGCTTCAAAAAATGGTGGTTTGTCTTCGCTGGTCTGTCGTCAAGGACGCGTAATTCATTTAATTTGTAAAAGGCTCACAGTGTATCCGCGTGCTGTAGAGATATTTACTGGAGTTGACCAATTTATAACGTGGAAACGAGTTCTGGAACGTGCGACTGAGTAAGTGCACGTGAGTCTAGACCATCCACAGCATCGACGTTCAGCGACTAAATCATCTATGACGACGGTAAGTATTCAGATGCAGCCCAAACGACAACATCGAAGAAGGAAAACACGACAAGGTAAGAGAGGTGGCATTAAACTGTCGAAGTGTGAGAGGCTAGGCCTAAAGTATGTGCGCGTTACATATTGGAATTGTGGGTCCATAAATCAACGACGGCCCATTCGATAAGCTACTGTGCGGCGCCGATATAATGGTTTTACAAGAAACTCTTCTTGGTGACAGGACAGTAAGTACTCCTGGCTTTCATTGTTTCTACAATAGGCGACACCTTGGGCAGGCCATCCTTGTGCGCAACAATATGGTGGCAGCTGAGGTTGATATGTCTGTGTGGGACAACGCAGAATTGCAGGTACATGCGGTTAGGGTGCAAACCCCAGATTATTTCGTGATTGTTAATGTGTATGCCTGTAATGGGAAGGTGAACACACAGCAATGGCAGAATCTCTTCGAGTTCGATGAAGAGAATGTCATTTTTTGCGGAGACTTTAATGCTAGAGGAGACCAGTGGGGCAACGTCATAACCAACAAGCAGGGAGAAGACCTAGAGAACGCACTGGTGTCGACCGATTTAGTGTGCTTGAATGATGGAAGGGCAACAAGAATAGCCACTCGAACAGGGGACTCTGATAGTGTCATAGACCTGGCACTGGTGTCTTCCACCTTCGCACCGGTTTGCAGGTGGAGTGCACTGGGGTTCCACGGAAGTGATATCTATGTGTCCTCCTAATTGAGAAAAGCAGAAATAAAAGCCAGAAAAGAAAGCTCCACACATCCCACTACGAGAAAACAGACCAGGACGTCATTAGCAAAATCAGACATAGGAAACAGAGCGCCCCTCGTAGGAGGCAGGAGCGATGGACGCAGCCACCCTGGTGGAACGTAGTTGTCGAGGAAGCTTGGCGGAGCAAGATACAAACGGTCAAGACATGGCAGAAAGCCAGAAGTAATGGAAGAACACAACCTGAGCTCTTGAAGCGTCTCAAAATAGAGGTCGACCAAAAAATGATGCACTTTAAAATATGTGCTAAGCATGCTAAGGATGCTAAATGGGATGACTTCTGTAAAAAAGTGTGCTCAGAAAAATCGCTAGCCACATTCTGCCGCCTTCATCAGTGCATGAATGGCACAACACGACACAGAGGCGTTCTATACTTTCAGAGCACAGGCCTGATATGGCACAAATCTGATGAGAGCAAAGAGAAGGCCCTGCTTGCCCGCTACATTGGGCAGACGGACCAAAGAAATGAGGCTGTAAGAATGAGGATACGGGGATCGCTGTCAAAATTGTGTAAGGATGTAGGGCTGGAAGAAGATCTCACAATCACAACCGATACTATTCGCACGACACTTAAAAGGTAGAACAACACTGCTCCTGGTCAGGATGGTGTTTGTTTCGATGATATAGGCGATTTAGTTGACGACGACTTGACAAAACTGGCCAATGAGTTTAAAGCGGGGTGGCTTTTTTTTTTTTAATGGGGTGGCTACACAGCTACTTACTACCGCTACCGAAGCCAAACAAAGACCATTCTCAGATCAGGGCCTACAGAATCATCACAATGCAGAACACTGCGGGCAAGCTGCTTGAGAAAATAGTTGCCCGTGTCCTCACCTGTCACCTTGAACAGAAACGCGTATTCCCACCCACACTTGGAGGTTATAGATATAACAAAGAGACATGGCTCAATGCGGCAGTCTTTGCCTATGACGTCTTCGAAGGCTTCCACAGACGAGAGGAGACATGTGCTGCTGCTATAGATCTGGAGGATGCATACAACAGGGTACCATTTGAACATCTCATGCATATGCTCCTCAAACTGGCGGTGCATTCCTTCCTCATTAGATGGATCGCCGCGGCACTGTTTCATAGGAAGGTGATACTCAGATGTGGAAGTTGGTCTTCCGAGCCAACATCCATTTGTCCAGGGCTGCACAAGGTTCACCATTGTCACCAGTTCTATTTAACGTGTACACAATAACGATCACGGAACAACAGCTGGATGGGATGGGAAGAACTATGACATTTGCTGATAATATTCTGGTATATCGACAGGGAAGAGACAGACGGGGAAACGCCTCCACAATGCAAGACGAACTCGATCGCATTTCTTTCTGGTGTGGGGTTTCAGGTGCCTAGTTATTCCTAATAAAGCATCAGTTTCATGGTTCTCCCTTAACAATTATATTGTTAATATGAACACACCGGTAGTACGAATGGGAGCTGATGAGGTGACCAAGGACAAGTTGATGACATACCTCGGAGTTAAGTTTGATCGCAGCCTGTGTTATCGGGACCACGTTGACCATGTGATAACAAAATCCCGCAACATGTTTAGCCGTCTTGAAAGGTCATGGCAGCTGCCAACATCGAGCAGAGGCTACTTACTCTTCTGTTCCAGGGATTGGTCCTCGCACCAATCGAGTATGCCCTGGCAATTCTTACTGTCAGTACAACTCAAATTGATAGGCTGGAGAAAATACAATATGAAGCCATGCGCATTATCTTGGGATGTACAAGGGACACTCCCTGTGTAGCAATGAGGTATCTTCTTGACTTTCCAACCATGGATGACAGAATCAAGATCTGGAGAGCACGAGCATACCTGAAGATTAGTACAGATAAAGAACATCCATTTCATCACGTGCTCAACACTGGGAAAGGTGCCAGGCTAAAAAGAGGCAAATCATGGGTGGGCCGAGCAGAAGATGTTATCAAACAGATCTGTGGGCTTACCAATATCAACGTTGGTGAGGAGTGGATACCGGTGCCTACGTCGTTCAAAGGGACTTTCTCGTGTATTGTCACACTCGACAGGAAAAGTAGGGAACAGAATCCGGTCGCGTTTAATGCCGAGGTCAACGGTCTCATCTGCGATAACACCAATGAGAAAGATGCAGTCATCTATACAGACGGATCTGTACGACGACACCAAAGAAGTGCATGGGCATTTACAGCACGCTCGGCAGGCAGAATAGTCTACGAAGACAGTGGTGCATACGTCATGACCACGAGAAGCATGACAATGGAGGCGATGGCAGTGACCACGGCATTCAAATGGTTAGAGTCACAAGACTACACCCACGCATGTATACTGAGTGATTCGTTGAGCATGATAAAAAAAGTGGAGGCGGGCTCTGTACGCATGCAATGGGTAGAGTCGTTGTAGAAATCCAAAATACGTAAGGTTACCTTTGTCTATGTCCCTGGACATGCGGGAGTACGGGGAAATGAAAGAGCGGATAGGTTGGCTAGCTGTGCTGTCGTTGAGGACAGGCAACCAATGGATCGGGCGGACGTCATCAATGCCCTCCGAGATGTGGGAAGAGTACGGGACTTCGACAAACACAGATCCACGTCACTTCTTCGGATGATGGAAACGGGAGTTAAGATGGGCACATCCAGAATTGAGAAACTTAGTGGCCGTGTAAGAAGACTTATCAACCAACATTGAACTGGAGTCGTCAGTCGCTGGACACTGCGGGATTTGCTGAGGAGGGGATCTGAGCACCTATGGACATGTTCGGAGTGCAATGATGATGACCCGCAAATAACTCAATAACTGAATAACCATATTCCCTATACGCCACTTGACGTGACGGGGCTCTTTATTTATTTATTTTTATATAAGATACCACGTGACGTCACCGACTGATGCTCTCGTCAGTGTCTAACGCAGAAGAAAAACCTGTTCACAAGAAAATTGTCAAAAAGAATATTTTTTAATCAATTAATTATTTTATAATTAAAATGTCTTCTTTTTTCCCAAAAACCAGAAATTCCATCAAATTTTCATCACTTTAGCGCTTCAATCACAGAAAAGTTAAATTCGAATTTTTATCTCCGCAAATAGAATTTTAGTTTTTAAAAATGAGGATAAGAACATTGGAGAGGTTAATTTTGAAGATAAGATTTATAAGTTATAACAAAATCAATATTCGGGGAAATCAGGAATTTGTGTGACGTCACTATTAAAACCATCTCTTCATTTGCTCCTAAAGTTCGCAGCTTGGGCCTTGTGTAGAGCACGTGACATAAGTACAATTGAAACCGAGTGCCTAGTCCTATCTGAGAATTTTCAGTAATTAGTTTAAAGCTTATGTTGTTATGATCATAGTCACTGCACACTGGACGAATCCATTGGTCGTTTGATCTTCCCCCTCCAAAATCTTCAGACAATTTTCGAAGAAAATCCAAGCCGACATGCACGAGCTCCGTCGCACGGCCTGTGATCCATGACGTGTGTATGTTTTTGCTGACAACTTTTCTTGGGCAGCGGTCACATTTTATGGCATAGTCTAAGTGGAGTAAGTTAAAGAACAGGGAGACGCGATAGCTCAGTGGTTAGTGAACTGGACTACAAAGGACAAGAGGTAGGGTTCGATCCCAACAGACGGATTCCGGGTTCACCCAGCCTTAAATGGGTACCGGATTTTTCTGGGAAGTAAAGCGGCACGGGCGTAATACCGACCACATTACCCCAAAAATCATGTGCTGACGGTCTGTAAAATGTATGGTTACTAATACCATATTCCATATACGTCATTTGGGGTGACGGGGGTACTTTACTTTCCTTTACTAAGTTAAAGAACAAGTAGTATTTGAGAGCAGGTTAGAGGAGACAGTGTGGTGGCAACGGGCTAGTACCAGCTATAATCTGTACTTGACCTTGATTCCTCCCGCGCCGTTAGCCGTTGATTTGGGCTCGTAGTGTTTTTTTTGCCAGCATCATCATCACTATTGAGTAGCGTTTGCGCGTCGAAGGTTGGCTACCATGTGTCACCGTGTCAATTAACATGAATGTTGCATCAATTCAGGAGAGCTACGGTGTAGACGTGTGAGGAGAAGTGGAAAAAAAATAGAGAAAAAAAAAATAGAAACAAATGGTATGATTAAAGCTTTACATAATAATTGGACAATATAAATTAGAACGACGTTTGAGCTCAATAGGCCTTCAGCAGGAGCAAACATACAACACACACACACACAGATATGTATTTAAAATAATAGAGTAAACATGTAGGACTTTATACTCTCTTTCTCTCTCTCTCTCTCTGCGATCAGGACTCAATCAGAGTAGGATTCCAGACTCTCACATGAAGACAGCTGTCAGGTTAAGTGTGTTGATCGCCCCTCAGACAGAACAACACGTTTAGAGTCTGCCAGATCCACTCTGATTGAACACCCGTTAAAACGTTGCACTGTGTTCTGCGCCAGTGGCCCAGTGCATCCGATTTCAGCCAGCATTTTATTCAGGTTGCTTTCCTTAGCCTTTGATTGTCCCCAATCTTCCTGTAAGGCAGCAGATTGTCTTTTCTGTAGGGGGATTCTACCCTTAGATGGTCGGCCCTCCCAGGTTTACGAGCACCATCTGCCCGAGTCACTAGAGGTGACTAATATAAACATGTACACACAAAGATATGAGATATGAATAACACAGACATGTACACAGCGATACGAGACATGACTAACATTTTATACAAAAATAGAGTAGCAGCGGCATTGTGCTAGTAGTGTCAAGGTAAATTACAATAGAACAATAGTAGTAGTACAATAGTTCTATAGTACAATACCGCTGCTACTCTATGTTTGTATATTGTCCTACGTGTTTTACTCTATTATTTTAAATACGTATCTGTGTGTCTTTGTGTTGTATGATTGTTCCTGCTGATGGCCTATTGAGCCGAAACGTCGTTCTAATTTATGTCGTCCACTTATTATGTAAAGCTTTAACGGTACCATTTTTTCTAGTTAACCCCCCCCCCCCCCCCCTTATATATTTGTTTCAGTTCTCCTCACAATTAACTTTACTGCAGCTTCGCATTTTTATGCATTTGTACACATTTCTTCCTTATACTGGAAGAAAAGATACCAGACAGCTTAAGAGAATGGCTTGGCAGAAGGTCAACAACAGAAATGATAAATAACTGTCAAGATCGACAGTTGTGGAGAGACATGATCACCTACGCCAGCAGGCCCGGTACTTGATGATGATGATGCTGATACATTTCTTAATACTAGATAGCTTGGTGTCATGGCTTGGAAACCAGTCAACAACAGAACTGATACGATGCACTGTGGATAGAAAATTGTGGAAGGACATGATCGCCTACATCAACCGGTATGGCACATGATGATGATGACGATACATTTCTTTGCTTTGACCCTTGACTTGTGAACCAGTCTATAGTTTCACGACGAGGGATATGCTGAAGTGGAGATCTCAGCGATTATGGGCAGTTTGTTCAGTGTAAATTCAAGGTAAAGTATACTTGTAAGGTCAAGGTGAAGTATACTTGTAAGGTCAAGGTGAAGTATACTTGTAAGGTCAAGGTAAAGTATACTTGTAAGGTCAAGGTGAAGTATTTTGTAAGGTCAAGGTGAAGTATACTTGTAAAGTCGAGGTAAAGTATACTTGTATCGGCGTCTTGAAAAGAAAAAAGTAAAGTACCCCCGTCCCGCCAAGTGGCGTATAGGGAATATGGTGTTATTGACCATAAATTTTACGGACCTTCGGCACATGATTTTTGGGGTAATGTGGTCGGTATTACGCCCGTGCCGCTTTACTTTCCCAGGAAAAAATCCACCACACATTAAAGGCTGGGTGAACAGGAAGCCGTCGGTTAGAATCGAATCCTACCTCTTGTCCTTTGTAGTCCAGTTCACTAACTACTGAGCTATCGCGGCTCCCATCGGCGTCTTAGCACGCGAGTTTTCACCCATATATGCCCGGCCGCATATCCTGAAGTTTTCGGAGACTTCTGGATAGTGTCGCTTCAAGCATCGAAACTCACGATGCTAGGCGGCATTCCTCACCTTCCCAGAGTACTGCCCTGGTACCTATTTCTGGCGGCGGCTGAGTCGACCGCTAGGGTGTGTTTTTTTTTCTAACCACGAGTACAACTCACACTGCTTCCAACGAGAATCGAGCACAGTTTGTCCGAACATCGGTAGCCCAGTGGGGTGGTTTCTGTGTGGATAAAGATAACCCGACGATTATCAAACTAACTTAATATAATTTAAATTGATGCTTATCATATACATTCTCTCAAAGATAATAGAAACCTGGACAGATTCAATATCCACTGTCTCCCCACCAAATTAGCATATTATTTGAACTCCCAAAGTGTAAAAATATAAATGTAAAAAAAAATACAAATGCAAAATCAAGTGAAACGAAAAACAAGTAGCAAAAATGACTTTTAAATCTATCATTAACAATACAGTTGTGCGAATTATGGCGCAATTAGAAAGAGGAATGGATAAAAAGGGCGATGAAATAGTCGACGTCACAATGGTTTTCAAATCAGTGGCTAGGAGACCTGGCAAGTATATGTAAGACAGTCACAATATAGTGTCATTTTAACTTCTACCTTTCAGCTCCCTGTGGAGCATAGGTCTTCAACAAACACTTTCCAAGTCCCTCTGTTTCTTGCCATTCTTTTGAGATCATTCCATGTCTTCCCCATCATCTTCATCTCTGCTTGTCTCTGTCTTCTCCAAGAATTCCTTGGTCTTCCTCTTTGTCTTTTTACCTGGGGATTCCAAAAAGGGCCTATTGTGTAATACTCTCCAGTTGGCTTCCGCAGTGTTCTATCCAGCTCCATCGTCTTTTCTGTATCTCTTTATCCACTGGTATTTGATTGATACATTTCCATAATTCTATGTTAGTAATTTTGTCCTGCCATTTCCATCCTTTTATTCTGCGTAAGCATCCATTAATGAAAGTCTGTATCTTCATGATTGTCAATTTTGTTGTTCTCCATGTTTCACAGCCATATAATAGGACTGACTTAACATTGGAGTTGGAGATTTTAATTTTTGTATTTAACCTAATTTCTTTGGACTTCCATGTTTCCTAGTGCAACAAAAGCTCCTATTGCTTTCGATATCCTTATTTTGGTATCATTTTCTGTTCCTCCCTCTTTATCTATGTTACTACCGAGATATATGTAAGTGTCATTTCAACTATTCAAATAATATTCTTGAAAAGTGTACTACTACCACTACAACCACCCCTACCACTAACCTACCATTTCTACTACTAATAATACTACTTCTGCTTTTGCAACTTGTGCTACTATTTCTACCAATACCTCTACTTCTACTAGTACTACAATTATAACTTCTACTACTACTATTAACACTACTACCCCAACTACCACTACTGCTACTTCTACTACTACTATTAACACTACTACCACCCCTACCACTACTGCTACTTCTACTACTACTATTAACACTACTACCTCAACTACCACTACTGCTACTTCTACTACTACTATTAACACTTCTACCCCAACTACCACTACTGCTACTTCTACTACTACTTTTAACACTACTACCCCAACTACCACTACTGCTACTTCTACTACTACTATTAACACTTCTACCCCAACTACCACTACTGCTACTTCTACTACTACTATTAACACTACTACCTCAACTACCACTACTGCTACTTCTACTACTACTATTAAAACTACTACCTCAACTACCACTACTGCTACTTCTACTACTACTATTAACACTTCTACCCCAACTACCACTACTGCTACTTCTACTACTACTATTAACACTACTACCCCAACTACCACTACTGCTACTTCTACTACTACTATTAACACTTCTACCCCAACTACCACTACTGCTACTTCTACTACTACTATTAACACTTCTACCCCAACTACCACTACTGCTACTTCTACTACTACTATTAACACTACTACCTCAACTACCACTACTGCTACTTCTACTACTACTATTAACACTTCTACCCCAACTACCACTACTGCTACTTCTACTACTACTATTAACACTACTACCTCAACTACCACTACTGCTACTTCTACTATTAACACTACTACTCCAACTACCACTACTGCTACTTCTACTACTATTATTAACACTACTACTCCAACTACCACTACTGCTACTTCTACTACTACTATTAACACTACTACTCCAACTACCACTACTGCTACTTCTACTACTACTATTAACACTACTACTCCAACTACCACTACTGCTACTTCTACTACTACTATTAACACTACTACTCCAACTACCACTACTGCTACTTCTACTACTACTATTAAAACTACTACCTCAAATACCACTACTGCTACTTCTACTACTACTATTAACACTACTACCTCAACTACCACTACTGCTACTTGTACTACTACTATTAACACTACTACCTCAACTACCACTACTGCTACTTCTACTACTACTATTAACACTACTACCTCAACTACCACTACTACCACTACTGCTACTTCTACTACTACTATTAACACTACTACCTCAACTACCACTACTGCTACTTGTACTACTACTACAACTACTGCTACCACCAGAACATCTACTATTACTACTGCTACTACATCCACGGCCTGAACTACTACTGCTACTGCGAACAGAATTACTGCTATTTCTATTACAACTTCTACTATTCATTCCACTACACTTCTACTACTATACTACTTCTATTACTACTGCTAATTCTACTACCACTTCCAATACTACTACTACTCATACCTCTACTACTCATACATCCACTACTACAACTACTACTACTACTACTCATTCTATTACTACTTCCACTACTACTACTACTCATACCTCTACTACTCATACATCCACTACTACAACTACTACTACTCATTCTATTGCCACTTCCACTACTTCTACTTCTACTATAACTACAACTTCTACTACTACTACTACTACTACTACTACTACCACTACTACCACTACTATTGCGACTACTACTATTACGACTACTACTGTTACTGCTACAGCTGCTGCTTCGGCTTCTACCACCGCGGCCGCCGCCGCCACCGCCGCCGCCGCCACCGCCACCACCACCGCCGCCGCCGCCACCGCCGCCACCCCCACCACCACCACCACCACCACTACTACTACTACTACTTCTATTACTTCGTCTTCTTCTTCTACTACTACAACTACTACTACTACAACTACTACTACTACAACTACTACTACTACTACTACTACTAATAATAATAAATTCATTTTTTAAAGAATAACATACTTATTCTCTGTTTATAGATTAATTGCAAAAAAAGTGTGTTTTTTTTCAAAGGAAAGGAATATTTCAAGTTCAGAAAAGTAATGTTTAAAACTCTATTCATGTGTATTGTATCTTCACCCTTAAACCCTAACAGCTCACAGATGCTCCACACATATGTATTGATATTCCCAAACAAATATTGTAATGGAACTAGTTCACGTTCTCTCGATCGCTGTAGAAAGTGCATTTGGGGTCTGATTAATTTCGGTTTTGCATTGACTTTCTGCGTTAAAGTCAAAATGATGTTCTACTTAATACATCTGCGCCGATAGAGCGGAGTCGTACGCCGGCAATATTCATTTTTAACAAATCAAGTGTTGTGAATGCGACCTTCCACCGTCTACATTTGATCTGCGCTTTACGTCACATTGGTCCTGTTCATGACCGTTGTTGGAATTGCTTGACGCAAGTTATTTACATGTTACTTATTAATGTGAACTGCTTCGTCAAGTCAGCCGCAGTTTTATCTTTTAAGGGAATTTGCACCGTGTTTTGTTCGTCATAGGCTACATTCACTAGAGTAATCAGGAATCTAAAGGGCGCAGACGTTTGTGTGCTTCGTCATCGTAATGGCTCATAGTATATCCCTAGACCGACCATACGCTAATTTTACGGTCTGTTGTTTGATGTGCGATGGGGATAATCTGACGACTAACTGTGTGTTTTTATGTTCGGAACTGGAGTTAACAACGATGACCCACACATCAAGCGCTATACATTTTTAAAAAATATGACAAATATCATTTTCAGACGAGGACGTGAACTTCCGGTATATGGTGGATAGGCGACAGGAACCATTGAAGGCTATGCACGAAAAGTGTTCCTTGTTATAGTTTCCTCATATTCCAAGTCCGGCTTGTTGCAGGAGCTACTGAGTTAAGTGCTCTGTGCACACTGTGAGCTGTGTGTCTCATCCGTTTTGATCATGTTTCGATATTCCAAATGTTTACGATGAATGATGATATCGTATGACAGGGAACAGTTGACTGTGTTAACTTTCTGCGCAGTTTCGCCTTATGTCTTTTGGCGTGTGCCAAACTGCTACGATGGGGACTACAGTTACCTTTCTTTGTTTGGCAGATGAGATAATAATTCGGATGATTCCACTGGCACGGGCGGTTGAGCAATTATGGATTTTAATTCGTTTGGAGTGATACCGGGCCTTCCATAACCAAAGAATCAAACATGCTCCACACAGTGGTTAGGCCGTCAGATATAGAAGACCTAGTATTGCAGTCTAGAATCAGTTCAGAAATTCACTTATTTTTGATCCACAATTACGCAAACCATTTCTCTTGATGATGAAATAAACAACCAAATTGGTAAGACAGCTACAACTTTCGGCAAAACTCACAGAAAGGGCCTAGAACAACACGAAACTAACACTGAAGACCAAACTCTAAATATATCAAACTTGTGTGCTTAGCACGCTATTATATGGATGTGTAACCTGGACAACGTACTCAAATCACGAAAAAGACTAAATGTCTTCCACATGCGATGTCTACGCAGAATAATGCACATCAAATGGCAGGACAAAATAACCAACTTAACTGTCCTGCAACGTGCTAAGACCCCAACAATCATGTCGATGCTCAGATGTCGAAGACTAAGATGGCTGGGGCATGTCCAGCGAATGGAAGAAAAACGCATCCCCAGGCAAATACTATATGGTGAACTAACACACGGAAAAAGACAAATCGGCAGACCTAAACTACGGTATATAGATATCTGTAAATCATCTCTGAATGACTTCTCCATCTGTGAAAATTACTGGGAATATCTGGCAAGTGATCGCACATCATGGAGAGCACGTATACGGAATGGTATAACATCATTTAAGACTGTGCTAAGACAAAACTTAGAAGAGAAAAGACTCATGAAAAAGGATGGAAAACCCTGTGGATCAGTGGGCCTGACTTGTTCATTCTGTGACCGTGTGTGTTTGTCAAACATTGGTAGAATTAGCCACGAGAGAAGCTGTTCGACAAAAACAAAACCTAAAAAAAACCACACAATAGCCTCCACTAGACCGTCTGACAAGACGATAACGCCCATATATATTATATATTAACGCCGCTAAGAATTGGAAGAAAACAATTCTCCAACAGAGCTAGGGAAGGTAAGAAAGTGATTGCTATTCGTTCCTTAACTACCTTCTTGAATCTGAAGAACCGTTGGCTTATGTCAAACCGTAGCAGCATTCACGACTAACATCATCACAGTTCGGAAACATGTCATCGGTTTGTTTCTAAATGTGAATTTCATTGTGAAGTGAAGTTTGTTTCTAAATGTGAATTTCATTGTGAAATGAAGTTTGTTTCTAAATGTGAATTTCATTGTGAAGTGAAGTTTGTTTCTAAATGTGAATTTCGTTATGAAGTGAAGATTGTTTCTAAATGTGAATGTCATCATGAAGTGAAATTTATTTCTAAATGTGAATTTCATTGTGAAGTGAAGTTTGTTTCTCAATGTGAATATTTATGACGTGAAGTTAGTTTCCAAATGTGAATTTTTTATGAAGTGAAGTTTGTTTCTTAATGTGAATTTTTTAAATTAAATTATGTTTGTTTCTAAATGTGAATTTCTTATGAAGTTAAGTTTGTTACTAAATGTTAACTTTTTTATGAAATGAAGTTTGTTTCTAAATGTTAATTTCTTTCTGAAGTGAAGTTTGCTCTTAAATACGAATTTTTGACAAGATGAATTTTTTTCCTAAGTGTGATCTTTATGAAGTGAAATTGTTTTTTTTTAAACCGTAAATATAAATTTTTTTATAAAGTGAAGTTTTTTCTTAAAATGAATTTACTTATAAAGTGAAATTTTTGCCCTTAATATGAATGTATTTATAAAGTGAAGCATTTATCATCAAATGTGAATTTCTTTATAAAGCGTACCTTCTTCATAAATGTGAATACCATTAAGAAATTACGGTTTCTTCCTTTAATTTGAATTTTTTTATGAAGTGAATTTTTCCCCCTAAATATCCATCTCCTAATCTACTGAATTTTTATCTAACAGTGAATTTATTTCTTATATGAATTTCCATATAAAGTGAATTTCTTTTAAAAATAATTTCATTCTAAAATTAATTTTATTCCAATTAATTTTCTCCTAAAATAACTTTTTTTTTCCCGAAGTGAATTAATTTTTTTTCCTTTTCCGCAAAGTGAATTGCTTCATAATGTAAATTTAAATTTCCAAATTTTGATTTCTTCAAATTGAGTAAAAAAAAACGGCCTATTTCAATGATCATCATCATCATGTGCTATACCGGTTGGCGTAGGCGATCATGTCCTTTCACAATCTTCAATCTACAGTGCCTCGTATCAATTCTGTTCTTGACTGTTTTCCATGCCATGCCACTAAGCTATCCAGTATTTTCTCTCTTTGTGGTCCGCGATCTCTCTCTTTCCTTTTATTTTGTCATTTGTAACCAAGTATTCCAACTTTCCTCTTCTCATGATGTGGCCAAAAAATGTTGATTATTTCTTTCTATTGTTTTAGATGAGCTCCAATTTTGTGTCGACCTCTTTGAGAATTTCCTCATTGGTCTTGTTTAGCTGTCCATGGAACTTTCAACATTCTTCTGAGAAATCTCATCTCTGTGGCCTCTAACCGTCTTTGAGTTTGTTTGTTTCAATGATAGAACAGTGCTCAGAGCCAAAATAATGGAGTAACAATCGCTATCAACAACCAATGTTTCTACCAACTCTGTTCTATCAGTGCCAGAATTGGACGCTGGACTCTAGAACAATAAGAAAGATAACGACCACCGGAATGAAATGTGTCAGAAGAATGACAGGAAACAGCTTAAGAGCAAGAAACACCGACCTGAGGAAGAAACTCGAAATTGGACCAGCCATCGAATACATAAAGAAACAACAGAGAAATTGGTTCGGTCACATAACAAGACAAAAAGAACTAACAATGTCTCAAAGAGCCATAAACAAACGCTACGAAAACGCCCCGATTAAAAGGAAGACCGAGAAAGAGATGGATAAAGGGAATACTAGAATCACTAGGAGGGATAACATCAGAAGAGGCCAACAGAAGAGCAAAGAATCACAGATTGTATCTACCCTCGACGCCAACGGCAATGGAGGAAGGATAGAAGAAGAAGTAGAGGAATGATAGAACAGGCTAAATATAAAACACAAAATAAACAACAGAAGTGAAAGATGACGCGCTCGGAAAAAGGGGGAAATGACGTTTCACTAATGCCTGTGAGTGCTAAAATGCAAAGACAAAATTAGCTGAACTGCAAAATTAACGCAAAAAATAATTAACACTAATAAGAGAGATCATTTTTTTTTTAAATTTAAAGTTGAAAGCGTGGTTGTGTATTATAAAACAATTACAAGTGAAACCATTTAGGGTGTAATGACAAACCAGAATTGGAAGACAAAAAATTGGTGTAATCTGGAAGTGTGTGATTAATTTTTATGTATTTATTTGAAAGTGTTTCTTGATTTTGATAGCTGGTTTGCTTGTGATTGATAATACAGCCATTGGAAATGTGTTCTTCAGTGTGATGTCAGTTTTGTTTTGTTTCAGAAAGCGTTTGTGTGTTGTTGGTTTATTGAGTGCATTGTTTTCTGTTTAGGTGATCTCAGGGGCAGATGGGTTTTTTTCCAGCATGACTATGTTTATGTTCGAAACAAGAAGGTATTTTTCAACATGGCTACGTTTATGTTCGAAACAAGAAGGTATTTTTCAACATGATTACGTTTATGTTCGAAACAAGAAGGTATTTTTCAACATGATTACGTTTATGTTCGAAACAAGAAGATATTTTTCAACATGATTACGTTTATGCTCGAAACAAGAAGGTATTTTTCAACATGATTACGTTTATGTTCGAAACAAGAAGGTATTTTTCAACATGATTACGTTTATGTTCGAAACAAGAAGGTATTTTTCAACATGATTACGTTTATGTCCGAAACAAGAAGGTATTTTTCAACATCATTACGTTTATGTTCGAAACAAGAAGGTATTTTTCAACATGACTACGTTTATGTTCGAAACAAGAAGGTATTTTTCAACATGACTACGTTTATGTTCGAAACAAGAAGGTATTTTTCAACATGACTACGTTTATGTTCAAAACAAGAAGGTATTTTTCCAGCATGACTACGTTTATCTCAAAACAAGAAGGTATTTTTCCAGCATGACTAAGTTTCTGTTCAATGCAAGAAGGTATTTTACAACAAGACTAATTTTGTGCTCAGGAAAAAGAAGGTAATTGTTAGCAGAACAAGGCGTGCGCTCACAAAAAGTACAGAAAACTGACAATAATGATCACTTCAAAAATAGAACTATAAGATAAGGGAAACAACCACTAACGAGCTTAACATCCAAAGTTAAAGTTAAAATAAAGTACACATTTTAAAATCACAAAATCAGCTGTAACAACTTCTGAACGAATTAGTTTGAAATGTACACGAAATAGGACCCGCTATAACTCAGTGGTTAGTGAACTGGACTACAAAGGACAAGAGGCGGCTTCCGGGTTCACCTTGCCTTAAATTTCTACCGGATTTTTTTCTGAGAAAGTAAAGCAGCACGGGCGGAATACCGAGCACATTACCAACAAAATCATGTTCTGGAGGTCTATAAAAATTATAGTTACAAACACAATATTCCCTATACGCCACTTGGTGTGACGGCGCTCTTTACTTTTTTTGATTGTACACGAAATAGAAAAAGAAAGAAAGAAAAGGCAACAGCAAATACAAACAAGTATAGAATAGAATAGTCTATTTGACAAGACAACTTCTTATTCATTGCAATCGATCATTTGCTACAAATACATTTAGAAACTAGACTGTGAGATTGATGTCTTCTCAAACTATCAATATTTGCTACAAATACATTTAGAGACTAGACTGTGAGAACTGATCAATATTTGCTACAAAAAACAAACTATCTAGAAACTATACTGTGAGATTGATGTCTTCTCAAACTATCAATATTTGCTACAAAAACATCTAGAAACTAGACTGTGATTGATGTCTTCTCAAACTATCAATATTTGCTACAAATACATCAAGAAACTAGACTGTGAGATTGATGTCTTCTCCAACTATCAACATTTGCTACAAATACATCTAGAAACTAGACTGTGAGATTGATGTCTTCTCCAACTATCAACATTTGCTACAAATACATCTATAAACTAGACTGTGAGATTGATAACTTCTCCAACTATCAACATTTGCTACAAATACATCTATAAACTAGACTGTGAGATTGATGTCTTCTCCAACTATCAACATTTGCTACAAATACATCTATAAACTAGACTGTGAGATTGATGTCTTCTCCAACTATCAAATTTGCTACAAATACATCTAGAAACTAGACTGTGAGATTGATGTCTTCTCCAACTATCAACATTTGCTACAAATACATCTAGAAACTAGACTGTGAGATTGATGTCTTCTCCAACTATCAACATTTGCTACAAATACATCTAGAAACTAGACTGTGAGATTGATGTCTTCTCCAACTATCAACATTTGCTACAAATACATCTAGAAACTAGACTGTGAGATTGATGTCTTCTCCAACTATCAACATTTGCTACAAATACATCTAGAAACTAGACTGTGAGATTGATGTCTTCTCAAACTATCAACATTTGCTACAAATACATCTAGAAACTAGACTGTGAGATTGATGTCTTCTCCAACTATCAACATTTGCTACAATACATCTAGAAACTAGACTGTGAGATTGATGTCTTCTCCAACTATCAACATTTGTTACAATACATCTAGAAACTAGACCGTGAGATTGAAGTCTTCTCTCATTGTCTTTATTTTATCTAGTAGGCTTTCTTCTGTAAGCAAAACTTACTTTATCTGGAAAATGATATTATCGCAGTCCTATAGCAACATGCTCGTGACCGCTAAAATTGCTACTGTATGGGCGCTAACTCTAACTAAAAACAAGTTTCATTAAATGAACGGAAGTTGAAACCAAAAACTATAGAGGCTAACGCAAATCTATAAGAACTGAAATACGGGATACGGAACAACTCACAACGTGAATTAGAAAGTTAAAGTAGCATTTACAGCTGGCATGACGCAATTAGAGGGCAGTTAAACACGTTAAAACGTGAAATAGTGCTCGGATCTCTCTTTATGTAAAGTTGCTCTTGCCTAAGAACTCTATTTTCGTGTTTTTATCCATTTTTGACAATAGAACCAAAAAGAGTTAATAAATGTTATGTAGAGCCAGTCTTAACATATGGATGTGAATCATGGACAATAGGACAACAGACAAGGAAATTACTGGAGTCTGTAGAAATGTGGTTTTACAGAAGAATATTGATAATACCACGGACAGCTAAGAAAAGTAATGAAAACGTTCTGAAAGTGGCCAAAGCAAAATGAGAGCTAATTTCCAATATTAGGAAGAAACAATCATCAATTTTTAACTATGTAATGAGAAGGAAACAGTTGGAATAGAATTGAAACAACTGGGAAAATTGACGGACGAAGAGATAAAGGGAAGCAAAGAGAAAAGATACCAGACAGCTTAAGAGAATGGCTTGGCAGAAAGTCAACAGAACTTATAAATAACTGTCGAGATCGAAAGTTGTGGAGACACATGATCACCTACGCCAGCAGGCCTGGTACTTGATGATGATGAATCCTGTCTATTGGTTATTTCTTTCTTTATTCATTTTTTTTAAGTCGCCCCATAATATGAATCGTGTAGGGGGGGGGGGGGGGGGGGGGGTTTATTGTGACATTTCATGAGGCTATACTATTTATGACCCTAATTTTTTTCTCAAAACTCGTCGAGCCAGGTTTCAATTTATTTATCACGTTAGCCGACAGAAGAGCGTAAGGCTGTGTTTGAACTGTTTTTGTTGTTGTTGTTAAGGTTTTCTTAGTTCTGAATTACTTCCTCGCTATATACATGTACTACAGTATTAATCGCTAAGAGTGAAAATGAGTTACAAGAAATGTTGGACATTATAGTGAAAAAAGCAAAAATAAAGGAAGGACTCAGTCTTAATAGTAAAAAGACAGATGTAATGGTAACAACAAAGAAAAAGACATCACCTCAGTGCAAAATAAAGACAAGTGGAGCAATATTAAAACAGGTAAATGAATTTAAATATTTGGGAACATTGTTAGCCTCAGACGGAAGATGTACAAAAGAGGTGAGATGCAGAATGGCTCAGGCAAAAGCAGCTTTCCAAAAAATGAGGAAGATACTATGCAATTCATTTGTGATAATAGAAACAAGAAAAAGAGTTTTTAAATTTTATGTAGAGCCAGTCTTAACATATGGACGTGAATCATGGGCAATAGGACAACAGACAAGAAAATCACTGGAGTCTGTAGAAATGTGGTTTTATGAAAGAATGTTGAGAATACCATGGACAGCTAAGAAGAGTAGTGAAAATGTTCTGAAAGAGGTCAAAGCAAAAAGAGAGATGGCTTCCAATATTAGGAAGAAACAATCATCATTTTTTGGCCATGTAATGAGAAGAGAACAACTGGAATATATTGTAACAACTGAAAAAATTGAGGACAAAGAGATAGAGGGAAGCAAAGATAAAATTACCAGACAGTTTAAGAGAATGGCTTGGCAGAAGGTCAACAACAGAAATGATAAATAATTGTCGAGATCGAAAGCTGTGGAGAGACATGATCACCTACGCCAGTAGGCACGGTACGTGATGATGATACATGTAATTTTCTAGTCCTTAACACTAAATATTTCGTCGGTACTTAAATGTACTGTTCTAGTCTGTAACGTGAAATATTTCCTCGTTACATACATGTACTGTCTAGTCTTTTTCACGAAATATATCCTCGTTACATACATGTACTGTTCTAGTCTTTAACACGAAATATTTCCTCGGTACATACATGTACTGTTTCTAGTCTTTAACACGCAAAATTTCCTCGTTACATACATGTACTGTTCTAGTCTCTAACACGAAATATTTCCTCGGTACATACATGTACTGTTCTAGTCTTTAACACGCAAAATTTCCTCGTTACATACATGTACTGTTCTAGTCTTTAACACGAAAAATTTCCTCGTTACATACATGTACTTTTCTAGTCACTAACACGAAATATTTCCTCGGTACATACATGTACTGTTCTAGTCTTTAACACGAAATATTTCCTCGGTACCTACATGTACTGTTCTAGTCTTTTAAACGAAATATTTCCTCGGTACCTACATGTACTGTTCTAGTCTTTAACACGAAATATTTCCTCGGTACATACATGTACTGTTCTGGTCTTTAACACGAAATATTTCCTCGGTACATACATGTACTGTTCTAGTCTTTAACACGAAATATTTCCTCGTTACATACATGTACTGTTCTAGTCTCTAACACGAAAAATTTCCTCGGTACATACATGTACTGTTCTAGTCTTTAACACGAAATATTTCCTCGGTACCTACATGTACTGTTCTAGTCTTTAACACGAAATATTTCCTCGGTACCTACATGTACTGTTCTAGTCTTTAACACGAAATATTTCCTCGGTACCTACATGTACTGTTCTAGTCTTTAACACGAAATATTTCCTCGGTACATACATGTACTGTTCTAGTCTCTAACACGAAATATTTCCTCGGTACCTACATGTACTGTTCTAAAGCACTATTTTTCAAGTTTTGTTCAGGAAATGTTTCCCGTGCTATTTGTTTGTACTTTTGCTCTTGTTTTGATCCTTTTATGTTTTTTCTGCTCTTTTATACGCACCGCTGTATTTACCATGATTAATTCTAGTAGATGATTACTTCTAGCAAATGATAACTTCTAGTAGATGATAACCTCTAGTAGATGATTACTTCTAGTAGATGATAACTTCTAGTAGATGATTACTTCTAGTAGATGATAACTTCTAGTAGATGATAACTTCTAGTAGATGATTACTTCTAGTAGATGATAACTTCCAGTAGTTGATAACTTCTAGTAGATGATAACTTCTAGTAGATGATTACTTCTAGCAAATGATTACTTCTAGCAAAATATTACTTCTAGTAGATGATTACTTCTAGCAAATAATTAATTCTAGTTGATGATTACATCTAGCAAATTATTACTTCTTTTAGACGATAACTTCTCGTAGATGATAACATCTAGTAGATGATTACATCTAGCAAATGATTAATTCTAGTAGATGATAACTTCTAGTAGATGATTACTTCTAGCAAATGATTAATTTTAGTAGATGATAACTTCTAGTAGATGATTACTTCTAATAGATGATTAATTTCAGTAGATGATTAGTTCTAGTAGATGATTAATTCTAGTAGATGAATAATTCTAGCAAATGATTACTTCTGGTAGATAATTATTTCTAGCAAATGATAACTTCTAGTAGATGATTTCTTCTAGTAGATAATTAATTACTTCTAGCAAATGATTACTTCTAGCAAATGATTACTTCAAGTACATGATTATTTATAGTAAATGTTTACTTCTAGCAAATAGTTAACTTTAGTAAAATTTCCAGTAAATGATTACTTCTAGTCAATGTTCTAGTAAATGATTACCTCTAGTAAATGTTCTAGTAAATGATTACCTCTAGTAAATGTTCTAGTAAATGATTACCTCTAATAAATGTAGTAATAAATGATTACCTCTAGTAAATGATTACCTCTAAAATATTCTAGTAAATTATTAGCTCCAGCGAATGTTCTAATAAATGATTACCTTTAATAAATGTTCTAGTAAATGATTACCTCTAGTAAATGTTCTAGTAAATGATTACCTCTAGTAAATGTTATAATAAATGATTACCTCTAGTAAATGTTCTAATAAATGTTTACCTCTAATAAATGTTCTAGTAAATGATTACCTCTAGTAAATGTTATATTAAATGTTTACACATACTAAATGCACTAGTAAATTATTACCTCTAGTAAATGATTACCTCTAATAAACGTTCTAGTAAATGAATTCCTCTAGTAAATGTTCTAATAAATGATTACCTGTAGTAAATGTTCTAGTAAATGATTACCTCTAGTACATTTTCTAGTAAATGATTACCTCTAGTAAATGTTCTAGTAAATGATTACCTCTAGTAAATGTTCTAATAAGTCATTACCTCTAGTAAATGTTCTAGTAAATGATTACCCGTAGTAAATGTTCTAGTAAATGATTACCTTTAGTAAATGTTCTAGTAAATTATTACCTGTAGTAAATGTTATAGTTAAAGTAAATGATTACCTCTAGTAAATGTTCTAGTAAATGATTACCTTTAGTAAATGTTCTAGTAAATGTTCTATCATATGATTTCCTGTGGTAATTGTTCTAGTAAATGATTATCTCTAGTAAATGTTCTAGTAAATGATTACATCTAGTAAATGTTCTAGTAAAATGTTCTAGTAAATGATTACCTGTAGTAAATGTTCTAGTAAATGATTACCTGTAGTAAATTTTCTAGTAAATGATTACTTCTAGTAAATTTTCTAGTAAATGAATTCCTCTAGTAAATGTTCTAGTAAATGTTCTAGTAAATGTTCTAGTAAATGTTACCTCTAGTAAATGTTCTAGTAAATTATTACCTGTAGTAAATATTATAGTTATAGTAAATGATTACCTCTAGTAAATATTCTAGTAAATGTTCTATCAAATGATTTCCTGTGGTAATTGTTCTAATAAATGATTACCTCTAGTAAATGTTCTAGTAAATGATTACCTATAGTAAATGTTCTTCTAGTAAATGTTCTAATAAATGATTTCCTGTGGTAATTGTTCTAGTAAATGATTACCTCTAGTAAATGTTCTAGTAAATGATTACCTATAGTAAATGTTCTTCTAGTAAATGTTCTAATAAATGATTTCCTGTGGTAATTGTTCTAGTAAATGATGACTTCTAGCCTTGTTATTACCACTTCTATTGAATGAACTCATAAAACGTATAACAGTGTTCTCTAATTTTGTGTGGTCAAACTAAACAAATGGTTTCTCCCGTTGAAGTTACCCCAAATAAAACTATCTTGACTTACCCAGGTTTTATTCTGACTTAAGAAAAGCCTCAGTAATCCACTTAATTCAACACAAATCACGAGTACATTCCTCAAATTGCAGGACCGGTTGGAGTTAACTAGTTCCCTGAATATTATTCCTTACTTTTATCCCGCGAATTAATTCCATTTGATATTTCTACGTATGTTGGGTTCTATTTATGTTGGGCATGTTCTATTTTTAACTTCCAAAGTGCGTTTCCTTGTAATGGTAGATATTAAACTTCGCATTTATAATTATCAGTTAAAAAAACGAAATGTGCATAATGTTACCTGTGTTCATTGTATAAACATATATTTTTTCATGAAAAAAGCATGAGAAGTTCTCTGAAATGTTTGTAAGAAAAAAAAAAAGTAAAAAGTAAAGTACCCCCGTCACGCCAAGTGTCGTATAGGGAATATGGTGTTAGTGACCATACATTTTACAGACCTTCAGCACATGAGTTTTTGGGGTAATGTGGTCGGTATTATGCCCGTGCCGCTTTACTTTCCCAGAAAAAAATCCGGTACCCATTAAAGGCTGGGTGAACCCAGAGCCGTCGATTATGATCGAACCATACCTCTTGTCCTTTGTAGTCCAGTTCATTTGTAAGAAAATGGTTATGATTATTGTTATTCGAAGGCCGCGGTATCACTGCAGACGAATAGCAATCCATAATTTCTCAACCATCCGTGCCAGTGGAATCATCCGAATTAACATCTCATCGAATATCCAAAAAAGAAAGGCAGTTGCGGTCCCCATCGTAGCAAACACAGCACACGTCAAAAGACATAAGGCGTATTATAACACCGACAGTTAACGCGTCTGAAATGTCCTTCGTCATACGATATCATCATTCATCGTAAGCAATCTGAATTTAGAAATACCATCCGGATGAAACACACAGCTCTCGGTGTGCACAGAACACTACTTCGTAGCTCCCGCAGCAAGCCAGACTTGGAATATGAGGAAACTGCAACAAGGAACACTTTTCAGACAGTGCCTCACTGGTTCCCTGTCGCCTGTCCGCCATATTGACCGGTTTTACTGATAAAGTTCTTTAACTTTGGAACGGAATGCCTTTACTGCAGGCAGGGCACCCACATATACGCTCAGCTCCAATTCCAGCAACCATAAAAATGTCCAACTCGATCGTTCATGCTGTTCCACAGAGCACGTTGCGTTCTGTGAAAATAACGTGCTACTTGATGCACAGGAAACTGTAATATTGAACGCGCTGACCTGTATACAAATGACGTGCTACTTGGTATACAGGAAACTGTAATATTGAACGCGCTGACCTGTGTACAAATGACGTGCTACTTGCTGCAATGGAAACAAATATTGAACGCGCTGACCTGTGTACAAATGATGCTCTATTTGGTACACAGGAAACTGTAATATTGAACGCGCTGACCTGTGTACAAATGATGCTCTACTTGGTATACAGGAAACTGTAATATTGAACGCGCTGACCTGTGTGCAAATGATGCTCTACTTGGTATACAGGAAACTGTAATATTGAACGCGCTGACCTGTGTGCAAATGATGCTCTATTTGGTACACAGGAAACTGTAATATTGAACGCGGTGACCTGTGTGCAAACGACGTGCTACTTGATGCACAAGAAACTGTAATATTGAACGAGCTGACCTGTGTACAAATGACGTGCTACTTGATGCACAAGAAACTGTAATATTGAACGAGCTGACCTGTGTACAAACGACGTGCTACTTGATGCACAAGAAACTGTAATATTGAACGCGCTGACCTGTGTACAAATGACGTGCTACTTGATGCACAAGAAACTGTAATATTGAACGCGCTGACCTGTGTACAAATGACGTGCTACTTGATGCACAAGAAACTGTAATATTGAACGCGCTGACATGTGTACAAATGACGTGCTACTTGATGTACAAGAAACTGTAATATTGAACGAGCTGACATGTGTACAAATGACGTGCTACTTGATGTACAAGAAACTGTAATATTGAACGCGCTGACATGTGTACAAATGACGTGCTACTTGATGTACAAGAAACTGTAATATTGAACGAGCTGACCTGTGTACAAATGACGAGCAGTTTATAATGGACACCCCGGGTGGCTGTAACGTCTGTCACACAAAGCATACCTCAATGCGTCTGCGATAAATCTGTGGACTTAAGATTGGTGAGCATACCCTAAGAATAATCGCTGTCCCAACTAATGAAATCAGACCTCCACTTCAGTGAGACACTCGATCTGACCGCAGTCCAACTTGTGGCAAATTTGTAGTCGAAAAAAAGATAGCTCATACATTTCGCTATTTGGTCAAGGTCGAGACCTGGTACCGTTCCACTAAACTCGACAGCCAGTCGCCTGCAGCACTATCTCAGCACGCGGGCGCCAAAGCCATATTGATTTTGTGATTAGGTGAATACGACCGGGCTAGGGAAGTCTCCACAGACGAAAATCCAAACCAAGAAGAATCACTTTAAACCACACTGAAACAAATATGTCACCAGTCCTGAAACAGATTCAACTGACCGACCATCTTGGCCTCCTATGATAAGTGCAGGGATGCTGACGTCGAATTACTATTCTACTGCAGACAATCACACATATTATGTGACATCTGATGTTTAACTCTCTCTGATAGTGAGATCCGATGTTTAACCCTCTCTGATAGTGAGATCCGATGTTTAACTTTCTCTTACAGTGAGATCCGATGTTTAACCCTCTCTGATAGTGAGATCCGATGTTTAGCTCTCTCTCTGATAGTGAGGTTCCGATGTTTAACTCTCTCTGATAGTGAGATCCGATGTTTAACTCTCTCTCTGATAGTGAGATCCGATGTTTAACTCTCTCTGATAGTGAGATTCGATGTTTAACTCACTCTGATAGTGAGATCCGATGTTTAACTCTCTCTGATAGTGAGATCCGATGTTTAACTTTCTCTAATAGAGAAATCCGATGTTTAGCTCTCTCTGACAGTGAGATCCGATGTTTAGCTCTCTCTGATAGTGAGATCCGATGTTTAGCCCTCTTTGATAGTGAGATCCGACGTTTAGCCCTCTCTGATATTGAGATCAGATATTTAGCCTTCTCTGATAGTGCGATCCGACGTTTAGCCCTCTCTGATATTGAGATCCGATGTTTAGCCCTCTCTGATATTGAGATCCGATGTTTAGCCTTCTCTGATAGTGAGATCCGATGTTTAGCCCTCTCTGATAGTGAGATCTGATGTTTAGCACTCTCTGATATTGAGATCCGATGTTTAGCCCTCTCTGATAGTGAGATCTGATGTTTAGCACTCTCTGATAGTGAGATCTGATGTTTAGCACTCTCTGATAGTGAGATCTGATGTTTAGCCCTCTCTGATAGTGAGATCTGATGTTTAGCCCTCTCTGATAATAGAAAAAAAGGTCCTGTTGTTCACAACTACGCACATTAACAATCCCCTGGCACTTGGAAATCGAAAAGACCTTTGCAAGGATTGAGAATGCTAGAAAGAAAATTTAGAAAAGAGAAAGAGTATCTGGGTCTATGGCCAATAGGTTGGATGGATGGATGGATGGATGGATGGATGGATGGATGGATGGATGGATGGATGGATGGATAGGTGGGTGGGTGGGAGAATGGATGGATGGATGGATGGATGGATGGATGGATGGATGGATGGATAGGTGGTGGGTGGGTTAATGGATGGGTGAATGGATAGGTGAATGGGTGGTTGGATGTATGAATGGATGGATGGATAAGATGATTGGACGGACGGACGGACGGATGGATGGATGGATGAATGGATGGATGGATTGGATTGGATGGTTGGATGGACGGACGGACGGATGGATGGATGGATGGATGAATGGATGGACGGATGGATGGATAAGATGGTTGGATGGATGGACGGATGGATAAGATGGTTGGACGGACGGACGGACTGACGGATGGATGGATGGATGGATGGATGGACGGACGGACTGACGGATGGATGGATGGATGGATGTATGAATAAATGGATGGATAGATAAGATGGTTGGACGGACGGACGGATGGATGAATGGATGGATGGATGGACGGACGGACGGACGGACGGACGGACGGACGGACGGACGGACGGACGGACGGATGGATGGATGGATGGATGGATGGATGGATGGATGGATGGATGGATGGATGGATGGATGGATGGATGGATGGTTGAATGGATAGATGGACTGATAGAAGGATTCTGCTTTTTATTTCTGTGGTGCATCTTCCGTCCGAGGTTATTATTATGCCTAACTTTGACCTACTTCCTCTAATCACTTTCAATGCATACAGAAAAAGAATGTGTACCCTATCTTCCTGGTAAGACACTAATGAACAAATCAACAAAATTATTAATGACAAACACCAGTCATCTATTCTTTTCTATCAGTTTAATCCATTTATTCTGACCAAGTAGCACAATTGTATATCTATTCGTTTATGTCAGTATGATCAATGCGACATGTCATTTTTTTCTGTTTTCGGTGCAATATTTCCTAATATGATTTATTTTAGTGAGGAAATGTAAATGGGCAGTAAATTTGCAAGAAACCAAAAAAAAAAAAAATATTTTCCAGGAAATCTATTTTTGGACCGGTGTGAGTGCAAGAGGGCTCAAAGTTATTAAGCAAAAATACAAGTGGTGTGTTTAAAATGAGGAACGGAGATATATCACGAAATTACATTACAGGATATATGACTTCGTTAATGATCGTTTGAAATTGTGAAAGCGTGGACATTTGAAACCAGCGATGCATTTAAAATGCTGTCGTTTATGCTTTTTTTTTTTTAAATAGTAATTTCGCACAAAGCTGTTTTTTTTTTTATGGAAGTGGGACTTTCTTTGTAATTCTTGAAATTGTGTTGAACTTTTGAATGCACAAGGATGTCCTGGGTCTTCTTTCTTTTTTGTTGAGTTTAGTCGTCAGATTATCTTCTTTCTTAGACATCCTCCTCAGTTATCTTTAGTTGACAGATCTTCTTTCTCAGACATTTTCCTCAATTATCTTTAGTTGACAGATCTTCTTTCACAGACATCCTCCTCAGTTATCTTTGGTTGACAGATCTTCTTTCACAGACATCCTCCTCAGTTATCTTTAGTTGACAGATCTTCTTTCTCAGACATTTTCCTCAGTTTTATTTAGTTGACAGATCTTCTTTCTCAGACATTTTCCTCAGTTTTATTTAGTTGACAGATCTTCTTTCACAGACATCCTCTTCAGTTTTCTTTAGTCGGCAGATCTCATCTTCTTTCACAGACATCCTCCTCAGTTATCTTTAGTTGACAGATCTTCTTTCTCAGACATTTTCCTCAGTTTTATTTAGTTGACAGATCTTCTTTCTCAGACACCCTCTTCAGTTTTCTTTAGTCGGCAGATCTCATCTTCTTTCACAGACATCCTCCTCAGTTATCTTTAGTTGACAGATCTTCTTTCTCAGACATTTTCGTCAGTTTTATTTAGTTGACAGATCTTCTTTCTCAGACATTTTCCTCAGTTTTATTTAGTTGACAGATCTTCTTTCACAGACATCCTCTTCAGTTTTCTTTAGTCGGCAGATCTCATCTTCTTTCACAGACATCCTCCTCAGTTATCTTTAGTTAACAGATCTTCTTTCTCAGACATTTTCCTCAGTTTTATTTAGTTGACAGATCTTCTTTCTCAGACATTTTCCTCAGTTTTATTTAGTTGACAGATCTTCTTTCTCAGACACCCTCTTCAGTTTTCTTTAGTCGGCAGATCTCATCTTCTTTCTCAGACATCCTCCTCAGTTTAGTTTGGTCGCCAGACCATCTCCATTAAACAACCAACAACTCTATAATGCTCAGATACCCCCTCAGCACGTCCACAAGTATAAAGAACCACACACTAGCGAAAACACTAAAGTTGGCTTCAGCTCAGATGCACGAAGTCCGCACCACCGGCGAAAAACTTCTCCCAAAAACCTCCTAAGTCACCTCTTAGATTGATCAATCAACACAGCAGCGGTGTCTTTACTACATGTTGATGGATATACTTATGGGGAGAACTGAGCACTTATGGACTTGCCCCATGTGCGATGAGGATGACTTGTCAATTAAATTAAACTACAAATGTGATTGGATCGAGTATTTCAACCGAAGTAAAGGCCTGTCTTCATTTGCTGTCAACTCCATAGTCACATGTATACAAAATTCAAGATCGGCACCTCAACTACTTGTACATGTGGAGAGGCGCCCCAGACTGCTGAACACATACTTCAAGACTGCACTGAATATAGTAGACTGAGAAAAATCCATTGGCCATAGATACAACACTACAGACAAAACTATATGGGCCACTGCAAGAATTACAAAAGGCAGCAAAATTTATACGGGAAACGACATTGCAGATGTAGACAATACTCCAGGTAAACGAAAGATACGTAAAACAGGTAGATAACAAGAGGGAGAGAGAAGGATAGAATTGGTGCCGGTCAAGGGGAAATAAATAGGTCGGAAAGTATTAGTAAGAGGCTTCAGGTCCACGGGGAAAGCGGAGAATATGAACACTCGTGAATAAGGGAGAAAAGCGTGTAGGGCGATCAAAAACGAGGCAGGGGAGAGTTAAGTGAGACAAAGGAATTTAAGTTAGGAACATTCGATTGAGGGCGAGCTGTCAGTACGGGCGTCTGGGCCAGTTTGCTAGACGATACCGGGACCATGAACAGTAGAGATGCGACAGTGGACAGGACAGGTCAGTTAAGCTAAGGTAGTTAAACTAGTAGGACTTAAATTCGAGAGAGAAGTGTCAGTGTTAAGAAGCTGTTAGCTTATTCACGTGAAGAGACATTTTAGTATTGTGAATATCACTAGTGCTCGCTTAGAAGAAGCCATGCTGAGAGAGTTATTCAGAAGCTGTTAGCTTAGTCATGTGAAGAGACTTTTAAGTATTGAGAATGATATCACTACTTTGGGTGTGATCCATATGGGAGTATGCCTTTGAGAGTAATAAATGTGACATGTGTGAGTTCAACGGTGTTGCTGAATGCTTTGTTTAAGGTAGATGTGTTTTGTCTGACCTCAGCGAAGAACGGAGACTGGGGTTGTCATAAATTGTGGGCAGACAGTGCGGAGTACAGCATAACGATCACTGGCAAGGGTGAACGCCACGGGTTATGGTCAATCAGGAGGCAGAATCGTTAGCAGTGGCCTCCAGACAGCAACACGGGGCTGATCTGCATCCCTAGGCAGTTCTAGACGTCGGCGTCAGTCAAGGGGCTGACCTACATGGTGACTGGAGGAGTCGCCGAATTCAGCAACCGGCGGAGGGTGCCTTCGAGGTCAGGGGCGCAAGGGCTCAATTCTTTAAAAAGCCGCGGCAGCTGTCGAACAGAGGCCAATTCAATACAACGAAAGCAAAGGAGAACTTGCTCGTCATACATTCGGCTGCACAGCTCAACAGCGTTAGGCGCTACCAGACAACAGTTGAGGGTGCTGAAGGATAGTGACAGCTTGAAAGCTGTGTTCATTACAAGTGGTGCCTAAGGGTGTGCATCTCGTTACAATTACGTTTTACAATTGGGGTTGTGTAATACATCGTTACAAGCCCGTTACATAGAAAGATATAGATAGAAAGATAAGATGGATGGACGGGCGGGCGGGCGGACGGGCGGGCGGGCGGGCGGGGATTGGGCGGGCGGGCGGGCGGGCGGGCGGACGGACGGACGGACGGACGGACAGACAGACAGACAGACAGACAGACAGACAGACAGACAGACAGACAGACAGACAGACAGACAGACAGACAGATAGACAGATAGACAGATAGACAGATAGACAGATAGATAGATAGATAGATAGATAGATAGATAGATAGATAGATAGATAGATAGATAGATAGATAAACAGACAGATAGCTAGACAGGCAGACAGACAGATAGACAGACAGGCAGGCAGACAGGCAGGCAGACAGGCAGACAGGCAGGCAGACAGACAGGCAGACAGGCAGACAGGCAGACAGGCAGGCAGACAGGCAGACAGGCAGACAGGCAGACAGGCAGACAGACAGACAGACAGGCAGGCAGGCAGGCAGGCAGGCAGGCAGGCAGGCAGGCAGGCAGGCAGGCAGGCAGGCAGGCAGGCAGGCAGACAGGCAGACAGGCAGGCAGACAGACAGGCAGGCAGGCAGGCAGGCAGGCAGGCAGGCAGGCAGGCAGGCAGGCAGGCAGGCAGGCAGGCAGACAGACAGACAGACAGACAGACAGACAGACAGACAGACAGACAGACAGACAGATAGATAGATAGATAGATAGATAGATAGATAGATAAATAGATAGATAGATAGATAGATAGATAGATAGATAGATAGATAGATAGATAGATAGATAGATAGATAGATAGATAGATAGATAGATAGATAGATAGATGGATAGATAGATAGATAGATAGATAGATAGATAGATAGATAGATAGATAGATAGATAGATAGATAGATATGCTGGGAAAGCGATTCTTGAAGCACGTTCACAGGTCACGAAGTCCACACTGATTCGACACGAGGCGCAGGAAGTCCGGACTGCCCCTTACGGTCGTTACAGGGACCCGGAAGTGTGCATCTTGAGCTGTGTGACATTTTTTTCAGAACGCAACACGTTCACTAGAACAGTATGAACGATCACTTTGTTGATTGCTAGAACCTGGACTAAGTGGATACGGGAATGCCCCTCCTGTAGTCACGTCATTCTGTTATAATGTCCGACATGTAAACGAAACTACATATAAAAAGTTCATTTCTCTTTCCTTTATAGTTCTAGTTTCCCATTTCTGTCTTCTATTTCTTCATTAATGCTATAACTAGTCGTGATCTTAACATTCAACTCATCATTACTTATTTTTTACTTTATTTCTGTTAATATGTGAAATACGATGCTTGAGAAAAGTAACAAACAAAACAAGAAGACATAGACTACCAAATTAAACCATAAGAAAAATGGTAGGAATAAAACCCTGTCAATAATATATAGAACAACAACAATTTAAATGGTTGGGTCACCTGGTCAGGATGAATAATCACCAATCACCATCAAGGGCGTTCTTCTCGAGAATGCATGGAAAAAGACCAAGTGGAAGACCTAGAAGAAGATGGATAGATGCAGTGACAGAGACATGTAACAACAAAGGAAAATCACTAATTCAGACAGTTCGAGCAGCTGAAGACCGACAAATGATATAAACCACGACACCTTTCGATATCAGTGAAAAGAGAGAAAAGCAGAAGAAGAATAAAACGAAACAAATATTTTCAAATCAATTACAGTACATTCGTACTTGAATTGGTTTCAGTGGCGCTGATTGGTTCGTGAGACGCTTTAATTGAAACTAATTCACATCAATAATGTTGGTTTCGAAATATTCACAACATAATTGAGTGATGTTAAATATTATTTTTCTTTAATGCAAGGAATATATCAGATTTGTTTTCTCTTTTTTACTTCAATTACTGATTATTTCTCCAAACATTTGGTGTTTTCATTTATCGGTGAGTTGAGTTGACGGAATGTCACGAGTTGATGCGGGCAGGTTGCCCTTTGACTCATTGATGTAGCGGTTGTAATGGCTTTCTTGGCATTCCTGGCTCTTATTGGAGAAGTTGGAGTTCGTCTATCCAAGGCTATGCTTGGAACTACTAGTCCAGCCTAAAAGTACTGCAATACTGGGTCTTCTATATCAGTAACAGCCACCACTACAGTGAACACGGCGGTCCTAGCTTCTGTTAGCCAGCCTGTTTTGACGCAGACTGTTACCAGGGTAGACCACAAGGAGGTAGAACTGCTAGGTCTTGGTCAGCTGATGGTGCACCGACCCTGCTATTGCCACCGCAGGTCGCAGGCGCTTCTGTTCCCCCCTCATTTCTCGGTCAATCATTCATCGCAATCCTTTGTTCCATTCTCCTCCTATTAACCTCTCTCTCTCTCAGACTCCCTCTCACACACTCTCTCAGATATATTCTCTATATATCATATACACACTCTCTCTCTCCATCTCCTCTCTCCTTCTCTTCAGAAATGAAGACAGCTTTCTACCTACAAAATGTATATTTCAAATTTCTTAAACCAATAGGGCACCAAGATGGAAGCTTGATAGCGTTCGAGTCATGGTGTAAACAATCTTGACTTTGAACATCACGTTATCTGTTATCACAGCGAGTTGGTGAATTTTTAAAATGTAACTACGGGTTTGATAATAAATGTTTGTAAACAGTTCGTTAACCACCGCTGTAGTTCAAGTCTTTATTCTGCTGGCTTCGTTCGCGACCTTGGAAGCTAATGACCTAACTTGGGCAGACGGTTGGTTTGGGGCAAATTGTACGTTACAATGTCACTGCTATAATGATTCCGTTTGTGACAAAACTACAGGGACATGCCCAAACAATGACAGTTGTCAGCACGAATATTTCGGACCCCAGTGACAGTACTTGGTTCTCGTTTACAAATACGCCCAAAAATCTGAACCTACTTTCCTGTTTGATAACAACGACACCACATGTAATCCGGACACAGATTCTACATCAGTTGAGGCAACTCTCAATCAATCTTTGTCGTTCTCCTGGTTTAGGATTTATGTGAATGACTTAACAAATCCGGACAGTTTCACTGTAAAACTAAATGGTTCTGCCTCATGTAACAATGAATCAAGGTTTGTAGTTAGTTCGCACGAGATTGATGTCTTTTGCTCTGGGCTGGTCTGATCAACCATTTACGGATTGAAGGGGCAATAGTTGCAAATATCTGCTCCATCTACATTGGCGGGGGTCGGATGTGGCTCTCAAACAGAACACAAACCAGACCGACACATTTAATGCTTGTTATACAGGATACGGATGTGGACCAGATGCCGCAGTTAATGGCAAAACAAAGACCAATCTCTATGACAATGACTGCACACACACACACAATTAAGAAGTGGAACCAATCCTGTTTACTGGTATCTGAACTTTGCCACGCACCGGAAGACTCACACCATTCGAATTAATCATCGAGCTAGCACTATGTTTCGGGTAAAGAATGCCACTCTAAAGGCTTTCTCTGACAGTGGCCGTGTAGTGTTCCAGTATAATGATATATCATACCCAATATTTCTGTGAACACTAATGTAGTCACCACACAAGCGACAATGGCACACATTAAGATTGAGTTCTTACCGATCATTTCGCAGGCCGACACTGACGGTGAGTGAGGTGCAAACATTTACAGACACCTATTGTCTGGACGGGCATTCTTGGTTGTTTTGTGCAGTGGGTGTTGCAAAGGCTGTAATGTCATCATCGGTACGTGTCACGGCAACTATTCACATGGGATCTATGGACACGACTGCTCTGGGTCTTGTCTTAGTGTCTGTCCTTTATGTGAGGAGAAATCCGGAAAACGCCTTCAATGTAAACATCCTGGCTACACCTGTAATGATGCTTGTCCCGATGGTAATTTTGGGCTACAGTGCAAACCGACGTGTTATGATGGCTGTGGCATCATATGTGACCCGGAAAGTATACACTGTACGTGCAAGGAAACGTACTACGGGTCAGACTGCACTCTCAAATGTTCGGACAACTGTTTCAACGACACATGTGAACAGTCAACCGGGAACTGTACATGCAAGGGAACGTTCTACGGGTCAGACTGCACTCTCAAATGTTCGGACAACTGTTTCAACGACACCTGTGAACAGTCAACCGTGAACTGTACATGCAAGGGAACGTTCTACGGGTCAGACTGCACTCTCAAATCTCCGGACAACTGTTTCAACGAAACCTGTGAACAGTTAATCGGGGCTTGCGTATCGTATATCGATGATTCCCACGTTAAGAAGGGTCTGCAGACTACAACAAACCCAAGCATATGGATAACTCAATGTGTTTATGTGCTAGACTCTAGACTTGGTTCATTTCTTTGTGTTTTTCCGTGAAGCCATGGCTCATATCTTGATGTGTTTCTGTGCTAGCCATGGCTCATATCTTAGCTAGTGTGTGTGTGTGCTGGCCATGGCTCATATCTTGGTGTGTGTCATGTTAGTCATATCTCATATCTTGATGTGTCCGTGTTAATCATGTCTCATATCTGTATGTGTGTATGTGTTTAGTCATATCTCATATCTTAGTGTGTATCTGTGTTAGTCATATGTCATATCTTTGTGTGTGCATGATTGGGGTAGTGATATCTCATATCTTTGTGTGCATGTTTATGTTAGTCATATCTCATATCATTGTGGGTGCATGTCTGTGTTAGTCACATCTCATATCTCTGTGTGTGCATGTTTGTGTTAGTCACCTCTAGTGACTCGGGCAGATGGTGCTCGTAAACCTGGGAGGGCCGACCATCTAAGGGCAGAATCCCCCTACAGAAAAGATCATCTGCTGCCTTGCAGGAAGATTGGGACAATCAAAGGCTAAGGATAGTAAACCTGAATAAAATGGTGGCTGAAATCGGATGCACTGGGCCACTGGCGCAGAACACAGTGCAACGTTTTAACGGGTGTTCAATCAGAGTGGATCTGGCAGACTCTAATTGTGATGTTCTGTCTGTGGGGGCGATCAACACACTTAACCTGACAGCTGACTTCATGTGAGAGTCTGGAATCCTACTCTGATTGAGTCCTGATCGCAGAGAGAGAGAGAGAGAGTAATAACAGAAACACAGGAAAAATAATGAAGAAAGAGGCCTCCTAAAAACAAGGACAGCCAAGTCACTCGACATTGAAAGACAAAAGAGGAAAGAAAGAAGCAAAGAGAAATATTTTTATAAAATCTGGACCTCAACGTTTTAAGGTAGAAAATGAATGAGTGAAAAAGAAATGTATGAGTAACTTATTAAAAATCATAAACACAGACGCTGAGATAAGAACGAGCAATGAAAGAACGAAGATTAGCCTGAAATAAAGTTAACTTTCAGATTTCAGACAATAAATCTCTTATTTACTTATCTTGTTCCACATTTCTCTGTTTTCCCCCCCCCCCCCCCTATTTCCAGTCCAAATTAAAATACTTTGGCCTTCCACAAAGCACGTCTCACCCCATAACCCATCGTAATCTTCAACGTCGTAGCCATATTGAAAGCACGAACTATTTACAAGACACCTTGTGTTAAAGACAAATTAGTGAAGGTACACACGACTCTCCATATTTATCCAGTAAATGGGTTCCATGATCCTAAGCAGACGTGATGGTTACCTTCTCCGATAGAAGTTTATATTCTAAATTCACTCGTGGACGTAATGAGATTACTCCAGCATTGCTCGAGACACCCTGCGAGGGAGCGCATTTGAATATCCGAGGGGAAGTCTTAACTGGAAGTCAACGACGTTTAAGATAAAAATAGCGTTTGTTGGATAAAATGGAAATAACGCACAAAGGATGGTATCTAGGATCAGAAATTATATTAAACTACCACGGCTAATAATAAAAGTAAAGAGCCCCGTCACGCCAAGTGGCGTATAGGGAATATGGTGTTAGTGACCATAAATTTTACAGACCTTACATGATTTTGGGGTAATGTGGTCGGTATTACGCCCGTGCCACTTTACTTTTCCAGAAAAAAAATTAGGTACCCTTTTAAGGCTGGGTGAACCTGGATACATCGGTTGGGGTCGAACCCTACCCCTTGTCCTTTGTAGTCCAGTTCACTACTGAGCTATCGAGGCTCCCACAGCTGATAATGGGAACTTTAACCTTTCATGGAAATGCGAAGATCAAATGTTGTGTCTGGCAGGTGGCCAACTATAGCCTTGTCAATGTTACCGAGGGACGGTTAAATCTGTTCTCTGTTGATTCATTGATTTTTGTGTTGGCACAGCAGTAGGCTTGGATAATCAATAGGTGATCACTCGCTTTTCTCAGACGTTAGAGGAGCCTGTAGCTCGCTGGTTGTACACACGCATAGATCATTCCTGTAGATTCTTAATTACGCACGTTAGGTGTTGTATTCCAAACTGTTGCGTCATCCTCGTTGATGTCTACATTGATATCCAAAAACAATGGTTAATGTCTTTATATATATATTTTAAATATATATATACATTTTCAAATGAAATGTTAAGTCAGTCGTATTATAATGGCTTTGAAACATGCAGAACAACAAAATTGACAATCATGAAGATACAGACTTTCATTAATGGATGCTTACGCAGAATAAAAGGATGGAAATGGCAGGACAAAATCACTAACATAGAATTATGGAAATGTACCAGTCAAATACCAGTGGATAAAGAGATACAGCGAAGACGATGGCGCTGGATAGGACACGCACTGCGAAAGCCAACTGAGAGTATTACACAACAGCCCCTTTTTGGAATCCCCAGTGAAAAAGACAAAGAGTGAAACCAAGAAATTCTTGGAGAAGACAGATAGAAGCAGAGATCAAGATGACGGGGAAGACATGGAATGATCTTAAAAGAATGGCAAGGAAAGAACGACTTGGAAGTGTTTATTGAAGACCTATGCTCCACAGGGAGCTGAAAGATAGAAGAAGAAGAATATATATATATATTATTATTATTATTCATTCATTGTGTGTTGTCTCGCATCAATGGTTGGCTACCATGGAGCGTGATTTTACTCTGTCTTGATAGTGCCCTTTGTCACAGGATCACCAGTACATCCTTTGATGTAAGCAGTCCATTTTAGTCTTGGTCTGCCTCTGCCTCATCAACCTCGTACCTTCCCTTCCAAGATGACTTTTAGAAGGGTATTATGTTTTTTCACGTCCAACAAATTTAATTTGTCTTTTTCGACATTATTTTCATTTTCACTGTATACATATATATGGCCTTTGGTGTCTTGACAAATGATTGGTAGCAAGCAATCATGATATGTCAGTAGTTTTGTAAAGCATTAGTGCCTCATACTGGGTGCTGCTTTACTGAACATCATCTCTCGTGGCTGAATTTGATGTACCTGGCCTTGTTTCTTTTCTCTTGCGCCTTTTGTCTTCTGAATTTGACATCAGCACTGTCTCAAAAGGGGAGCCGTGATAGCTCAGTGGTTAGTGAACTGGACTACCACGGACAAGGGGTAGAGTTCGATCCCAACCGACGGCTTCCGGGTTCACCCAGCCTTAAATGGGTACCGGATTTTTTTCTGGGAAAGTAAAGCAGCACGGGCGTAATACTGACCACATTACCCCAAAAATCATGTGCTGAAGGTCTGTAAAATATAGGGTCACTAACACCATATTTCCCTATACGCCACTTGGTGTGACGGGGGTACTTTACTTTTTTTTTACTTTTTTACTGTCTCAAAAGTTGCTGTTCCATTTTTTATGTTTGCTCTCCATGTGCTACGATCCACAGCCACATTTTTATGTTTGCTCTCCATGTGCTACGATCCACAGCCACATTTTTTATGTTTGCTCTCCATGTGCTACGATCCTCAGCCACATTTTCCCCAGTTCCTTTCACTTATAGAAAACTCGCTCAAGGAAGCCCTGCAAACATCCTTATATCTCAGCCCTGGTCTGCACTTCGGTCTCTTTCCTTCCTTAAGTTCACCATACATTAAATATTTGTGTGGGAATACGATTGCGAATAAATAAATAAATAAATATTTACCATGTTTCGATAGTCTATTTTGTTTATGATGAATGATGATATCCTATGACAGAGAACAGTTGGCTATGTTCACTTTCTGTGCGGTTTCGCCTTATGTCTTTTGGCGTGTGCCGAGACTGCTCTGATGTGGACTACAGCTACCTTTCTTTGTTTGGGAGATGAGATATTAATTCGGATGATTTCACTGGCACGGGCGGTTGAGCAATTATGGATGTTAATCTATTTGCAGTGATACCGGGGCCTTCCATAACCAAAGAACAAATATACATTTCTTTTATCATGTTCTGCATTTTAGGGCGTAGGAATCTCAGGCTTAAGTCAATTATGTGTTTTCTATCAAGGGCACGTTCTGTAGCTTAGTACATTGTGATATTGTATTGGTTCATCTTGTCGTAAATACCCTCAGTCCATTTTCTCCTTGGTCTACCTCTGTATCATGTTATTTCATGTTATTGTTTGAAGCTTACTTTTAATTCTTGCTTTAATCTCTCTGTTAAGCCCCCTCTGTAGAAACGCTACCAATATATTTTAATTCTTGCTTTAATCTCTCTGTTAAGCCCCCTCTGTAGAAACGCTACCAATATATTTTAATTCTTGCTTTAATCTCTCTGTTAAGCTCCTCTGTAGAAACGCTACCAATATATTTTAATTCTTGCTTTAATCTCTCTGTTAAGCCCCCTCTGTAGAAACGCTACCAATATATTTTAATTCTTGCTTTAATCTCTCTGTTAAGTCCCCCTGTAGAAACGCTACCAATATATTTTAATTCTTGCTTTAATCTCTCTGTTAAGTCCCCCTGTAGAAACGCTACCAATATATTTTAATTCTTGCTTTAATCTCTCTGTTAAGCCCCTCTGTAGAAACGCTACCAATATATTTTAATTCTTGCTTTAATCTCTCTGTTAAGTCCCCCTGTAGAAACGCTACCAATATATTTTTATTCTTGCTTTAATCTCTCTGTTATGCCCCCCCCGCCCCCTGTAGAAATGTTACCAATATATTTTAATTCTTGTATTTGTGTTGATTGGTAAATATCTTTTTTTTTCGCTCGCCAGCGGTTACCTCTGACGAAGTCCCTAGAGACTAGGAACTGAATTTTGTTAATTTGTTTTTTTTTTCCCCAGGCAGCCGTTTGCACATGGTCCCTCGCCGCACAGGCAGATAACTCCGACTTCGGAGGTACTCATATTTTTTCCCGTCCATAAGTAATTGACGTTTCAATCCGGGGCCTCGCAGCTGTGACTAGGGGCTGTTGTTTCAAGCCGGGGCCTCGCTGCTGTGACTAGGGGCTGTTGTTTCAAGCCGGGGCCTCGCTGCTGTGACTAGGGGCTGTTGTTTCAAGCCGGGGCCTCGCTGCTGTGACTAGGGGCTGTTGTTTCAAGCCGGGCCTCGCTGCTGTGACTAGGGACGGTTGTTTCAAGCCGGGCCTCGCTGCTGTGACTAGGGACGGTTGTTTCAAGCCGGGGCATCGCTGCTGTGACTAGGGACGGTTGTTTCAAGCGGGGCCTCGCTGTTGTGACTAGGGGCTGTTGCCGCAGAGAGAAATAAATAAAAAACTGGTGCAGTGGGGATTTGAACCCACAATCTTTCTGTCTCGAGGCCTCAATATCTATTGAGATGTTCAGGGTTTCAGTTTTGTCTACGTTTATCTCCATATCGTGTTGACCGCAGTTTCTTTGCAGTGAATTTGTAAACAGGGGACTGGATGGTCTCGAGGCAAGACGCCGGCTTCTAGACAGAGTGGTTGTTGGTTCAAATCTCGGCTGTACCGGTTGGGATTTTTATTTATGATTTCTCTCTGCGGCAACCACCCCTGGTCTAAGCTGCGAGGCCCGGCTTGAAACGTCAATAACTCATCGACGGGAGAAAATATGAGTACCTCCGAAGTCGGAGTTATCTGCCTGTGCGGTGAGGGACCTCTGTGTACACGGCTGCCAGGGAAAAATGGATTACACCGCAAAAATTCAGTTCCTAGTCTCTAGGGACTTCGTGAGAGGCAAAAGCTGACGAACGAAAAAAAAAAAACGATTGTAGTTGTTCTTCTGTTTTGTTATCAGGCGTTGGTCATTAGTTCATTTTTTTGTTCTCAAACTACACGCGTTCCACGAAGCGACTTTTATTTCTGGCTCCATTTACCTCTTTTACACTGGTCTCGCATTGCAAGTTTGTAATTTTCACTACTTTAGTTCCCCTGAATAAATCCCAATAATTTCACACAAACCGATCAAGACGTTCACGAACACACAATCCTATCAACATATCACAAACACTTTCAGCTCCCTGTGGAGCATAGGTCTGCAACAAAAACGTTCAGCTCCCTGTGGTGCATAGGTCTGCAACAAACACTTTCAGCTCCCTGTGGAGCATAGGTCTGCAACAAAAACGTTCAGCTCCCTGTGGTGCATAGGTCTGCAACAAACACTTTCAGCTCCCTGTGGAACATAGGTCTTCAACAAACACTTTCAGCTCCCTGTGGAACATAGGTCTTCAAAAAACACTTTCAGCTCCCTGTGGAGCATCATCATCATCATCATCGTGTGCCTTCTCCGCAACGAAGGTTGGCTACCATGGATCGCCATTCTACTCTGTTTCTTGCTTTGATGGTGCAGGCTGTCATAGATTGACTTGACCATCTTTTAATGTTACTCGTCCATGTTAATTTTGGTCTGCCTTTGCCTCCTTTACCTTGTATTTTTTCTTCCAATATTACTTTTAGTAGGCTGTTGTGTCTTTTAACATGCCCCAAAAATTTCATTTGTCTTGTCTTAATTGTATTTAGTAGTTCTCTTTTTATTTTCAGTTGTTTTAAAACTTTATCGTTTGTTATCTTTTGTTTCCATCCAATTCTACAGATTCTTCTATAAATCCACATTTCAAAGGCTTCAATTTTCTGTTCTGTTTTCTTGTCTAATGTCCATGTTTCTGCACCATACAGGAATATTGAGAAGATGTAACATTTTGCCATTCTTAGTTTCAGCCCTGTTGATATTTGTTTTGTTGTTAGTATATTTTTCATGGCATTAAAATTACTTTTTGCCATACCTATTCTTTTGTTTATTTCAGTTTTGCATTTTCCAATATATGGAGCATAGGTCTTCAAAAAAACACTTTCAGCTCGCTGTGGAGGATACGTTTTCAACAAACACATTCAGCTCCCTGTGGAGCATACGTCTTCAACAAACACTTTCAGCTCCCTGTGGAGCATACTTCTTCAACAAACACTTTCAGCTCCCTGTGGAGCATAGGTCTTCAACAAACACTTCCCAACCCGTTCTGTTTCTTTGCCATTCTTTTAAAATCATTCCATGTCTTCCCCACCATCTTCACCCCAGTCTCCACATGTCTTCTCCAAGTATATTATGATCTTTGTCTTATGTCCTATTAAAATGAACGTAGTTGTGCATCTCTTAGACTAGTTTGTTCTATCTATCCATTGCACCGAAATGAACCCAAGCAACTTGCAGCACGAGCATACAACATGAAAATGTCGGTTACTGGCCGATAGAGCTACTCGGGAAAAGGTGGATTCACGGAATTAGAGCCTCTAAATCAATTTAAAATGACTTTAACTCTCTCTCTCTCGCTCTCTCTCTCTCTCTCTCTCTCTCTCTCTCTCTCTCTCTCTGCGATCTAGACTCAATCAGAGTAGGATTCCAGACTCTCTCATGAAGTCAGCTGTCTGTTTAAGTGATTTGATTGCCCCATATAGTTTCTTTTCCAGGGAGGTGGGTGTGGACCACATTGCTCTTCTCAGGTCTGCGTGCTGGGGGGAATCCTATAGAACAATGTTTTGTAGTCATATTGTCCAGTGTACAGTGACATAGGCTGGTTGTATCAATTTTGAATTTGGTGAACATGTGATTTCTCATTCTATTGTGGCCAGTGCGTAGGCGAAGTATGATGACTTGATCCCTCCTTGATAGTTGGTGGTATCCGTCACACTCGTTATGCTTTGGGTGTTCTCGTTTCCATTTTTCACGGAACTGACCTTTGAGGATAGATTTGGCTTCATCATAACTGAGCGGATGGTTCTCTTGTGGTAATCTCCCTCCTCTTTAGCTAATTTGTCTGCGCGTTCGTTTCCGTGTATATTACAGTGTGATGGTATCCACTGGATGACTACTCTCTGGAAGTTATTGCCTAGTTGGTCCAGGGTTATCAAGTCATCTAGTTCATTGAATTCAACTCAGTCAACGATGGATTGGTTGGTCTCGAGGCAAGACGCCGGTCTCGACACAGAGAAGTTCTCAGTTCAAGTCTCGGCTGCACCCGTTCAGATTATTATTTGATGAATTCTCTCTGCGCAACTCTCCCTGGTCACAGCAACGAGGTTTCATTCTTTCGTTCACTCTGTCTTTCTCTCATCATTTTCTGCTTCCAATCCACTGACATTTCCACTTTCATCCACTCCATTTCCATTTCTTCTCTCCATCACCATTCTCTTATATTTCAATTTCACCTCTTCTCTCTATCCGTAATTCATACATAACCCAATAATCCTTGCGTCATGCCACTCACTATCTTTTCCTCGATTCATACTTTTTATCCAACGATCCACTCAACTCCTCGACCCACTCACTCATCCACTCTTATCATTAAATCATCCTTCATTTGAGACTACTCCTGCAAGTCACATGACGTCCATCACTTAACACGGTCAATGACACTCACCAAAACGACTTTAACGACAAGCGAAGATAACTCTATTCATACTTCTATTTAACAGAGTAACATGTTCAGACATTTTGGATTGTCGTTCCTGATTTAGCTTACTATAAATAGGAGATATGAACAAAAGAATATAGAAAAAAATAATACAGGCGGAAACTGACGTAGGTAACTGACAGCAAAAAAATCGAACGACGTTCCGGCTCATGAAGCTTTCATCTTGAACAATAAACAACACATCCACAGATATGTCATTAAATAAAATTAACACTACATAGCTAATTAATAATAAGATATTAAAAAAAAAAAATAAGGAAACTAGAACGAAGGGACACACTTCCAGCTACTGTGGGCAGATCCGGAATCGAAATGGCTTCCCTCTGTGACCTCGTTTTACCAGTCGAGAAATAGTCTCGTTTCATTTATTAATTACGCGACGAATCTAAGAATGCTTACATTTGTTATTACCTTTATTATTTTTATACAATTATATAATTATTACTATATTATTTTTATTATATTAATTTATATATATATATACATTTAAGCTTGTCGTTTCCAACAGCATTTCCAACAACAAAATCAACATTTTTCGGGAACATCATGAGAAGAGGAAAGTTGGAATACTTGGTTACAACAGGTAAAATACAAGGAAAGAGATCGCGGACAACAAAGAGAGAAAATACTGGATAGCTTGGTGGCTTGGCAAACAGTCAACAACAGAACTGACACGATGCAATGTAGATAGAAGATTGTGGAGGGACATGGTCGCCTACGCCAACCGGAATGGCACATGATGGTAATATATAAGCTTGTATCTACTTCTTCTCTTCTTCTTCTACTTTTCAGTTCCCTGTGGAGCATAGGTCTTCAACAAACACTTTCAGTTCCCTGTGGAGCATAGGTCTTCAACAAACACTTTCCAAGCCTTTCAGTTTCTTACCATTCTTTTAAGATCATTCCATGTCTTCCCCATGATCTTCATCTCTGGTTCCATCTGTCTTCCTCAAGAGTACTTTGGTCGTCCTCTTTGCCTTTTTCCTTAGGGGTTCCAGAAAAGGAACCGTCGTGTAATAGTGTAGTACTCTCAGTTGGCTTCCTCAGTGTGTGTGTCCTATCCAGCGTCACCGTCTTCATTCGATCTCTTTATCAACTGGTATTTGCCTGATACTTTTCAATAATTCTATTTTAGTGATTGTTGTCCTATCATTTCCAACTTTCATAAGTTATTGAGTTATTTGCGGGTCATCATCATTGCACTCCGAACATGTCCATAGGTGCTCAGATCCCCTCCTCAGCAATTCCCTCAGTGTCCAGTGACTGATGACTCCAGTTCTATGTTGGTTGATAAGTCTTCTTACACATCCACTAAGTTCTCATTCTGGCTGTGCCCATCTTAACTCCCATTTCTATCATCCGAAGAAGTGACGTGGATCTGTGTTTGTCGAAGTCATGTGCTCTTCCCACATCTCGGAGGGCATTGATGATGTCCGCCCGATTCATTGGTTGCCCGTCCTCAACGACAGTGCAGCTAGCCAACCTGTCCTCTCTTTCATTTCCCAGCACTCCCGCATGTCCAGGGACATAGACAAAGGTGACCTTACGTATTTGGATTTATTTCATAAGTTTGTATAATAAACTAAACATCGACAGTTTCATTGTTTGCATCTACATTATTATAAACCTGAAAAATCGGCCAGAATAAGGCATACTACAGCAGACATGCAGGGAGCCGCGATAGCTCAGTGGTTAGTCAACTGGACTGCAAAGGACAAGAGGTAGGGTTCGACCCCAACCGACGGCTTCCGGGTTCACCCAGCCTTAAATGTGTACTGGATTTTTTTCTGGGAAAGTAAAGCGGAACGGGCGTAATACCAATCACATTACCCCAAAAATCATGTGCTGAAGGTCTGTAAAATTTACGGTCACTAACACCATATTTCCCGTTACGCCACTTGACGTGATGGGGGCTCTTTACTTTTTTCTTACAGCAGCACTACAAGACTGAAATCTATTTAGAGATTTCAAACATCACACTTGGGTCTAAAATAAGGCTGATGTGTACCCTTGTAATTTGTACACGCATGCGCAACATGGACAGCAGAGCTACAGAATAAATACACGCTATGGAGAAGACATGTTATCGAAGTGTTTATTTGCAATATTTGCTTAGATCGTTTCCCAAATGAAAGAGTTCTCAAAAGCATACAACACGCAGTCTAGTACGTGGTGATGTTTTCACTATTGTGAAGAAACATGTCTCGATCATCTAGTCTGTAATGGACTATTCAGTAGAGAAGTGAGAAAGGAGAAGTAATGGGAAGATAACACAAAAGAATAGACTGTGTTCGTCTTCGATTAATCCAGAACAATGACTGAAGAGAAAGATAACTATCTTTGCCAGGCATATTACATTTGTTGGTGTATGTCGATGGCTCATAACAGGAGGAATAAACAAAGTCAATTTACAAATAAAAGAAGAAAAAAGTGGTATGGTGACAGCTTTACGTGGTAATGGACATAAACAAAATTCGACGTTTCGGCCAAGTAGGCCTTCTGCTGGAACAACAAATAACAATACACACAAATATATAAGGATATGTAAGCAAATCTAACTACATGGCGATAATATGCTAGATACTCAAGAAAGGAAATAAAAGAAAAGGGTCACTTCCCTGTGTTCCAGAGCGTGGTCAGCTTCTGAATGAGCTAAAATGAGAAGGTGGGATGACCAGGCGGGATGACCAGGCGGGATGACCAGGCGGGATGACCAGGCGGGATGACCAGGCTGGATGACCATGATGACCAGGCGGGATGACCATGATGACCAAGCGGGATGACCAGGCGGGATGACCAGGCAGGATGACCATAATGACCAGGGGGATGACCATGATGATCAGGCGGGATGACCAAGCGGGATGACCATGATGACCAGGGGCGGTGACCATGATGACCAGGGGCGGTGACCATGATGACCAGGGGCGGTGACCATGATGACCAGCGGGATGACCAGGGAGGATGACCAGGGAGGATGACCATGATGAGCAGGCTGAATGACCATGATGACCAGGAGGATGACCATGATGACCAGGCGGGATGACTATGATGACCAGAGGATGACTATGATGACCAGGCGGGATGACTATGATGACCAGGGGATGACCATGATGACCTGGCCGGATGACTATGATGACCAGGAGGATGACCATGATGACCAGGAGGATGACCATGATGACCAGGGCGATGACCATGATGACCAGGAGGGATGACCTGGGGGATGACCATGATAACCAGGCAGGATGACCATGATGACCAGGCGGGATGACTATGATGACCAGGAGGATGACCATGATGACCAGGAGGGATGACCTGGGGGATGACCATGATAACCAGGCAGGATGACCATGATGACCTGGCCGGATGACTATGATGACCAGGAGGATGACCATGATGACCAGGCGGGATGACTATGATGACCAGGGGATGACCATGATGACCAGGAGGATGACCATGATGACCAGGGGGATGACCATGATGACCAGGAGGGATGACCTGGGGGATGACCATGATAACCAGGCAGGATGACCATGATGACCAGGCGGGATGACCAGGGGGGATGCCCAGGGGGATGACCATGATGACCAGGGGGTATGACCATGATGATGGGGATGACCACGATGACCAGGCGGGATGACCAAGATGACCAGGCGGGATGACCAAGATGACCAGGTCAATGACCATGATGATGGGGCATGACCATGATGACCAGGCGGGATGACCAGGCGGGGTGACCATGATGAACAGGGGGGATGACCATGATGACCAGGCGGGATGACCATGATGACCAGGCGGGATGACCAGGCGGGATGACCATGATGACCAGGCGGGATGACCATGATGACCAGGCGGGATGACCAGGGGGAAGACCATGGTGATCAGGCGGGATGACCAGTGGGGATGACCAGGGGGATGACCTGGATGACCAGGCGGGATGACCAGGCGGGATGACCAGACGGGATGACCATGATGACCAGGCGGGATGACCAGGGGGAAGACCATGATGATCAGGCGAGATGACCAGGGGGGATGACCAGTGGGGATGACCAGTGGGGATGACCAGGGGGGATGACCAGGGGGGATGACCATGATGACCAGGGGGGATGACCGGTATGACAAGGCGGGATAAATAACGGCCGCTTGGTGAAAATAGTCGCCACGACGTGTGAGACGAGAGAGAGAGAGAGAGAGAGAGAGAGAGAGAGAGATGAATGGAGACAATTAATGAAGTCTGTCTGTGGTGCCATAATGATCACCAGCAGATGGAGGCGAAGCCGCGCCTCACAGCACCAGAGCTGGAAGTTGTCAGCGACCCACAGCTAATGGCTTGCGCCAGTATCGGTGAACCAGAAACATCCTGACCCTGCTCCACCTCTCCGTGGTGCCTCCAGTAACAGACTAACCTACCTAGTCTGGCCAGGCGGGTAGCGTTCGAAGAGGGAAGACAACCCGGTACTCAAAAATGTCGTGTTGAAGTCGGATGTGTTGGGCCTAAAGGCGCAAATATCACAGTTTTAATATAAAACCACAACACAACACAGACACGCCCACTTAACGTCCTTTTAAGGGCGGATGACGAAGAGGTGACTCCTTAGTCATCGGGCGAACGCAAGCAAGCAATCATCACCAGGGGATGAGAAAGAAAGGATCAATATTACGCTAACAATGTCAGACATGGACATTACCAGAAAGCTGCAATAGTAAAATCAGATAATGAGAAACACGATGTGTAATAAATGCTGCAAAAAAAAAAAAAAAAGCTAGGAGAGATAAAGTTAAAAATAAAACTGGGAAAATCCGAACAGACTATTCCAGGAAATGATTATACTGAGTATCAAAGCATTGAGTTGCTGATAACAACTGAAACAAAGGCCGTAGTTTACAATGCCTATATCGTTATTACCCACATGACAGCAGCGAATCATGGACAACTTATGCATTTCATATGTGATGTCAGCACTGTACTCTTATTTAAGGTTAGTCGAAGGCCCCGGTCTCACTGCAAATGAATTAAAACCCATAAATACTCAACTACCCGTGCCAGTGGAATCATTCAAATTAAAACTCATCTCATTGAAGGAACAAAACAAAGACAGGCAGCTGCAGTCCCCATCATAGCAGCTACAGCACACGCCGAAAGACATAAAGCCAAGCGGCACCGAAAGTAAACGCAGCTGTGTCCTTTGTCATACAATATCATCATTCATCATAAACAAACAGAATATCGAAACACAATCCGGATGAAAAACACAGTCACCGTGTGCACAGAGCACTAAACTCAGTAGCTCCGGCAGCAAGCCGGGCTTCGAATATGAGGAAACTGCAACAAGGAACATTGTTCAGACTGAAGACAAATAATAATAAATGAATATTATTCTAGAGGGAAATCGATGCGATAATTCAGGGAATCATAGGAGGAAGAGGTATGTTTACAGCACTCAGAAAACATGACAAATAAGCAACTAAGAAAAAAAACAAAGAACAATATATGGTCCGAAGCAGGATCTAACCCGTACTCCATGGCACTGCGCCTAGCCACGAGAAGCCGAACGATGGGGAACACTGCCACTCAGCTAACTAAAAAATTAGCTACTGTTGACAATGTCTTACGCCCAGGCGTTCTCATGACTATAGCATAGGGCTACGATCACAGCTCGGAATAAATTGTATTTCTGTATTTTCCTATTAAGTCAAGTATCTCCCAGTAGGGCTGAATACTTGTGTTGCAGACAAACATTTATTGGACGAAACTGCACGAATAGTAGTTTCCAGTGGTTTTTATACTGGAGACAAATAATAATAAATGAATATTATTATAGAGCTACAGCACGGGCGTAATACCGACCACATTACCCCAAAATCATGTGCTGAAGGTCTTTAAAATATAGGGTCACTAACACCATATTTCCCTATACGCCACTTGGCGTGACGGGGGGTACTTTACTTTACTTATTATAGAGCTATAGGTATGGCAAAAAGTAATTTTAATGCCATGAAAAATATACTAACATCAAAACAAATAACATCAGGTCTTAAATTAAGAATAGCAAAATGTTACATCTTCTCAATATTCCTGTATGGTGCAGAAACTTGGACATTAGACCAGAAAACAGAACAGAAAATTGAAGCCTTTGAAATCTAGATTTATAGAAGAATAGATAGAATTGGATGGAAAGAAAAGAAAACAGGATGGAAAGAAAAGAAAACAAACGAGGAAGTTTTAAAACAACTAAAAATGAAAGGAGAACTACTAAACATAATTAGAACAAGAAAAATGAAATTTTTGGGACATGTTAGAAGACACAACAGCATAATAAAAGTAATATTGGAAGGGAAAATACAAGGTAAAAGAGGCAGAGACAGACCAAGACTAACATGGACGAGGAACATCAAAAGATGGACAAGTCAGCCTATGACAATCTGCACCATCAAAGCAAGAGACAGAGTGGAATGGCGCTCCTTGGTAGTCAACCTTCGATGTGGAGACGGCACTCAATGATGATGATTATTATAGAGGGAAACTTCCGAGGCGATAATTCAGGGAATCATAGGAGGAAGAGGTATGTTCTAAAGCACTCAGAAAAGAAGGACAAATAAACAACAACAGAAAAAAACAAAGAACAATATATGGTCCGAAGCAGGATCGAACCCGTACTCCATGGCACTGGTTCGATCCAGCTCGGTCATATATTGTTCTTTGTTTTCTTTTTCTGTTGTTTATTTGTCATTTTTTCTGAGTGTTGTAATACGATTTTCAGACTGAAACTTAATGTTCTTTGCCGCCTATCCGCCATATTGTATTCTTGGTATCACCTGGAAGGACAAAACGACAAACGTGGAGGTCGTCACTCACTCAGGTCTCCAGAACATCTACACGCTGCTCAAACAACGTAGGTTACGCTGGCTTGGCCATGTACACCATCAAACATGGCCGCATACCACGTGATATACTCTATGGACAACTAGAGAATGGCAAAAGAACTTGTGGGCGCATACAACACAGATTTACTACTACAACTATTACTCACTGCACTAAATTGTTTATCAACTCATCCCTTTATTTGTTCATCAACTCAGTCCTTTATATGTTTATCAACTCAGTCTTTATATGTTCATCAACTCAGTCCTTTATTTCTTTATCAACTCAGTCCTTTATATGATCATCAACTCATTCTTTTATATGCTCATCAATTCAGTCCTTTTTTTCTTTATAAACTTAGTCCTTTATATGTTGATCAACCCAGTCCTTTATTTCTTCATCAACCAAATCCTTTACTTCTTCATCAACACAGTCCTTTATATGTTGTCCTTTACTTCTTAATCAACCCAGTCCTGTATATGTTGTCCTTTACTTCTTTATCAACCCAGTCCTTTATATGTTGTCCTTTACTTCTTCATCAACCCAGTCCTTTATATGTTTGTTCATCCACCCAGTCCTTTATTTCTTCATCAACCAAGTCCTTTACTTCTTCATCAACCCAGTCCTTTATATGTTTGTTCATCAACCCAGTCCTTTACTTCTTCATCAACCTAGTCCTTTATATGTTTGTTCATCAACCAAGTCAATTACTTCTTCATCAACCCAGTCCTTTATACGTTTGTTCATCAACCCAGTCCTTTATTTCTTTATCAACTGAATCATTTATATGTTCATCAACCCAGTCTTTTATATGTTTGTTCATCAACCCAGTCCTTTAATTATTTATCAGCTCAGTCCTCTTTTTTATATTTTTTCTTTAAGAATGTGTGCAATGCACCTGACTCCAACAGTTATATTCAAAATTTCTGCAAGATTTCAAAGATTATAACTAAATTTCCACTTTTGGATTAAAACAACCAGCTGTGATCGATTCATGTTCGTTTCATCCATTCGTGCATTCCTTCATGCTCTGTCCATCCATTTATACATCCTTTAAAAGCTCTTCACTCATTCTCCTGTCTTCTCTTCGCCCATCTCCACATCTAAAACTCAGCACTCAAGTCCACTCGTTAGTTCCTCATTCACTCCCTCCACAGCTAAAACTCAGCACTCACGCCACTCGTTAGTTCCTCATTCACTACCCACGTCTACTGGTCACCGATTGGCCGACCTGGCTAATCCTCTCAGTCACGTGATTTATCCTAAAGTATCTCAACCAACCAGATACCTCACAACAACCGGAACAAGCTGAAAACATCCTTTATAATGGGCAGTTAATTCTAACTATTTTCGACTTCAAAGAGAGTAATGGGACGTTTGTTATGGCTCTTTGGGTGTATCTGACATCTTGTTATGGATATAACATCTGCGTCATCAGAGAGATGATTAATATATACATACCTTTTATAGTAGAGCCATGATGGCTCTGTAGTTAGTGAACGGGACTAAAACAGTCAAGATGTCGGGTTTAATCCCAACCGACGGCTTCCGGGATCATCATCATCATCATGTACCATGCCGGTTGGCGTAGGCGATCATGTCCCTCCACAATCTTCTATCTACAGTACATTGTATCGGTTCTGTTGTTGACTGTTTTCCATGCCATGACACCAAGCTATCCAGTATTTTCTCTCTTTGTCGTCCGCGATCTCTCTTTCCTTTTATTTTGCCAGTTGTAACCAAATATTCCAACTTTCCTCTTCTCATGATGTGCCCGAAAAATGTTGATTGCTTCTTTCTGATGTTTTTTAAGAGTTCCCTTTTTGTGTTGGCCTCTTTGAGAACTTCCTCATTGGTCTTTTTATCTGCCCAGGGAACTTTCAACATTCTTCTGAGAAATCCCATCGCTGTGGCCTCTAATCGTCTTTTCATTTGATTGTCTACTGTCCATGATTCGCTTCCATAGGTCAGAATTGGTTCTATATAGCACCGATTAACTCTCTTTCTAATTTTTATTGACATAGATTTGTTGCATAAGATATTTTTCATTTTCTGAAATGCTATTTTGGCCTGAGCTATTCTGCTTTTTATTAATGTGGTGCATCTCCCATCTGATGTAATTATTGTGCCCAAGTATTTGAAACGTTGCACTTGTTTCAGATTTGTCTCGTTTATTTTTATGCTGCATGATGGTGGTGATTGTTTCTTCGATATAACCATTACTTCTGTTTTCTTACTATTCAGACTGAGACCTTTCTTGTTGCTTTATTCTACTATTATGTCTATCTTAAATGGGTACCATATTTTTTTTCTAGGAAAGTAAAGCGACACGGGTGTAATACTGACCACATTACCCCAAAAATCGTGTGCTGAAGTCATGTGCTGAGAAGAAGAATGTTTATCCCTAGACCAGCCGTACGCTAATGACAAAAGGCGAAATTGCGGAGCTTTGTTCATGTCTTTGGAGCACCGGGGTGACTCCCTGGGTTTCATGTTAATCAGGAAGGATGTTGTCTAGATTCAAGAGAACTACGGTGAGATCAAGGGTTATAGCTCAGTGGTTAGTGAACTGGACTACAAAGGACAGAAGGACGGGTTCGATCCTGACCGACGGCTTCCGGGTTCACCCATCCTTAAATGGGTTACAGGATTTTTCCTGGGAAAGTAGAGCGGCACGGGCGTAGTTCCGACCACATTACCCCAAAAATCATGTGCTGAAGATTTGTAAAAATTATGGTCACTAACACCATATTCCCTATACGCCACTTGGCGTGACGGGTCACTAACAACATATTCCCTATACGCCACTTGGCGTGACGGGTCACTAACACCATATTCCCTATACGCCACTTGGCGTGACGGGTCACTAACACCATATTCCCTATACGCCACTTGGCGTGACGGGTCACTAACAACATATTCCCTATACGCCACTTGGCGTGACGGGTCACTAACAACATATTCCCTATACGCCACTTGGCGTGACGGGTCACTAACACCATATTCCCTATACGCCACTTGGCGTGACGGGTCACTAACAACATATTCCCTATACGCCACTTGGCGTGACGGGTCACTAACAACATATTCCCTATACGCCACTTGGCGTGACGGGTCACTAACACCATATTCCCTATACGCCACTTGGCGTGACGGGTCACTAACAACATATTCCTATACGCACTTGGCGTGACGGGTCACTAACACCATATTCCCTATACGCCACTTGGCGTGACGGGTCACTAACACCATATTCCCTATACGCCACTTGGCGTGACGGGGCTCTTTACTTTTTGTTTGCTTACTGTGAGATCGAGGGTAGACATGCTTGTTGCTTGCGTTAGCTCGATGATTAGAGATGTACACCTCCTTATCATTCGCCTTTAAAAGGACGTTAAGTGGGTGTGTCTGCGTTGTTTTGTAGTTTGCAGTATAACTGTGATATTTGGCATTTCGGCCCAACAAATCCGACTTAAGCACGACATTTTTGAGTACCGGGTTGCCTTCCCTCTTCGATCCCTACTCGCTTGGCGAAAATAAATAGGTTAGTCTGTTAATAGAGGTACCACGGAGAGGTGGAGCAGGGTCTGGATATTTCTGGTTCAGCGATCATGGCGCAAGCCATCAGCTGTGGGTCACTGACAACTTCCAGCTCTGGTGCTGCGAGGGGCGCCTTCGCCTCTGGGTAGACATGTGATTTTATAATTTCAATATGTGGTTTATAATTTCACAAATTAACACTGCAGAAAGATCTTACGGTCTGTTGTTTGATGTGCGACGGGGATAATCCGATGACTGTGTTTCATATGTTTGGATTTGGAGTAAAAAATGTTGTTTTAACATCATCAAACGCTACACATATTTTAAAAATAAGATGATCAACATTCTCAGGAGGACGTGAACTTCCGGTCAATATGGTGGATAGGCAACAGGAACCATTGAACGGCTATGTCTGAAAAGTGTTCCTTGTTGCAGTTTCATAATATTGACTTGGAGTCCGGCTTGTTGCAGGAGCTACTGAGTTAAGAGCTCTGTGCACACCGTGAGCTGTGTGTTTCATCCGATTTGATCGTGTTTTGATATTCCAATTGTTACGATGAATGATGATATCGTATGATAGGGAACAGTTGGCTGTGTTCACTTTCTGTGCGGTTTCGCCTTATGTCTTTTGGTGTGTGCTGAGACTGCCATGATGGGATTCTACAGCTACTTTTCTTTGTTTGGGAGATGAGATTGTACTTCCGATGAATCCACTGGCACGGGCAGTTGAGCCATTATGGATTTTAATTTGTTTGCAGTGATAACGGGGCCTTACATAACAATAACGATAATCACGTGGTGAAGGTCTATAAAAATTATGGTCACTAACACTATATTCACTTTCCGTTACAGGGCGTGAGTCTTTACTCTTACTTTACCCTTCACAGTCTACTTTATACAATGTGACGTGTTAGAAAGTCTTTTATGAGCTTTGCAAACTGCGCTGTGCTGGAAACATGATTTTCAAAATTTTAAAATAAATTAGGAAAGAAAAACAAAAGGAAGTGAGAGATAACAGTTGTTTGATTTTATCTAAAAGTTCTATTTTAGTTGCAATCCTGGAATCTTTTCAGAATGTATGTTAAAGGCTGTCCTGACCCTAGTCCATTCCTCTCTTTTTTAAAACTGATTGTTTCATGGGAGTGGTTTCAATTTGTGACACCCCATCTAAACGTGTGATGATAAAGTAAAATAGTTATCTGTGAGTTATAGTTTTTTAGGTAATACTCGTAACAAACAGATCACAGATTAACAAATCTGAGAGTTTCGGGAAATACAATATTCAGTTGTTAAAGTTCAGACTAAAGTTTCACTTTTGAAATGTTAAAATACTGTTTCTTCTAACCACTTTGAATGTATAATAGAAGGGGCGTTTGTTTATCATCTTTGAAACAATACAGATGAGCAAATGGACTAAGGCATCAATGATAAACAACTGTGAGATAATAAAAAAGAACAGAATTCAAACATTTTATTTAAGACGAAAATTTAAAACGATAAAAAATATTAAGACGATAAGATAAACAGAAACACAAAAAGAAAATCGGAAGCCGAAGAAACAGTTGCAATAAACAGAGGCGGACAATTTCACAAACTTGTTAGAAACATAAGGTTAATTAGAAGCAGAGGCAGAATTAGAAACAGAGGCGGAAAATTTCACAAACTTGTTAGAAACATAAGGTTAATTAGAAACAAGAAGGAAATTGGAAAAGTAATAATAGAATTAAAAACCAAATAAGTCCATCATAAAATAGTAAAAGATCATTATAAGTTAAAGGATATAATTAGAAGCATGATAAGAGCATCATAAAATATAAAAAAAAAGATCATTAGAGACTAAAGAATAAAATTAGAAACATAATAAATTAATTATAAAATAGAAATAGTAGGCATTGACACAATCCCAATAAACCTAGAGAAACAACAAATAAACTGTTTTTCCATCTAGAACAAATGTTGTGAGATTCCTTACCATACCAAGCATATATTAAATGAGGAGAAAGGAAAAGAGCAATAGGCAGACCAAGAGTAAAATGGACAGACATTGTCAAAGAAATGTTATAGTATCAATAGACAATCAGTGAAGCCTCCAAAAGAGTGAGATCCAGAAATTTGAATCTCCCTCCACACCCGAATGGATACAGGAGGAAGTGAAGAAAAAAGAAAGAAGATAAAACAGAAGAAGATCATTAGAAACAGAGGAAGAAAATATAATCGGGACGGCAACATTTTTACTTAATCAACATCATTAATGAAACATTTGATCAACAACACCGAGAAAACTCTACAACATCAATGAAACACTTGATCAAGAACATTAATGTAACACGTGACTAACAACATCAATGAAACACTTGATCAGCAACATCAATGAAACATTTGATCATCAACATTAATGAAACACTTGATCAACAACATTAGTGAAACACTTGATCAACAACACAGAGAAAACTCTACAACAACATCAATGAAACACTTTATCAAGAACATTAATGTAACACGTGACCAACAACATCAATGAAATACTTTATCAAGAACATTAATGTAACATGTGACCAACAACATTAATGTAACATGTGACCAACAACATCAATGTAACGCTTGGATCAACAACATCAATGAAACATTTGATCATCAACATTAGTGAAACACTTGATCAACAACATTAGTGAAACACTTGATCAACATCATTAATGAAACACTCGATCAACATCATTAATGAAACACTCGATCAACATTAGTGAAATAATGGAACACTTGATCAAAAACACAGAGAAAACTCTACAACAACATCAATGAAACACTTGATCAACAACATTAGTGAAACACTTGATCAACAACATTAGTGAAACACTTGATCAACATCATTAATGAAACACTCGATCAACATTAGTGAAATACTTAAGTCAACAACATTAGTGAAACACTTGATCAACATCATTAATGAAACACTTGATAACAACACCGATAAAACTATACAACATCAATGAAACACTCGATCAACAACATTAATGAAACACTTGATCAACAACATTAGTGAAACACTTGATCAACAACATTAGTGAAACACTTAAGTCAACAACATTAGTGAAACACTTGATCAACAACATTAGTGAAACACTTAAGTCAACAACATTAGTGAAACACTTAAGTCAACAACATTAGTGAAAACACTTGATCAACAACATTAGTGAAACACTTAAGTCAACAACATTAGTGGAACACTTGATTAACAACATTAGTGAAACACTTAAGTCAACAACATTAGTGTAACACTTAAGTCAACAACATTAGTGAAACACTTAAGTCAACAACATTAGTGAAACACTTAAGTCAACAACATTAGTGAAACACTTGATCAACAACATTAGTGAAACACTTAAGTCAACAACATTAGTGAAACACTTAAGTCAACAACATTAGTTTAACACTTAAGTCAACAACATTAGTGAAACACTTGATCAACAACATCAATTAAACACTTGATCAACATCATCAATTAAACACTTGATGAACAACATCAATTAAACACTTGATCAACAACATCAATTAAACACTTGTTCAACAACATCAATTAAACACTTGATCAACATCATCAATTAAACACTTGATCAACATCATCAATTAAACACTTGATCAACAACATCAATTAAACACTTCATGAATAACATCGAAACATAAACAAAAACTGGAACTGTGCTACCATCTAAACAACAGAACGACATAACAGGAAAAAGAGAAGACGGCGGACAATGTGGAAAATAACACAAAGAAGACTTCGTTTTCAAATTCTTCTAAATCTTCCTCTAGCTCTACCATGTCCTCCTCTTTTTCCTTCATCTCCTCATTTTTCATCTCTTCCTCTTATACCTCTTCTTCTTTTTCTCCACCACTTCCACTGCCTCTTAATCCTTTCTCTCCTTCTCTTTCACTGCCTCTTAATCCTTTCCCTCCTCCTCTTTCACTGCCTCTTAATCCTTTCTCTCCTTCTCTTTCACTGCCTCTTAATCCTTTCTCTCCTTCTCTTTCACTGCCTCTTAATCCTTTCTCTCCTTCTCTTTCACTGCCTCTTAATCTTTCTTTCCTTCTCTTTCACTGCCTCTTAATTCTTTCCCTCCTCCTCTCTTTCTTTCACTGCCTCTTAATTCTTTTATCTCCTTCTCTTTCACTGTCTCTTAATTCTTTTCCCTCCTCCTCTTTCACTGCCTCTTAATTCTTTTCCCTCCTCCTCTTTCACTGCATCTTAATTCTTTTCCCTCCTCCTCTTTCACTGCCTCTTAATTCTTTTCCCTCCTCCTCTTTCACTGCCTCTTAATTCTTTTCCCTCCTCCTCTTTCACTGCCTCTTAATTCTTTTCCCTTATCCTCTTTCACTGCATCTTAATTCTTTTCCCTTATCCTCTTTCACTGCATCTTAATTCTTTTCCCTTATCCTCTTTCACTGCATCTTAATTCTTTTCCCTTATCCTCTTTCACTGCCTCTTAATTCTTTTCCCTTATCCTCTTTCACTGCCTCTTAATTCTTTTCCCTTATCCTCTTTCACTGCCTCTTAATTCTTTTCTCTCCTTCTCTTTCACTGCCTCTTAATTCTTTTCCCTCCTCCTCTTTCACTGCCTCTTAATTCTTTTCCCTCCTTCTCTTTCACTGCCTCTTAATTCTTTTCCCTCCTCCTCTTTCACTGCCTCTTAATTCTTTTCCCTTATCCTCTTTCACTGCATCTTAATTCTTTTCTCTCCTCCTCTTTCACTGCCTCTTAATTCTTTTCTCTCCTTCTCTTTCACTGCCTCTTAATTCTTTTCCCTCCTCCTCTTTCACTGCCTCTTAATTCTTTCTCTCCTTCTCTTTCACTGCCTCTTAATTCTTGTCCCTCCTCCTCTTTCACTGCCTCTTAATTCTTTTCCCTTATCCTCTTTCACTACTTCTTATTCTTTTCCCCCTCCTCTTTCACTACCTCTTATTCCTTTTCCTCCTCCTCTTTCACTGCCTCTCCCTCATTTTCCTCATTCTCCTCGTGCTGTCTGGTATCTTTTCTCTTTGCTTCCCTCTATCTTTTCGTCCCTCAATTTTCCCAATTGTTACAATATATTCCAGTTGTTCTCTTCTCATTACATGGCCAAAACATAATGATTGTTTCTTCCTAATATTGGAAATTAGCTCTCTTTTTGCTTTGATCTCTCTCATAACGTTTTTTACTCTTCTTAGCTGCCCATGGTATTCTCAACATTCACCAAAGCAAAAGAAGAGAAAAGTCTGAAACAAAACATCAGAAAATCCTGAAGATCTACAACAATCATCATCATCATGTGCCATACCGGTTGGCGGAGGCGATCATGTCCCTCCACAATCTTCTATCTACAGTGCATCGTATCAGTTCTGTTGTTGACTGTTCTTGTCATGACACCAAGCTATCCAGTATTTTCACTCTTTGTCGTCCGCGATCTCTCTTTCCTTTTATTTTGCCAGTTGTAACCAAGTATTACAACTTTCCTCTTCTCATGATGTGCCAAAAAAAATGTTGATTGTTTATTTCTGATGTTTTTTAGGAGCTCCCTTTTTGTGTTGGCCTCTTTGAGAACTTCCTCATTGGTCTTTTTAGATGCCCAGGGAACTTTCAACATTCTTCTGAGAAATCCATCTCTGTGGCCTCCAATCGTCTTTTCATTTGCTTGTCTACTGTCGTTGATTCGCTTCCATAGGTCAGAATTGGTTCTATGTAGCACCGGTGAACTCTCTTTCTTATTTCTAGATATAGATTTGTTGCATAAGATATTTTTCATTTTCTGAAATGCTATTTTGGTCTGAGTTATTCTACTTTTTATTTCCGTGGTGTATCTTCCATTCGATGTTATTATTGTCCCGAAGTATTTGACGCTATGCACTTGTTTCAGATTTGTCCTGTTTATTTTTATGCTGCACACTACAACACTGCCTTAATGAAATAAACATGACAGGCAAAAAATATGGATTAGATCATCATCATGTATCGGGCCTGCTGGTGTAGGTGATCATGTCTCTCCACAAATTTCGATCTCGACAGCTATTTATCATTTATGTTGTTGACCTTCTGCCTAGCCATTCTCTTAAGCTGTCTGGTATCTTTTCTCTTTGCTTCCCTCTATCTCTTCGTCCCTCAAATTTCCCAGTTGTTACAATATATGTCAGCTGCTCGCTTCTCATTACATGGCCATAAAATAGTGATTGTTTCTTCCTAATATTGGAAATTAGCTCTCGCTTTGTTTTGACCTCTTTCAGAACGTTTTCTTTACTCTTCTTAGCTGACCATGGTAGTCTCAACATTCTTCTGTAATATCACATTTCTACAGCATCAAATGATTTTCTTACTGAAACAGAACAAATGTTAATAATAATTAAAACTTATTTTCCCCAGACTTGTCAGTATTTCAAAATACATTAATTTTTCTTTCCTGACATCTCGTCCTGTTTGTCTATTGATGCACCGCAGAAAAAAATACAAACTTATGAAATGTCAGACATACATCTCCCATGCAACTGCCACTTATCAACCTGAGATTCAACGAGCCTCAAATTTAAAAAAAGTTGAAAATAACAGCTCCAAGGAAGGCAAAATTGCTCACAAACAGGTTTCCTAGCTCACACTCACGTAGACCTGTAATCTAGAACTCGCCTTGCCTACACTTAAAGCACTTGTAACTTTAATACGTTTTACAGATTAATTTTAGATGGAAGAACCTGTTGTTTATCTTTAAGAGGTTTGTTTATGTTGTCTACTAGGCTGGCCAGGTTTAAGTTCAGCTGTGTCAAATGTCATTCCTAATGGCACCAGCCTTTATGTTTCCCCATAGGTTTGTATTTCTTTGCTTGTTTATATCATCTATTGACCTTCCTCTATGCCGACTCTTAAACTGTTTTGTACCTTTTCTCTGTATCCATCCTCCCCACCCCCCATCTCTCTCTCTCTCTCTCTTTCTCTCTCTCTTTTCTTCCCCAATTTCTCCAGTAATAATATTCTAAAGTTATCCCCTCTTTTCCATACATCAATGGTTCCCAATTTTTTTTTAACCAGCAGTTCCCTTTGCCTGCAGATCTTATACCTGTGTTTCCTCATGGCAGTTCCGATCATATAAGTCTGGTAACCTCTGATTCTTGTATTTATATTTTGTACTGGGGTGTAAGAAGACTATTCTTTTAGGTACATAAATGAACTGCAGTTTCAGTAGAAGATATTCATCCCCCTCTCTCTCTTTCTTCACTCTCTCTCGTACCCGTTGGGGTGTCGAGGGAGATAGAAAGTTCTAGTTCTCCCCTTTTGACTACTTCAATCATTGTAAATTGATGTTGTTATGTCGCCTCTGTGATTCTTATTCCGGGTGTGTCCAAAAAAGATTTTAAAGAGTTTTAATGTAGCTGAATTAAAAAAAAAGAAAGACGTACAGCGTATATATCGTATTTGATTCATTATTATTAATTGACTGGGATAATCAATTTGGAGAAATTAAACATTAACGGCAAGAATCTGAGAATAATAAAAAAAAACATGTATTTGGGCAACAAATAGCAACCATAAGAATTAGCAACAAAACAGGACAGTCGCAATATATAACACAAGGAGTCAGACAAGGATGTGTTTTGTAGCCGGATTTGTTTTCACTTTACAGCGAAAATATTATGAGATCGATAGTAGATATAAAAGGAATTGAAGTCAACGGTCACAACATAAACAATTTGCGATATGCGGATGACACAGTCTTAATATCAGAGACATAAAATGAACTACAATAAATTATAGACATAAAGGAAAAAGAAAGAAGAAAGGTTTCGGTCTGAATAGTAAGATAACAGAATAATGGTCATATCGAAGAAACAATCATCACCATCATGCAGCATAAAAATAAATAGGACAAATCTTAAACAGGTGCAACGCGTCAAATACTTAGGCACAATAATAACATCAGACGGAAGATATACCACAGAATAGCTCAGGCCAAAATACCATTTCATAAAATAAAAAATCGTCTTATGCAACAAGTCTATGTCTATATAAATCAGAAAGAGAGTGTATCGGTACTATATAGAGCCAATTCTGACCTATGGAAGCGAATCATGGGCAGTAGACAAACAAATGAAAAGACGATTAGAATCCACAGAGATTGGATTTCTCAGAAAAATATTTAGTTTCCTGGACAGCTAAAAAGACCAACGAGGAAATTCTGAAAGAGGCTAACACAAAAAGAGAGCTCCTAAAAAACGTAAGAAAGAAATAATCAACAGTTTTCAGGAACATCATGGGAAGAGGAAAGTTGGAATATTTGGTTACAACTGGCAAAATACAGGGAAAGAGAGATCGTGGACGACAAAGAGAGAAAATACTAGATAGTTTTGTGTCATGACATGGAAAACAGTCAACAACAGAATTGATACGATGCACTGTGGATAGGAGGGAGCCGCGACAGTTCAGTGGTTAGTGAACTGGACAACAATTGGCCAGAGGTCGGGTTCGATTCTGATCAACGGCTTCCGGTTTTCACCAAGCCTTAAATGGGTACCGGATTTTTCTGGGAAAGTAAAGCGGCACGGACGATGTTGTAAAAGCAACGTTCCATTTTCATTTGTCGAGGTCTCTATTAAAACACCATGACTAGTTTGTAGCTGCACATGCTGCTTGCAATGTGTTTCTTTCTGTTGCTCCAAAAATATGAGGTACATTCAACCTAAATCAGTTTTGATATGTGTATGTATCCAGTGTTCCAGTTTAGTAAAGAATAATTCAGAAAAGTCTAGGTAATTTTATGTTGTTCCAATCTTGTAAAGAATAATTCAGAAAAGTTTAGGTAATTTTATGTTGTTCCAAACTTGTAAAGAATAATTCAGAAAAGTTTAGGTAATTTTATGTTGTTCCAATCTTGTAAAGAATAATTCAGAAAAGTTTAGGTAATTTTATGTTGTTCCAATCTTGTAAAGAATAATTCAGAAAAGTTTAGGTAATATTATGCTGTTCCAATCTTGTAAAGAATAATTCAGAAAAGTCTAGGTAATAATATTATGTTGTTCCAATCTGGTAAAGAATAATTCAGAAAAGTCTAGGTAATAATATTATGTTTTTCCAATCTTGTAAAGAATAATTCAGAAAAGTCTAGGTAATAATATTATGTTGTTCCAATCTGGTAAAGAATAATTCAGAAAAGTCTAGGTAATAATATTATGTTGTTCCAATCTGGTAAAGAATAATTCAGAAAAGTCTAGGTAATATTATGTTGTTCCAATCTGGTAAAGAATAATTCAGGCCTCAAGATAGAGAGGTTGTAGGTTCAAATCCCGGTTTTGGGATTTTTATTTATAATCTCTCTCTGCGGCAACCACTCCTGGTCTCAGCAGCGAGGCCCGGCTTGAAACGTCAATTACTCATCGACGAAAAAAATATGAGTACCTCCGAAGACGGAGTTATCTGCCTGTGCGGCGAGGGACCCTGAGCACACGTCTGCCAGGGAAAACGGATTCACACTCAAAATTCAGTTCCTAGTCTCTAGGGACTTCGTCAGAGGTGAAAGCTGGCAAATGAATATATATATATATATATATATATATATATATATATATATATATATATATATATATATATGCTCGGTATTTTACTGAATCTCATGGCATTAATTCTCGTTAGGAAAACCAGTTAATTTTATTTCTGTAACGTGGCTCTATAACAACTAATCTTCCACGGTTTTAATTTGTTAACGATAATCCGGAAAAGGCTAGAGAGTGAGTGGGGAACATGCAAATAATAGCGGAGCTGCGGTAAAGCTGGTAGCAGGAGTAAGTAGTGGGGTGTAACGCACACTCCTACAGGCTATAGTGACAGCTTTACAAAAAAAGGACACAACTAGATTGTAAGTGTTCAATTATTCAAATTTGGAAATAAATATTAAAGAAATTACTAGAATCCACTGTTCCAATTTAGTAAACTATAATCCAGATATAAAAAGACGATTAGAGGCCACAGAGATGGGATTTCTCAGAAGAATGTTGAAAGTTCTCTGGACAGCTAAAAAGACCAATCAGAAAATTCTCAAAAAGGCCAACACTAAAAGGGAACTCCTACAAAATATCAGAAAGAAACAATCAACATTTTTCGGGCACATCACGAGAAGAGGAAATTTGGAATACTTGGTTACAACTGGCAAAATAAAAGGAAAGAGAGATCGCGGATGACAAAGAGAAAAAATACTGGATAGCTTGGTATCATGGCATTGAAAACAGTTAACAACAGAAATGATACGATGCACTGTGGATAGAAAATTGTGGAAGGACATGATCGCCTACGCCAACCGGTATGCCGCATGATGTTGATGATATAAGCTTGTATCTTTTGAAGATGGACGCACCAAGATGGACGCTTGCTTGCGTTTGAACAAAGCCCAAACGGCCAAGATCTGAATTTGCAGAATTTCGTTCATTCTCAACGGCGGTCGTTATAGTTTAGCTTTTACTAGCACAATGCCTGGAGTATAAGCTCAGAACACAATCTTGTCGTGCTTTCTCCCTGCATCGAAGGTTGGCGACAATGGAGATTCATTTCACTCTGACTCTTGTGGACGCTGTCTTAAATGAACCAAATTAGTAAACAACCATGCGACCACTAACGCAGGAGGAGATCAACACCTTCTTTGACAAAATATCCAAATAGTAAATTACATGTTTCATCATATATTCGTATATATCTGGTAGAACTTTTAGTTTAAAATACTTGTCAGATAAATTCCATACTTAAGGTTGTCACGTTCTGTTTTATTCAAGACACAAGAGCCAAGAACTCAACTATTCTATTCATTGTTTGTGTGCTACTCAAATGACATACGACTTTAATTTATCAAAGTCTACAAATTTGGACATTTTCAAATAGTCAAAAATTCAAGTAGCGTGTGAGATACAAGCCATATTCGTCTTTGGTGGAAAGAAGGGATCGCTCCAGGATATGACGTCATTCATTTATGAAGATTCTTCTTGGATCTTCTTCAACGAGAACTCAGGAACTTTTCTTCCAGCATTTACATTTTTGTATTGCTGATCTCTGACACGGGTGTTCTGGTTGGCCTACTGTTTGTGTGGATAGAGACCATTGCTGATCTCTGACACGGGTGTTCTGGTTGGCCTACTGTTTGTGTGGATAGAGACCATTGCTGATCTCTGACACGGGTGTTCTGGTTGGCCTATTGTTTGTGTGGATAGAGACCATTGCTGATCTCTGACACGGGTGTTCTGGTTGGCCTATTGTTTGTGTGGATAGAGACCATTGCTGATCTCTGACACGGGTGTTCTGGTTGGCCTACTGTTTGTGTGGATAGAGACCATTGCTGATCTCTGACACGGGTGTTCTGGTTGGCCTACTGTTTGTGTGGATAGAGACCATTGCTGATCTCTGACACGGGTGTTCTGGTTGGTCTACTGTTTGTGTAGATAGAGACCATTGCTGATCTCTGACACGGGTGTTCTGGTTGGCCTACTGTTTGTGTGGATAGAGACCATTGCTGATCTCTGACACGGGTGTTCTGGTTGGCCTATTGTTTGTGTGGATAGAGACCATTGCTGATCTCTGACACGGGTGTTCTGGTTGGCCTACTGTTTGTGTGGGTAGAGACCATTGCTGATCTCTGACACGGGTGTTCTGGTTGGCCTACTGTTTGTGTGGATAGAGACCATTGCTGATCTCTGACACGGATGTTCTGGTTGGCCTACTGTTTGTGTGGTTAGAGACCATTTGCTACAAAGTCAATCAACTGAACGGGATGTGTCAAAGTCTCGTTTTTCGCCACCTACGTATTTAGCTTATTAAATCTACGTATGGTACGTTGTGCGCATAACTGGAGAATTACACCACCATGTGTCATCCAACAAGCTTTGTGGTTATGTGCACAAAGCGACGCGCCAGTATCGCGGTCATGTGCATTCTAGTCTTGTCGTTGTTGCTATATATGGCCACTGCTGATGCTGCTGAGGTAACGCCAAACGAGATAGGTCTTGAGAAATGCTTGCCAAGTCCAAAGCTGATGTTATTGCACATAATAACCTACATTGACTTGGTAGTAACGTTGCTACTACCGCTGATCAACATTACTGTCATGCTCTTCACGATCGTTCTGTCCATCATACACAAGTCCCGGTGGAAGAAGCTCAGTGGCCTGCCGATGCTGGAAGTTTCCGAGCTGAAACCGATCAACTATCCTAGGTGGAGCTCAGTGCGAGCTAGCGCCCAGGTTCGTGTGGCTAGGATGCTCTTTGCCTTGTCTCTGTCTGACATCATCATGAGCGCACCCAGCCACGTGGCCAGACTGTACTATCTGATGCGGACTCAAAATCAGGGGACATGAAATTGACATTTCATATTTTAGAGTGTGTCTGTGTTAGTAACATCTCATATCTTAGTGTGTGTGTGTGTGTGTGTGTGTGTGTCTGTGTTAGTCATATCTCATATCTTGGTGTGTGTAGTGTTAGTCATGCCTCAAATCTTTGTGTGCATGTCTATGTTAGTCATGTGTCATATCTTTTCGTGTATGTCTGTGTTAGTCATATCTCATATCTTGGTGTGTGTCAGTGTTAGTCATGCCTCGTATCGCTGTGTGCATGTCTGTGTTGGTCACATCTCATATCTCTGTGTGTGCATGGCTGTGTTAGTCACCTCTAGTGACTCGGGCAGATGGTGCTCGTAAACCTGGGAGGGCAGACCATCTAAGGGCAGAATCCCCCTACAGAAAAGATCATCTGCTGCCTTGCAGGAAGATTGGGGACAATCAAAGGCTAAGGAAAACTAACCTAAATAAAATGCCAAAATAAAATACCAGAACTTAAGTAAAATATAACAGAAATCATGAAAAAAGCACCCAATCAGACACAGAAAGAAAACACGTAGCAGAAAAACACATACACGATACCTATCCACAGGACTCTTGGTCCCACATATACACAGATGGCTCTGCTACAAATGCCACCAGAAATGGAGGAGGAGGTGTGTTCTTAACGCTGAATAATCAGGACGAGATCATCAAGTCAATAGCTACTGGAAAATTCTCAAACAACTTTGAAGCAGAAACTGAGGCCATCAGAGATGCTGCAACACTGGCTACTCAACTCAAAAATAACATGCACAATAAATTGGTGATTCTGACTGATGCACTGTCAGTACTTTCAGCTCTAAAAATCCCCAAGAACAATGAACTAACTGAGTTGAGAACAACCCTGGACCAACTATGCAATAACTTCCAGAGAGTAGTCATTCAGTGGATACCATCACATTGTAATATACACGGGAACGAACGCGCAGACAAATTAGCTAAAGAGGGAGGGAGATTACCACAAGAGAACCATCCACTCAGTTATGATGAAGCCAAATCCATCCTCAAGGGTCAGTTCCATGAAAAATGGAAACGAGAACACCCAAAACATAACGAGAGTGACGGATACCACCAACTGTCAAGGAGGGATCAAGTCATCATACTTCGCCTACGCACTGGCCACAATAGAATGAGAAATCACATGTTCACCAAATTCAAAATAGGAACTACCAGTCTACAGAGTACACAGTACACAGACCCTAGAAGAGTAATGTGGTCCACGCCCACCTCCCTGGAAGAGAAACTATATGGGGCAATCGATTCGCTTAAACAGACAGCTGACTTCATGAGAGAGTCTGGAATCCTACTCTAATTGAGTCTTGATAGCAGAGAGAGAGAGAGAGAGAATAAAATGCTGGCTGACATCGGATGCGCTGGGCCATTGGCGCAGAACACAGTGCGACGTTTTAACAGGTATTCAATCAGAGTGGAATTCACTTAAACAGACAGCTGTCTTCATGTGAGAGTCTGGAATTCTACTCTGATTGAGTCTTGATCGCAGAGAGAGAATCTTCTTCATCTACCTATTCCTCTTCTGCTTTTCAGCTCCCTGTGGAGCATAGGTCTTCAACAAACGCTTTCCAAGCCGTTCTGTTTCTTATCATTCTTTTAAGTTAATCATGTCTCATATCTTTATGTGCGTTTAGTGAGTTTAGTAATATCTCATAACTTAGTGTGTATCTGTGTTAGTCATGTGTCATATCTTTGTGTGTGCATGTCTGGGTTAGGGATATCTCACATCTTTGCGTGCATGTTTATGTTAGTCATATCTCATATCTTTGTGTGTGCATGTCTGTGTTTGACAAATCTCATATCCTTGTGTGTGCACGCCTATGTTAGTCATATCTTATATCTTTGCGTGTATGTCTATGTTAGGTATGTGTCATATCTTTATATGCATTTATATGTTATTCATGTGTCATATATCTTGATGTGTGTCGGTGTTAGTCATGTCTCGTATCGCTGTGTACATGTCTGTGTTATTCACATCTCATATCTTTATGTGTGCATGTCTGTGTTAGTCACCTCTAGTGACTCGGGCAGATGGTGCTCGTAAACCCGGGAGGGCTGACCATCTAAGGGCAGAATTCCCCTACAGAAAAGACAATCTGCTGCAGGAAGATTGGGGACAATCAAAGGCTAAGGAAAGCGAACCCGAATAAAATGCTGGCTGAAATCGGATGCACTGGGCCACTGGCGCAAAACACAGTGCAACGTATTAACGGGTGTTCAGTCAGAGTGGATCTGGCAGACTCTAAATGTGATGTTCTGTCTGTGGAGGCGATCAACACACTTAACCTGACAGCTGACTTCATGTGGGAGTCTGGAATCCTACTCTTATTGAGTCCTGATCGCAGAGAGAGAGAGAGAGAGAGAGAGAGAGAGAGAGAGCTTCAATCTGTCTTCTCCAAGAATACTTTGGTCTACCTCTTTTTCTTTTTGATAATGATAATCCAGAAAAGATTAAGCAATGTCCCATTATTACAAATTGGTAAAGAATAATCATGGAGAGACTAGATCTTCTTCCTCTTTTCTCTTTTCACTGATACCCAAAAGGTGTCGTGGTTTATATCATTTATCGTTTTTGAGCTGCTCGGACTGTCTGAATTAGTGATTTTCCTTTGTTGTTACATGTCTCTGTCACTGCATCTATCTATTTTCTTCTGGGTCTTCCTCTTGGTCTTTTTCCATGCATTCTCAAAAAGGACCCCTTGATGGTGATTGGTGAGGATTCATTCTGACCGGGTGGCCAAACCATTTAAGTTGTTGTTGTTCTATATATTCTTGGTAGGGTTTAGTTCCTACCATTTTTCTTATGGTTTCATTTGGTATTCTATCGGTTCTTGTGTTGTTTGTTACTTTTCTCAAGCATCGCATCTCACATGTATTGATCTTTCTTAAATGTGATTTAGAAGGGGCCCATGTTTGACTTTCATAGCACAAAGTTGGTATGAAAATGTTATTTATTATTTGTTGTTTAGCTGCTATAGAAATGTGTGGATGTCTTAGCAATGGTGAAAGCTGGTATGTGACAGCATTTGCTTTTTGTATTCTCATGTCAATTTCTCTGTCTAGTTTTCCATCTTCTGTGAACATTGTGCCTAAATACTTGAATTCCTCCAATTGTTTCTTTATCGTTGATCTTAATGTTTAATGGGTGTCTTAATTTGCTTATTCACATAGCCTGTTTTTGCTGTGTTAATTTTCATACTGTAGTTTGTGCAGCTTTTATCTAGAGATGTTAAATGCTGTTGTAGCAGGTTTTCATCCTCATATATTAGGCATTGGTCATCTGCGAAGAGTGGCTCGTTGATGTTAGAGTTTTCTACCTGTATGTTATTATTATAGACTATTGAAAGACTACATAATGTCTCATTATTACAAATTGCTAAGGAATAATCCTGGAAAGACTAGATAATGTCCCATTATTACAAATTGCTAAGGAATAATCCTGGGAAGACTAGATAATGTCTCATTATTACAAACTGCTAAGGAAAAATCCTGGAAAGACTAGATAATGTCTCATTATTACACATTGCTAAGGAATAATCCTGGAAAGACTAGATAATGTCTCATTATTACACATTGCTAAGGAATAATCCTGGAAAGACTAGATAATGTCTCATTATTACAAATTGCTAAGGAATAATCCTGGAAAGACTAGATAATGTCTCATTATTACACATTGCTAAGGAATAATCCTGGAAAGACTAGATAATGTCCCATTATTACAAATTGCTAAGGAATAATCCTGGAAAGACTAGATAATGTTTCATTATTATAAATTGCTAAGGAATAATCCTGGAAAGACTAGATAATGTCCCATTATTACAAATTGCTAAGGAATAATCCTGGAAAGACTAGATAATGTCCCATTATTACAAATTGCTAAGGAATAATCCTGGAAAGACTAGATAATGTCCCATTATTACAAATTGCTAAGGAATAATCCTGGAAAGACTAGATAATGGCTATTATTATAAATTGCTAAGGAATAATCCTGGAAAGACTAGATAAAGTCCCATTATTACAAATTGCTAAGGAATAATCCTGGAAAGACTAGATAATGTCCCATTATTACAAATTGCTAAGGAATAATCCTAGAAAGACTAGATAATGTCTCATTATTCCCATGTGGTAACAAATGCTCAAGAAAAGACTAGATAATGTCTCATTATTCCCATGTGGTAACAACTCCTCAAGAAAAGACTAGATAATGTCTCATTATTCCCATGTGGTAACAACTGCTCAAGAAAAGACTAGATAATGTCTCATTATTCCCATGTGGTAACAACTGCTCAAGAAAAGACTAGATAATGTCTCATTATTCCCATGTGGTAACAACTGCTCAAGAAAAGACTAGATAATGTCTCATTATTCCCATGTGGTAACAACTGCTCAAGAAAAGACTAGATAATGTCTCATTATTCCCATGTGGTAACAACTGCTCAAGAAAAGACTAGATAATGTCTCATTATTCCCATGTGGTAACAACTGCTCAAGAAAAGACTAGGTAAAAGCTCCATTCACTTTGTTGAATAGATTTAGATTAATTGTTTCAGAACGAAAGACGGAAAAAACGAAAAGAATAAATGATAATGCAGTTGATTAGGATAAGATGGACAAGAATGAGGATGAAAAAAATAAAATAATTAAAAATAATAGTAAAAGTAAAGTAAAAGTAAAAGTAAAGTAAAGTAAAGTAAAGTAAAAGTAAAAGTAGCGTAAAAGTAAAAGTAAAAGTAAAGTAAAATAAAGTAAAGTAAAGTAAAGTAAAAGTAAAAGTAAAAGTAAAAGAAAGTAAAGTAAAGTAAAAGTAAAAGTAGAAGTAAAAGTAAAAGTAAAGTAAAGTAAAGTAAAGTAAAAGTAAAAGTAAAAGTAAAATAAAGTAAAGTAAAGTAAAGTAAAAGTAAAAGTAAAGTAACGTAAAGTAAAAGTAAAGTAACGTAAAGTAAAAGTAAAGTAAAGTAACGTCAAATTAAAAGTAAAGTAAAAGTAAAGTAAAAGTAAAGTAAAGTAAAGTAGCGTAAAGGTAACAGTAAAAGTAAAATAAAAGTAAAGTAAAGTAAAGTAAAAGTAAAAGTAAAGCAAAGTAAAGTAAAGTAAAGTAAAAAGTAACGTAAAGTAAAGTAAAGTAAAGTAAAAGTAAAGCAAAGTAAAGTAAAGTAAAGTAAAAGTAAAGTAAAGTAAAGTAAAGTAAAGTAAAATAAAGTAAAGTAAAAAGTAAAGTAAAGTAAAAGTAAAGTAAAGTAAAGTAAAAGTAAAAGTAAAGAGCTCCGTCACGCCAAGTGGCGTATAGGGTGTTGGCGACCACAATTTTTATAGCCATTCGGCACATGATTTTTGGGGTAAAGGCGTTGGTATTACGCCCGTGCTTTTTAATTTCCAGAAAAAATCCGGTACCATTTAAGGCTGTGTGAGCCCGGAATAGTGACACTGTGACCTTCCAGGCATGTCGTAAGAGGCGACTAAGGAGGTTGATCGATGGCTTGACAAGCTGTCATTGTAAAAAGTATTGTTATGGAAACAGCGCCATAGATTTTAGAAGCAGTGATCTCTGCAATATGTGCCATTTTGGCACGCAACGCAAGGTTTCTGTTTTTGAAATTGTGGTTCTGCCCTATGTGTCGTCCTTGGCTCGAAAGGACAATAGATAGATAGATAGATAGATAGATAGATAGATAGATAGATAGATAGATAGATAGATAGATAGATCCCGGAAGCCGTTGATCAGAATCGAACCCAACCTCTTGTCCTTAGTAGTCCAGTTCACTAACCACTGAGCTGTAGCGGCTCCCGTAATAAATTATGGTAATTTAAAAATAAAGATGAAAAAAATAATAAATAGAAATAGAAATGGCTAAAAGTGACAAAAGGTAGAAGAAAAAGAGCTGGAGGTGAAGAAAATTAACAGGAGATACGGAAGAAGAAAGAAATATTAAAAGAATTGATCCGAGGAAGTAAAAGCAGTTTAACAACAGAAAGTACATTTTAATGAACAAAAAAGTCACAAGAGAGAAGAAACAGCGAGAAGAAATAAGCAGGTTAATATGTAAATAAATAATAAATATAGAACAAACAGAAGATCTAAAATAAATAAGGAAAGAAAATTTTATTGAAAAAAATGAAGACAAAATTATTACGAAAATAAAGAAAAGGAAAGAAGAAATGTAAATACGATTAAAAGTGAAAAAAGGAGAAGAAAAGTTGATGAATAGATGGTATAAAGATGATAAGTAGATAATTAAATGATGATGTATAGATAATGAAAAGACATCAGATGGTAAGAATGATGAACAGATGAAAAATAGATGATGAAATGATGATGAATGGTGATGAAAATATGATGAATTAATGATGATCAGGTCAGAAGTAGAAATAACAAATTACAAAATGAATGAAATTTTCGCTTCAAAAAGATAAAAATGGAAAGTAAACAGGAAATTAATTCGGAAGGAAAGAAAGAAATGAAGGAAGAAACAAAGAAAGAAACAATAAATTTAGACACAAATTAAGAAAAAGAAAAAAAAAGAAACAGCGTATAGAGATGAGAAATTAGATAAACATTCATCTTATTCTCTTCCTCAAGATCGTGATCTCATGAAGCACTGGCCACTCCTAGTTAGATGTGACAGCTTGGAAACTATAATGGCAGACAACATTGACAAATCTCATTCAGATTAGCGGCACTGAGCACAAGCCATCACCAACATCTTCGATTCAGCGACATCCATAACAGGACAGCGATCAATGGGAGAGAACTATTTATAAGTTCTTGGACACCCTTAAAGTAACAGGGGACGTTACAGTCTTCAGACAAAGGATTCTCAAACTGTTTTATTTCACCGACTCATTGTGACGAGGATATGCTTGCGTTCGCCCGATGAATAAAGGTGTACACATCTTCGTCATCCGCCTTAAAACGACGTTAAGTGGGCGTGTCTGCGTTGTGTTGTGGTTTGCAGTATAACTGTGATATTTGCGCATTTCGGCCAAACACATCCGACTTCAGCAAAACATATTTGAGTACCGTGTTGTCTTCCCTCTTCGATCCCTACTCGCTTGGCCAGACTAGACAGGTTAGTCTGTTACTATAGGCACCACGGAGAGGTGGAGCAGGGTCTGGATGTTTCTGGTTCATCGATCCTGGCGACAGCTATCAGTTGTGGGTCGCTGACAACTTCCAGCTGAGCTACTGTGGGGTGCAGCTTCGCCTCCGGACGAGGATATTATTCTCAGAGCAACCAGCATCATCCTGTGCTGCCGTTTCCATATAGAAAGTTTGCCACTATGCATTGCCATTCCGTTGCGTCTCTTTCTTGTATACTATACGCTATCACAGATTCGCCTCTCCATATTTTCCACGGCTGTTAAGTTCATCTCAAAGCGACATTTCAGTTGTCATATTTAAAAATGATGATAGTTGAAAATATCATGAGTTTTGTACATTCTGGGAGCCGCGATAGCTCAGTGTTTAGTGAACTGGACTACAAAGGACAAGAGGTAGGGTTCGATCCCGACCGACGGCTTCCGGGTTCACCCAGCCTTAAATGGGTACCGGATTTTTTCTGAGAAAATAAAGCGGCACGGGCGTAAAATCAACCACATTACCCCAAAAGTCATGTGCTGAAGGTCCGTAAAATTGATGGTCACTAACACCATATTCCCTATACGCCACTTGGCGTGACGGGTACTTTACTTTTTATAAATCGACATTTTGACTCAGACATCTGGTTTCTTTAATGAATAACTCTCGCTACCATCTTGTTCCTGATCTTGCCTAGCGCTAGTTACACAACCAGTAACGAAGAGGATTTCAGTATTTTTGTATTTCTTTTGTCTTGATAGACAATGTTGTGGGCTGTAGTAAACGGGGTGTGACGGGGGCTCTTTACTTTTCTTTATAGTACATTCTATTCATTCTGAAATTTGATATTTTATGGACGTGGTCTCAGTTTGTGATATCACATACACATAATGTAAACATCGGGGGCATCGGCAGTCTAGTTGGGAAAACCACCCGACTATACCCACATTCGGACAACCCGTGTTCGATTCCCGCTGAAAGCAGTGTGGGTTGTACTCGTGGTTGGACAACCGCTGGCCGAAATAGTTACCTGGGTAGTAGTACTCTGGGAAGGTGAGGAATGCCGGTTCGCATCGTGAGTTTCAATGCTTGAAGCGACACTGTCCAGAAGTCTCCATACACTTCTGGATAAGCAGCTGAGCATATATGGGTGGAAACTCGCGACGTGCTAAGACGTCGATTCAAGTCTCGTACTTTACCTTTACCTCTTTCCGCACGTTTCGCCGCACCGTGCACCACGCTCAATTTGATTAGTGTGAACGCCGTCAAACCATATTCTTTTTACATGTCTTGTATCATCTTGATATTGATGAAATCTAATAGCTTGTTCAATTATCTAAACATTCATATATAATATGTTATATGTTAGATAAATATAAATATGTAGATTGATTCTTCAAACCATGACAAATTTTGTCTCTGTAATATTTTCCGTTGCGTCGGTAAAATGCTTCCGTACGGAAAGAGTGTAACATAAATCCCGACTTAAGCTAAAAATGCTACTTTGTGTGTGTGGTATCACAAATTGGAACCACTTCCATCAAATATCCATTTTTAAGAATAAGGGGAATGTTTAGACTCTTCTATCTGATATCTTCATCCTTAAATGCTGCAAAACTTCATAGATTGACCTAAAATGTCACTTTGAGTTGAAAAGAAACAGCTGTTGCTATATAAGAAACGATGTAACATGTTCGTTTAACAGTCTCAATTTGGTGATAACTATCTCGTGACATTCTTCAACTGAACGCAAACCTATTTCAGTTCCCCAATTATTGTTATTACTTGGTGCCGTCACCACATCCAAAGTTGGGTCCCATGGAGCGAGATTTTACTCTGTCTTTGGTCTTGATAATGCATGTTGTTATAGGTCCACCTGTCTACCTCTTGATGTTATCAGCCCACTTTAGACTTGGTCTGCCTCTGCCTCGCCTACCTTGTGCCTTCCCTTCCAAAAAAACGTTTAATAAGGTGTTATGTCTCTTTCCGGCTTGCTGCCTGAGCTACTGAGTTTAGTTCTCTGTGTACACCGTGTGCTGTGTTATTCATCGGGATCATGTTTCGATATTTTGGTTGCTTACGATAAATGATGATATCGTATGATGGGCAGTTCACCTGCGTTCACTTTCGGTGCCGTTTGGCCTTTTGTCTATTGGCGTATGCTGTCGCTGCTATGATGGGGACTGCGGCTATCTTTCTTTGTTTGCATCATTCAATGAGATGAGTTTTAGTTCGGATGATTCCACTGCTACAGGCGATTGAGCAGTTATGGATCTTAATTCGGTTGAGTGATACCGGAGCCTTCGTCAATAATCATGTGTCTCTGCACGTGTTCAAAAACTGTCAATTGTCTTTTTCGAATTGTGTTATTTAGTTGTTATTTTTTTTCATTTTCAGTAAAAAAAAAAAAAAAAAAAAAAAAAAAAAAAAAAAAATAAAGTACCCCCCGTCACGCCAATTGGCGTATAGGGAAATATGGTGTTAGTGATCCTATATTTTATAGACCATCAGCACATGATTTTTGGGGTAATGTGGTCGGTATTACGCCCGTGCTGCTTTACTTTCCCAGAAAAAAATCCGGTGCCCTTTTAAGGCTGGGTGAACCCGGAAGCCGTCGGTTGGGATCGAACCCTACCCCTTGTCCTTTGTAGTCCTGTTCACTAACCACTGAGCTATCGAGGCTCCCTTTTCATTTTCAGCTGATTCAGAAATTCCTTGTTTCTTTTCTTTTCCTTCCACCCAATTCTCCCCATTTTCCTATAGACCCACATGTCAAAGGTTTCAATTTTCTGCTCGTTGCTCTTATTTAATGTCCATGTTTCTGCACAGTAAAAGAATGTGAAGTAAATAAAGGAATTTTTCTATTATTGCTGTAACATTCTCTTCCATGCCTCATTATCTGACAAAGATCATGCCAAGATAAGTGAATGCTTTCACGTTATCCATTTTCTTATCGTGATCTAAAATAAGTGAACTAGTATTTACAGAAGGGGTTCCCAAACTTTTGACATAGACGCGGCTCCCTCTGGTGATCATGTAAGGGCGCCGCTCTCATGGGAGTTACGAACGTATAAGTCTTGCTCCGGGCTTCCAGTAAATATGGCGGATAGGCGACAGGAATCGTTGAGCTCTGCCTGAAAAGCGTTCCTTGTTACAGTTTCCTCATATTCCAATTCGGGCCTGCTGCTGGAGCTACAGAGATTACTGCTCTGTGCACACCGTGAGCTGTGTTTTTCATCCGGTTCGTGTTTCGATATTCCAATTGCTTACGATGAAGGATGATATCGTATGACGTAGGGCAGTTCAGCTGCGTTCACTATCAGTGCCGCTTGGCCTTATGTCTTTTGGCGTTTGCTGTAGCGGCTATGATGGGGACTGCAGATGTCTTTCTTTCTTTTGATATTCGAAGAGATGTTAATTCCGATATATCTATCTATCTTTCGTTCGCTCGAAGTATTGTCTATATCAACAATGTCGTTTCCTGTATGAATTTTACTGTCTTTTGTAATTCTTGCAGTGGCCCATATAGTTTTGTCTGTAGTGTTGTATCTATGGGCCAATGGATTTTCCTCAGTCTACTATATTCAGTGCAGTCTTGAAGTATGTGTTCCACAGTCTGGGGTGCCTGTCCACATGTACAAGTAGTTGATGTGCCGATCTTGAATTTTGTATACATGCGACTAGGGAGTCGATTGTGTCCTGTTCTTAGGCGTATAATGATAACTTGTTCATATCTATTCATATTATGAATAATTCCGATGATTCGACTGGCACGGGCGGTTGATCAATTATGGATGTTCATTCTTTTGCAGTGATACCGAGACCTTCGACTAACAACAACTTTCCAAAACTCTTTCTCCCTGTTAGGACACATAAGATTATAAATTATAACATAAATAACCAGTACCCTGTACAAACTCGTTTATGTTCTAAACAAATATTCAATCAATGTGAATGTTGTCATTGTACTTCTTCTAACTACTGAGTAGGCACACTCAGCGCCGAGCTCTTCCAACGTTTGACAGCCACCCTTTGAGCCGTGACACACAATTTGGGAACCACTGTCTATATTCTAAGAACCACTATTTGTTCCCAACGTGTTTATGCTATGCCCACTCTGTGCTATTGTCTCTGAGACCTTAATGAAAGTAAATAAATAGTGTGCAGAACAAATTCTGCATAAACATTTGAATTTATAGAATTTCTACAGCCCTTCGTGATTTTCTTGTTTGTTGTCCTATTGTCCATGATTCACATCCATGTATTAAGACTGGCTCTACATAACATATAAGAACTTTTTTTTCTTGTTTCTATTGTCAAAAATGGAATGCACAGCATCTTTCTCATTTGTTTTTCTGGAAAGCTGCTTGTGCCTGAGCTATTCTGCATCTCACCTATGTTGTATAGCTCACCTATGTTGTAAAACTCACCACTGTTCTACATATCACCTCTGTTCTACATATCACCTCTGTTCTACATATCACCTCTGTTCTACATATCACCTCTGTTCTACATATCACCTCTGTTCTACATATCACCACTGTTCTACATATCACCTCTGTTCTACATATCACCTCTGTTCTACATATCACCTCTGTTCTACATATCACCTCTGTTCTACATATCACATCTGTTCTACATCTAACATCTGAGGTTAACATTGCTCCCCAATATTTAAATGTATTGTTTTAATGTTCTTCCACTTGTCTTTATTGTGCATTGCGGTGATGTCTTTTTCATTGTTGCTACTATTACTTCTGTCTTTTTTCAGGCTGAATCCTTTATTTTTGCTTTCCTTCACTATAATTAAAACATCACTAACAAGTACACATTGACTATATCTATAATTGTACTATTGAACTATTGAGTTATTTGCGGGTCATCATCATTGCACTCCGAACATGTCCATAGGTGCTCAGATCCCCTCCTCAGCAAGTCCCTCAGTGTCCAGCGACTGATGACCCCAGTTCTATGTTGGTTGATAAGTCCTCTTACACGCCCACTAAGTTTCTCGTTTCTGGCTGTGCCCATCTTAACTCCCATCTCCTTCATCCGAAGGAGTGACGTGGACTCATGGTTGTCGAAGTCATGTGTCCTTCCCACCTCTCGGAGGCATTGATGATGTCCGCCCGATCTATTGGTTGACCGTCTTCAACGACAGCGCAGCTAGCCAACCTGTCAGTTCTTTCATTTCCCCGCACTCCCGAATGTCCAAGGACGTAGACAAAGGTGACCTTACGTATTTTTTACTTCTGCAATGACTCTACCCATTGCATGCGTATAGAGCCCGCCTCCACTTTTCTTATCATGCTCATCGAATCACTTATTATGCAGTCGTGGGTGTAGTCTTTTGACTCTTACACTATGTGTATCCTCTTCTTTTCTCTTTACACTGATACCTAAAAGGTGTTGTGGTTTATATCATTTGTCGTTCTTGAGCTGCTCGAACTGTCTGAATTAGCGATTTTCCTTCGTTGTTACATGTCTCTGTCACTGCATCTATCCATCTTCTTCTGGGTCTTCCTCTTGGTCTTATTCCATGCATTCTCGAGAAGAAAACCCTTGATGGTGATTGGTGAGGATTCATTCTGACCAGGTGCCCAAACCATTTAAGTTGTACTATGTGTATAATATCACAAATTGAAACCACTTGCATCAATTAGAAATTGTAAAAATAAGTGGGATTTACCCAGAATGTCTTCCTTCATAAATGTTGCGAAATCTTCAAGATTAGAACTAAAGTGCCACTTTGTGAGTTGAAAATAGACAGCTGTGACAAGAACCAACAATTTTGAACTTCGTCTTTCCTTGAAAGAAAACTTCAGAATTGTCCATTAATAAATCGACAATTCTACTGCGTATTCCACATACAAGGAAACACCCGAAAGAGGAGAAAGTTCTTAACTCAGTACTGTCTTATAAATAATTTTGAAAAATAAACCCGATATTCTACATCCATTGTTCAGCAACAAGGAAACCGGTTCAAAGCTGACACTCGATGTTCTACACACAGAAATCAGTTGAAAGGGCCGATAACTCCACTCTCACTGTTATCTATAAAACATAAAAGGAGCTGGCAATTCCTAACTTAATGTTCCGTGAACGTTACTAGTCATCAACATTGCATTCCATTTTCTTTATTTTTTTTATTTATTTATTTTATTTTTATTTTTTTTAATTTTTTTTTCTTTCCACCTTATTCTCATCACCATTTCTCTTTTCCTTCTCTTCTCTTTATCCTCATCATCAATGTCATTTCCCTTCCCATCCTCTACTCTTTATCCTCAACACCATCTTTATTTTCCTCCTCTTCTCTTTATCCTCATCACCATCTCCATTTTCCTCCCCTTCTCTTTATCCTCAACACCATCTCCATTTTCCTCCCCTTCTCTTTATCCTCATCACCATCTCCATTTTCCTCCGCTTCTCCTTATCCTCATCACCATCTCCATTTTCCTCCCCTTCTCTTTATCCTCATCACCATCTCCATTTTCCTCCGCTTCTCTTTACCTCATCACCATCTCCATTTTCCTCCTCTTCTCGTTATCCTCATCACCATCTCCATTTTCCTCCGCTTCTCTTTATCCTCATCACCATCTCCATTTTCCTCCGCTTCTATTTATCCTCATCACCATCTCCATTTTCCTCCGCTTCTCTTTATCCTCATCACCATCTCCATTTTCCTCCGCTTCTCTTTATCCTCATCACCATCTCCATTTTCCTCCGCTTCTCTTTATCCTCATCACCATCTCCATTTTCCTCCTCTTCTCTTTATCCTCATCACCATCTCCATTTTCCTCCATTTCTTGTTATCTTTATCACTATCTCCATTTAGGGAGCCGCGATAGCTCAGTGGTTAGTGTACTGGACTACAAAGGACAAGAGGTTAGGTTTGATCACGACCGATGGCTTCCGGGTTCACCCAGCCTGAAAAGGGTACCGGATTTTTTCTGGGAAAGTAAAGCGCCACAGGCGTAATACCGACCACAATACCCCAAAATCATGTGCCGAAGGTCTGTAAAAATTATGATAACTAACATCATTTTCACTATACAACACTTGGCGTGACGGGGGCTCTTTACTTTTTACTTACCGCCTCCATTTTTCTCCTCTTATCCTTATCCTCATCACAATTTCCATTTTCCTCCTCTTTATCACTTAATCCTGATCATAATATCCCCGTTCCTCCTCCTCTTTATCACTTAATCCTGATCATAATATCCCTGTTCCTACTCCTCTTTATCACTTAATCCTGATCATAATATCCATGTTCCTCCTCCTCTTTATCACTTAATCCTGATCATAATATCCCCGTTCCTCCTCCTCTTTATCACTTAATCCTGATCATAATATCCCTGTTCCTACTCCTCTTTATCACTTAATCCTGATCATAATATCCATGTTCCTCCTCCTCTTTATCACTTAATCCTGATCATAATATCCCCGCTCCCCTCCTCTTTATCACTTTATCCTGATCATAATATCCCCGTTCCTCCTCCTCTTCAATTTATACTCATCACAATCTCCCTTCTCCTGCCCCCTTTTTCCTTACCCTCATCACCAACTTCATTTTCCTCCACTTCTTTCTTTTATCTTGTTCTGCTTTGAGCTGGTAGACATCGCAAACTTAAGCCAATGTTATATTTTCTGACGTGCCACTTTTCATGGCTTGGTACATAGTGATATGACGTGCCACTTTTCATGGCTTGGTACATAGTGATATGATGTGCCACTTTTCATGGCTTGGTACATAGTGATATGATGTGCAACTTTTCATGGCTTGGTACATAGTGATATGATGTGCCACTTTTCATGGCTTGGTACATAGTGATATGATGTGCCACTTTTCATGGCTTGGTACATAGTGATATGATGTGCCACTTTTCATGGCTTGGTACATAGTGATATGACGTGCCACTTTTCATGGCTTGGTACATAGTGATATATTCTTTGATAAATAATTTAATCCTCATCAACAACTTCATGTTCATTCTCCCTTTCTTCTTATCCCCATCAACAACTTCATGTTCATTCTCCCTTTCTTCTTATCTCCATCAACAACTTCATGTTCATTCTCCCTTTCTCCTTATCTCCATCAACAACTCCACCTTCATTCTCCATTTTTTCTTATCCCCATCAACAACTTCATGTTCATTCTCCCTTTCTCCTTATCTCCATCAACAACTCCACCTTCATTCTCCCTTTCTCCTTATCACCATCAACAACTTCATGTTCATTCTCCCTTTCTTCTTATCACCATCAACAACTCCACTTCCTTTCTTCTAACTCCTTATCACCATCAACAACTTCATGTTCATTCTCCCTTTCTCCTTATCTCCATCAACAACTCCACCTTCATTCTCCCTTTCTCCTTATCACCATCAACAACTTCATGTTCATTCTCCCTTTCTTCTTATCTCCATCAACAACTTCATGTTCATTCTCCCTTTCTCCTTATCTCCATCAACAACTCCACCTTCATTCTCCATTTTTTCTTATCCCCATCAACAACTTCATGTTCATTCTCCCTTTCTCCTTATCTCCATCAACAACTCCACCTTCATTCTCCCTTTCTCCTTATCACCATCAACAACTTCATGTTCATTCTCCCTTTCTCCTTATCTCCATCAACAACTCCACCTTCATTCTCCATTTTTTCTTATCCCCATCAACAACTTCATGTTCATTCTCCCTTTCTCCTTATCTCCATCAACAACTCCACCTTCATTCTCCCTTTCTCCTTATCACCATCAACAACTTCATGTTCATTCTCCCTTTCTCCTTATCTCCATCAACAACTCCACCTTCATTCTCCCTTTCTCCTTATCACCATCAACAACTTCATGTTCATTCTCCCTTTCTTCTTATCTCCATCAACAACTCCACCTTCATTCTCCCTTTCTCCTTATCACCATCAACAACTTCATGTTCATTCTCCCTTTCTTTTCATCCCATCAACAACTCCACTTCCTTTCTTCTAACTCCTTATCCTCATCAACAACTCCACTTCCTTTCTTCTAACTCCTTATCCTCATCAACAACTCCACTTCCTTTCTTCCAACTCCTTAGCCTCATCAACAACTCCACTTTCTTTCTTCTAACTCCTTATCCTCATCAACAACTCCACTTTCTTTCTTCCAACTCCTTATCCTCATCAACAACTCCACTTCCTTTCTTTCAACTCCTTATCCTCATCAACAACTCCACTTTCTTTCTTCTAACTCCTTATCCCCATCAACAACTCCACTTTCTTTCTTCCAACTCCTTATCCTCATCAATAACTCCACTTTCTTTCTTCCAACTCCTTATCCTCATCAACAACTCCACTTTCTTTCTTCCAACTCCTTATCCTCATCAACAACTCCACTTTCTTTCTTCCAACTCCTTATCCTCATCAACAACTCCACTTTCTTTCTTCCAACTCCTTATCCTCATCAACAACTCCACTTTCTTTCTTCTAACTCCTTATCCTCATCAACAACTCCACTTTCTTTCTTCTAACTCCTTATGCTCATCAACAACTCCACTTTCTTTCTTCTAACTCCTTATGCTCATCAACAACTCCACTTTCTTTCTTCTAACTCCTTATGCTCATCAACAACTCCACTTTCTTTCTTCTAACTCCTTATGCTCATCAACAACTCCACTTTCTTTCTTCTAACTCCTTATGCTCACCAACAACTCCACTTTCTTTCTTCTAACTCCTTATCCTCATCAACAACTCCACTTTCTTTCTTCTAACTCCTTATGCTCATCAACAACTCCACTTTCTTTCTTCCAACTCCTTATCCTCATCAACAACTCCACTTTCTTTCTTCCAACTCCTTATCCTCATCAACAACTCCACTTTCTTTCTTCCAACTCCTTATCCTCATCAACAACTCCACTTTCTTTCTTCCAACTCCTTATCCTCATCAACAACTCCACTTTCTTTCTTCTAACTCCTTATCATCATCAACAACTCCACTTTCTTTCTTCTAACTCCTTATCCTCATCAACAACTCCACTTTCTTTCTTCTAACTCCTTATCCTCATCAACAACTCCACTTTCTTTCTTCTAACTCCTTATGCTCATCAACAACTCCACTTTCTTTCTTCTAACTCCTTATGCTCATCAACAACTCCACTTTCTTTCTTCTAACTCCTTATCATCATCAACAACTCCACTTTCTTTCTTCTAACTCCTTATCCTCATCAACAACTCCACTTTCTTTCTTCTAACTCCTTATCCTCATCAACAACTCCACTTTCTTTCTTCTAACTCCTTATGCTCATCAACAACTCCACTTTCTTTCTTCTAACTCCTTATGCTCATCAACAACTCCACTTTCTTTCTTCTAACTCCTTATCCTCATCAACAACTCCACTTTCTTTCTTCTAACTCCTTATGCTCATCAACAACTCCACTTTCTTTCTTCTAACTCCTTATCCTCATCAACAACTCCACTTTCTTTCTTCTAACTCCTTATGCTCATCAACAACTCCACTTTCTTTCTTCTAACTCCTTATGCTCATCAACAACTCCACTTTCTTTCTTCTAACTCCTTATGCTCATCAACAACTCCACTTTCTTTCTTCTAACTCCTTATGCTCATCAAACAACTCCACTTTCTTTCTTCTAACTCCTTATGCTCATCAACAACTCCACTTTCTTTCTTCTAACTCCTTATGCTCATCAACAACTCCACTTTCTTTCTTCTAACTCCTTATGCTCATCAACAACTCCACTTTCCTTCTTCTAACTCCTTATGCTCATCAACAACTCCACTTTCTTTCTTCTAACTCCTTATGCTCATCAACAACTCCACTTTCTTTCTTCTAACTCCTTATGCTCATCAACAACTCCACTTTCTTTCTTCTAACTCCTTATGCTCATCAACAACTCCACTTTCTTTCTTCTAACTCCTTATGCTCATCAACAACTCCACTTTCTTTCTTCTAACTCCTTATGCTCATCAACAACTCCACTTTCTTTCTTCTAACTCCTTATGCTCATCAACAACTCCACTTTCTTTCTTCTAACTCCTTATGCTCATCAACAACTCCACTTTCTTTCTTCTAACTCCTTATGCTCATCAACAACTCAACTTTCCTTCACCCTTTCTCCTTATCGTCATGAACAACTCCCTTTCCCTACTCTCTTTCTTTTTTATCCTCATCAACAACTCCACGTTCCTTCTCCCTGTCTCTTCATCCGCATCACACTCTCCATTTTTCTCCTCTTTTTTACTCTACCAACATCACCATTTATATCTTTCTCCTCTTCTCTTTATCCTATCACTCACTATCTTCTCTGGGGCCTCGGTAGCCTAGTTGGGAAAACCACCCGGCTGGGCTACCGACGTTCGGACAACCCGCGTTCGATTTCCCCTGAGAGCAGTGTGGATTGTACTCTATCTATCTATCGACATTTCGAGCTGTAGCCGGCCCATAGGGCGTAGACCAAGATACTCCTTCTCTTATCTGAATTTGTGTTCTAGCAGTTTTCAACTCTTTTAAAGATATTTTACCAAATCTCGCCACGTGTCTCTGTTCTGCGCAAGCAGCTCTATCTCATTGAGGGAGCCGATTCCTGCTGCTCTTGCCTCTCTCATAAATGTTCTTCTCACTGTCTCTCTGGGTCTTCCTCTTTTCCTCTTATCTGTTGTTTCCCACATGAGGGCTTGCTCTGCTATTCGGTTATTATCTCTTCTCATCACATGTCCAACATATGACCATCGTCTTTTCTTTATTACTGAAGATATTAGTGGTTCATTGACGATTTCTCTAATTTCCTCGTTTGTTTTGAATTCGTTCCATGCTATGCCAAGTATTTTCCTTAGACATTTATTTTCGAATACGTTCAACTTTGTGAATTGTACTCAAGAATTGTACTCTTGGTTGGAACAAAAAAAACCTCCGGGGTCGACCCAGCCGCTGGCAGAATTGGATACTAGGGTAGAACCCCGGAAAGGTGAGGAACACAGACTCGCAAGTTTCGATGCTTGAAGCGACAATATCCAGAAGTCTCCGAACACTTCTGGATAGGCGGCCGAGCAGATATGGGCGAAAACTCACGTGCTAAGACACCGATTCAAGTCTTGTACTATTACTACCTTCTGCTTTCTCTTCTTTAGACCTTATGTCGTCATTGGCCATGCAGCCTTTAACAACTGACACACGAGATTTTCTTTTGTAAATCATAACAGCTTGGCGTAATGCTGAACATGTGAGAATATTCACGGAAACACACACAATGATATGAAGCCGCTACAAATCTGGTGTACATTTATGGAGTAAAAGTTACAACAGAACAAAAGAAAACGTTTCTACTCAAAAGATCATCATCTGTAAATAACAATAACAAATTAGAAATGAAACAAAAGCGTCGCTGACAAACATCACGTAGAATAAACATAATTGTGGTCGATACGTCGGTTTGTTCAGTCTCGCGATGTATTCATAAAGCTGTAGCATGCAAAGTGTAGCTGTAATTGTGGTGGTTACTTCAGCTATGAACGTGGAGGTTGTTCTGAAGTAATAGGCGCACTAACATTTTGTTTCTTATACGTCACAATGAGGGATGGACAGCTTGATTTTTTACTTCTGCTTTGTCTTCATTTTAGCTGATGTCATTTTAGTTGTCTTCATTTTAACTGATATCATTTTAGATATCTTCATTTTAGCTGACGTCATTTTAGTTGTCTTCATTTTAGCTGATGTCATTTTAGATGTCTTCATTTTAGTTGATGTCATTTTAGATATCTTCATTTTAGCTGATGTCATTTTAGTTGTCTTCATTTTAACTGATGTCATTTTAGATATCTTCATTTTAGCAGATGTCATTTTAGTTGTCTTCATTTTAGCTGATGTCATTTTAGATATCTTCATTTTAGCTGATGTCATTTTAGTTGTCTTCATTTTAGCTGATGTCATTTTAGTTGTCTTCATTTTAGCTGATGTCATTTTAGATATTTTCATTTTAGCTGATGTCATTTTAGTTGTCTTCATTTTAGCTGATGTCATTTTAGATGTCTTCATTTTAGCTGATGTCATTTTAGATGTCTTCATTTTAGCTTATGTCATTTTAGATGTCTTCATTTTAGCTTATGCCATTTTAGATGTCTTCATTTTAGCTGATGTCATTTTATTTATCTGCAGAGTAGCTTACGTCATTTCATTTGTCTTCATTTTAGCTTATGTCATTTTATTTGTCATCATTTTAGTTTATATCATTTTATTGTCTTCATTTTAGTTTATATCATTTTATTTATCTTCAGTGCAGCATACGTTATTTTATTTGTCTTCATATTAGCTTATATCATTTTATTTGTCTTCATTTTAGTTTATATCATTATATTTATCTTCAGTGCAGTATACGTCATTTCACTTGTCTTCATTTTAGTTTATATCATTATATTTATCTTCAGTGCAGCATACGTCATTTCATTTGTCTTCATTTCAGCTTTGGCATATTCTTCTTCAACATTTAAGCTTATTCTATGTTCTTCTTCAACATTTAAGTTTATATTGTCTTACATCTAAGTTTATATTGTCTTACATCTAAGTTTATATTGTCTTACATCTAAGTTTATATTGTCTTACATCTAAGTTTATATTGTTCTACATCTAAGTTTATATTGTCTTACATCTAAGTTTATATTGTCTTACATCTAAGTTTATATTGTCTAACATCTAAGTTTATATTGTCTAACATCTAAGTTTATATTGTCTTACATCTAAGTTTATATTGTCTTACATTTAAGTTTATATTGTCTTACATCTTAGTTTATATTGTCTTACATCTAAGTTTATATTGTCTTACATCTAAGTTTATATTGTCTTACATTTAAGTTTATATTGTCTTACATCTTAGTTTATATTGTCTTACATCTAAGTTTATATTGTCTTACATTTAAGTTTATATTGTCTTACATCTTAGTTTATATTATCTAACATCTAAGTTTATATTGTCTTACATTTAAGTTTATATTGTCTTACATCTTAGTTTATATTGTCTTACATCTAAGTTTATGTTGTTGTATTTCTAAGTTTACTTCCTATTATTCTTCTAAACATATGTTTATTCAATTTTCTTCTTCTACGTTCATTGCCTAGTCCCCCTCCACTCCAAAAAAGCAAAAAGAAAAACAAAATCAAGGAAAACATTTGTCGATCGGAGCCAAATGTCATGAAGTGATGCTGATGACAGTGCGTGGGGAGTCTCCAAGTCATATCAGGATACTAATAGAGATCGATCGATGCTGTCTGTTGTGAACCGATGTTTTTCCAGACTGTCTTAAGTGAAGTCAGTCTCTTTAAAAATAAAGTTCAAAATGTCAACTCAATTAAATGAGAGACCGTCATCAGTCATCACAAGACCAGGTTTCACCTTAAGATTGCGGCAGGGAAGAAGACGGAGCCGCGATAGCTCAGTGGTTAGTGAACTAGACTACAAAGGCCAAGAGGTCTGGTTCGATCCTGAACCAGAGGTTTACCCAGCCAGTAAATGGGTACCGGATTTTTTTTTTCTGGGAAATTAAAGCGGCACGGACGTAATACTTACCACATTACCCTAAAAATCATGTGCCGATGGTCTGTAAATATTATGGTCCCAAACACCATATTCCCTATACTCCACTTGGAGTGACGGGACTCTTTACTTTTTATTTTAGGGGAGAAGGTACATACATATGTGTGTTTCTTCAGTGACTATATGATATGCTCAGATAGAAGGATCTCAACTGGTTGTGCTCGGCTGCATTGCGTTGAGTTTCTGGGCAGGTCTATTCTAAAAAGTGTCTGCTTCATTTTAGTGCCAGGGCACACGGGTTGTAAGAGAACGTGCTGACAGAATTGCCAGTTTGGCTGATGTTGACTGCAGAAGGGCAAAGGATCACTATGACATTCTGAACGCCCTCAAGGATGCTGAACGAAAAAAACGACTTAAAAAATACCCTAACCTACAGACATGAATATACTTTGCGAATATCGTGTCAAGGTGACAGATACCAGACACTACAAAGGAATCTAAAGATGGGGTAAAGGAAAAGTAATACAAATGAATGCATAAAAATGCGAAGCTGCAGTAAAGCTAAATGTGAGGGAGAGTTTGAAAAAAAAATTGAAAAAATTGTATGATAAAAGCTTTACGTGATTAGTAGACGACACAGATTTGAACGACGTTTCGGCTCAATATGCCTTCAGCGGGAACAAACAAACAAAACGCATACACAGATAAGTAAATGAAACTAATCCTATATAACTAACTATATAGACAACAGACAAGAAAATCACTGGAGTCTGTAGAAATGTGGATTTACAGAAGCATGTTGAGAGTACCATGGATAGCTAAGACGAGTAATGAAGATTTTCTGAGAGAGGTCAAAGCAAAAAGATGGCTAATTTCCAATTTTAGGAAGAAACAATCATCATTTTTTGGCCATGTAATGAGAAGAGAACAACTGGAATATATTGTAACAACTGGAAAAATTGAGGGACGAAGAGATAGAGGGAAGCAAAGAGAAAAAATAACAGACAGCTTAAGAGAATGGCTTGGCAGAAGGTCAACAACAGAAATGATAAATATTGCTGAGATCGAAAGTTGTGGAGAGATATGATCACCTACGCCAGTAGGTCCGGTACTTGATGATGATGATGATATAGCTAACTAGTAACTAAACAAAGACGACATGTCAATCAACACAACACAGGTGTCGTTAGTCACGACACGTTGATGGATAATCTTCGGAAGAGATCTGAGCACCTATGGGCCTGTCCGATATGCAATGAGGATGACCTAAACTAGATGACACCACCTCTAATCCATGAAGGAGAAACATAACAATCCTCTAGATAACCAAATCACAGACTTTCATGAGAAGGAAAACAAAAACTGCTTTTTTTTAGAAGAGACTAGTCTGGTAACAAACAACTGCTGCCTTCCAAGAAGTTCAAGAAAAACAAAAAGCTATGGAACAGTCCCGTAAAAAGGCGAGTTAACTCTTTCCATCCGTTTCGCCGAACTGTGCGTCATGTAGATTTCGACCGCGTACGTTTCGCCGCATAGTGCGTCACTCTCAATTTGATTAGTGTGAACCATCATCAACCCATATTCTTTTTACATATCTTGTATCATCTTGGTATTGGCAAAATCTAATTCCTTATTTAATTATCTACAAAACAATATATAGTATATTATATGTTAGTAAATAAATATACATATGTAGATATATTCTTTAAAACAATGAACAATTTTGTCTTTGAAATCTCTTGAGTGGCATTGATGGAAACCTGTACGGAAAGTGTTAATGACGCATTCGCTGAGCCACGAGGTGGAGAACTCAGTGCAACGCAATTCGCTAGTTAGCGCTCCGGATATGTCTTCTGTGTCAATGGCATGATGAGCGACTGTTTAGCTGATGTTCAATATCTCATTATTATCAAAGTAACGATTCCCAGCACCATCTTCATCATTGTCATTATCATTGTTGTCACTGTCATAGTTGTCATCATCTTCACCTTCGTCATGATGTCGCTATCCTAGACGTCACCATCTTCACCTTCAGCATGACGTCAATATCCTAGTTGTCATAATCTTCACCTTAGTCATTATGTCACTATCCTAGTTACCATCATCTTCACTTGCGACATAGTCACTATCCTAGTTGTCATAATCTTCACTTTAGTCATTATGTCACCATCCTAGTTGTCATAATCTTCACCTTAGTCATTATGTCACTATCCTAGTTGTCATAATCTTCACCTTAGTCATTACGTCACTATCCTAGTTGTCATAATCTTCACCTTAGTCATTATGTCACTATCCTAGTTGGCATAATCTTCACCTTAGTCATTACGTCACTATCCTGGTTGTCATAATCTTCACCTTAGTCATTATGCCACTATCCCAGTTGTCATAATCTTTACCTTAGTCATTATGCCACTATCCTAGTTGTCATAATCTTCACTTCGTCATTATGTCACTATCCTAGTTGTCATAATCTTCACTTTAGTCATTATGTCACCATCCTAGTTGTCATAATCTTCACCTTAGTCATTATGTCACTATCCTAGTTGTCATAATCTTCACCATAGTCATTATGTCACTATCCTAGTTGTCATAATCTTCACCTTAATCATTATGTCACCATCCTAGTTGTCATAATCTTCACATCGTCATTATGTCACTATTCTAGTTGTCATAATCTTCACTTCGTCATTATGTCACTATCCTAGTTGTTATAATCTTCACCTTAATCATTATGTCACCATCCTAGTTGTCATAATCTTCACATCGTCATTATGTCACTATTCTAGTTGTCATAATCTTCACTTCGTCATTATGTCACTATCCTAGTTGTTATAATCTTCACCTTAATCATTATGTCACCATCCTAGTTGTCATAATCTTCACATCGTCATTATGTCACTATTCTAGTTGTCATAATCTTCACTTCGTCATTATGTCACTATCCTAGTTGTCATAATCTTCACCTTAATCATTATGTCACCATCTTAGTTGTCATAATCTTCACATCGTCATTATGTCACTATTCTAGTTGTCATAATCTTCACTTCGTCATTATGTCACTATCCTAGTTGTCATAATCTTCACTTCGTCATTATGTCACTATCATAGTTGTCATAATCTTCACCTTAGTCATTATGCCACTATCCTAGTTGTCATAATCTTCACTTCGTCATTATGTCACTATCCTAGTTGTCATAATATTCACCTTAGTCATTATGCCACTATCCTAGTTGTCATAATCTTCACTTCGTCATTATGTCACTATCCTAGTTGTTATAATCTTCACCTTAGTCATTATGTCACTATCCTAGTTGTCATAATCTTCACCTTAGTCATTACGTCACGATCCTAGTTGTCATAATCTTCACCTTAGTAATTATGTCACTATCCTAGTTGTCATAAACTTCACCTTAGTCATTATGTCACTATCCTAGTTGTCATAATCTTCACTTCGTCATTATGTCACTATCCTAGTTGTCATAATCTTCACCTTAGTAATTATGTCACTATCCTAGTTGTCATAAACTTCACCTTAGTCATTATGTCACTATTCTAGTTGTCATAATCTTCACTTTAGTCATTATGTCACTATCCTAGTTGTCATAATCTTCAGCTTATTCATTATGTCACTATCCTAGTCGTCATAACCTTCACTTTTGTCATTATGCCACTATCCTAGTTGTCATAATCTTCACTTTAGTCATTATGTCACCATCCTAGTTGTCATAATCTTCACCTTAGTCATTATGTCACTATCCTAGTTGTCATAATCTTCACTTTAGTCATTATGTCACCATCCTAGTTGTCATAATCGTCACCTTCGTCACATCGTCACACCTCTCTGTCTCTAGCCAGATCTCCCACAGAACGTTGCATTCACCACAGCCTGTCTGAAAGAATATCTCTCTCTAGCCAGATCTCCCACAGATCGTTGCATTCACCACAGCCCGTCTGAAAGAATCTCTCTCTCTCTAGTCAGATCTCCCACAGAACGTTGTATTCACCACAGCCCGTCTGAAAGAATCTCTGTCTCTAGCCAGATCTCCCACAGAACGTTGTATTCACCACAGCCCGTCTGAAAGAATCTCTATCTCTAGCCAGATCTCCCACAGAACGTTGCATTCACCACAGCCTGTCTGAAAGAATCTCTCTCTCTAGCCAGATCTCCCACAGATCGTTGCATTCACCACAGCCCGTCTGAAAGAATCTCTCTCTCTAGTCAGATCTCCCACAGAACGTTGTATTCACCACAGCCCGTCTGAAAGAATCTCTGTCTCTAGCCAGATCTCCCACAGAACGGTGTATTCACCACAGTCCGTCTGAAAGAATCTCTGTCTCTAGCCAGATCTCCCATAGAACGTTGTATTCACCACAGTCCGTCTGTAAGAATCTCTGTCTCTAGCCAGATCTCCCACAGAACGTTGTATTCACCACAGTCCGTCTGAAAGAATCTCTGTCTCTAGCCAGATTTCCCATAGAACGTTGTATTCACCACAGTCCGTCTGAAAGAATCTCTGTCTCTAGCCAGATCTCACACAGAACGTTGTATTCACCACAGTCTGTCTGAAAGAATATCTGTCTCTAGCCAGATCTCACACAGAACGTTGTATTCACCACAGCCCATCTGAAAGAATCTCTGTCTCTAGCCAGATCTCCCATAGAACGTTGTATTCACCACAGCCCGTCTGAAAGAATCTCTGTCTCTAGCCAGATCTCCCACAGAACGTTGTATTCACCATAGCCCGTCTGAAAGAATCTCTGTCTCTAGCCAGATCTCTTACAGAACGTTGTATTCACCACAGTCCGTCTGAAAGAATCTCTGTCTCTAGCCAGATCTCCCACAGAACGTTGTATTCACCACAGTCCGTCTGAAAGAATCTCTGTCTCTAGCCAGATCTCCCACAGAACGTTGCATTCACCACAGCCCGTCTGAAAGAATCTCTGTCTCTAGCCAGATCTCCCACAGAACGTTACATTCATCACAGCCCGTCTGAAAGAATCTCTGTCTCTAGCCAGATCTCCCACAGAACGTTTTATTCACCACAGTCCGTCTGAAAGAATCTCTGTCTCTAGCCAGATTTCCCACAGAACGTTACATTCATCACAGCCCGTATGAAAGAATCTCTGTCTCTAGCCAGATCTCTCACTTCTTCTGTTGTCATGTTGAATGTCTCCTTGATGTCTTGAAACCACCTTCCTCTTGGTCTGCCCCTGATGCGTAGACCAGGAACCATGCCTTCCATTATCGTTCTGTCCATCCTGCTGTGTCTTTCAAAGTAATTAAAATTGTATTGCCTTGCTGGTGTTGTGTCACATGGTCTTCATAGCGATTAATTAATTTGTGTGCTGCTAATCTTCTTTTGATCTCTTTCTGGCAGTCTCTACTGTTACTTACTACAGATCCCAGATATTCTTTGTTTGTTGTAATTTCAAGTTCTTCACTGTTGATGATGATTTTGAGTTGGCTATTTGTTTTGTCATTGGAGATAGTTTTTTTTTTTTCTGTATGTTTATATAGCGGATTTGCTTTTTACTGTGTTTTCTTTTAACACACTCAATCGTCTCTTTTAATCATTTCAGTTACAAATAAGTAGCCTTTATAAGTAAAGTAAAGACCCCCGTCACGCCAAGTAGTGTATAGGGAATATGGTGTTATTGACCATACATTTTGCAGACCTTCAGCACATGATTTTTGGGGTAATGTGGTCGGTATTACGCCCGTGCCGCTTTACTTTCCCAGAAAAAAATCAGGTACCCATTTAAGGCTGGGTGAACCTGGAAGCCGTCAATTGGGATCTAACCCGACCTCTTTCTCTTTGTAGTTCAGTTGACTATCCACTGAGCTATCGCGTATCCCAGCCTGTATAAAAGGCCCCTTATATGAAATGATCTATCAAAGGGTACCCCATATTTCCAAATTCTGAGAACTACTTTTCTAGATAAAGTGATCAGTTTCTCAACATCAAAATGAAGAGTTTCCTCGAGAGTACAAACATTTCATGGCTGACTAACACATTTACGTATTGCTAAACTCATAAATATAAAACTAATGGAATCACATCAGGAGCTGGAGTTAAACTATTCCCTAGAGACAATTCTATAAATCATTTCTCTGACATGAACTCTGTTTCCGCAGAAATCTGTGTGTGCAATAAAAATCACACTCCGCAAATACCATAAAAAGGTCATAATGTATTACCTTTACAACAGTTTAATGACGACTTACCACATCCTTGTAACAATTTGTGAAAACGTTGAATGCTCAATGGATATCACATTGTACACACCACATCATGACCGAATGTGCTCAATCAATTTGAGTTGATGACATGTGTGCACACTAATGGTTTCAGTTACTCGCTGGTTATGCACAGGACTAGTATGATTTCGCTAGTTTAGCGCAGAACTACATTACTTCCAACAATCGTTCAGTGACTCCCTTATGTTAGCGTTAGGACAATTATATGATGTCTCGGGACAAATAAATCCATCAGAGTGCTAAAAGCAACAGTCGATAACTGGCATCAGTGACTCCCTTATGTTAACATTAGGACAATTATATGATGTCTCGGGACAAATAAATTCCTCAGAGCGACAGTCGATAACTGGCATCAGTGACTCCCTTATGTTAATGTTAGGACAATAATATCATGTCTCGGGACAAATAAATCCCTCAGAGCGCTAAAAGCGACAGCCAGTAACTGACATCAGTGACTCCCTTATGTTAATGTTAGGACAATTATATGATGTCTAGGGACAAATAAATCCCTCACAGCGCTCAAAGCGACAGCCAGTAACTGGCATCAGTGACTCCCTCATGTTAATGTTAGGACAATTATATGATGTCTAGGGACAAATAAATCCCTCACAGCGCTCAAAGCGACAGTCCATAACTGACATCAGTGACTCCCTTATGTTAACGTTAAGACAATTATATGTCGTCTCGGGACAAATAAATCCCTCAGAGCGCCCAGAGCGACAGTCGATAACTGACATCAGTGACTCCCTTATGTTAACGTTAGGGCAATTATATGATGTCTCGGGACAAATAAATCCCTCAAAGCGACAGTCAGTAACTGGCATCAGAGTGACTCATAGCTGACAATTTGCGTCAGGATCAATGAGCCAAGTTGATAAAGATCATACAACACCTAACAATATCGGCTCTGTAAACTGATAAACTAGCCTTGTCCATCTTGTGACCCCATATTCAAATAAGTCGCAACTAGATATAAATTACGACACAGCGCTACTCATAAATGTATCTTTTTATCTTAAAGTGGCAGTTTGGTTGTAATCTGTGAAGATTTGATACCGTGACTGGGGAAGATCTCCAGTACATTCCCCGCAATCTTAAAATTGATATTTAATGGAAGTGGTCTCAATTTGTAACACCATGCACACAAAAAGCACAACAGTAAGCGCAAGTCAATATTGATGTGTGAATGATATCTTGTTAGTTAATACCTGCAGCAAAAAGTTGGCAGCTATTAGAATTTCCATGGTGATGAAAGGTCTGAACTTCTACCACAACAAACAGTTGCTTTTGTTGTCTACAGTATCTGTACTACGGTTTGTTGTCTACAGTACCTGTAAGGTTTGTTGTCTACAGTATATGTACGGTTTGTTGTCTACAGTATATGTACGGTTTGTTGTCTACAGTACCTGTACGGTTTGTTGTCTACAGTACCTGTAAGGTTTGTTGTCTACAGTATCTGTAAGGTTTGTTGTCTACAGTATCTGTAAGGTTTGTTGTCTACAGTATCTGTACGGTTTGTTGTCTACTGTATCTGTACGGTTTGTTGTCTACAGTATCTGTAAGGTTTGTTGTCTACAGTATCTGTACGGTTTGTTGTCTACATTATCTGTACGGTTTGTTGTCTATATTATCTGTACGGTTTGTTGTCTACATTATCTGTACGGTTTGTTGTCTACATTATCTGTAAGGTTTGTTGTCTACAGTATCTGTAAGGTTTGTTGTCCACAGTATCTGTAAGGTTTGTTGTCCACAGTATCTGTACGGTTTGTTGTCCACATTATCTGTACGGTTTGTTGTCTACATTATCTGTAAGGTTTGTTGTCTACAGTATCTGTAAGGTTTGTTGTCCACAGTATCTGTAAGGTTTGTTGTCCACAGTATCTGTACGGTTTGTTGTCTACAGTATCTGTACGGTTTGTTGTCTACAGTATCTGTAAGGTTTGTTGTCTACAGTATCTGTACGGTTTGTTGTCTACAGTATCTGTAAGGTTTGTTGTCTACAGTATATGTACGGTTTGTTGTCTACAGTATCTGTAAGGTTTGTTGTCTACAGTATCAGTACGGTTTGTTGTCTACAGTATCTGTAAGGTTTGTTGTCCACAGTATCTGTAAGGTTTGTTGTCTACAGTATCTGTAAGGTTTGTTGTCTACAGTATCTGTAAGGTTTGTTGTCTACAGTATCTGTAAGGTTTGTTGTCTACAGTATCTGTAAGGTTTGTTGTCTACAGTATCTGTAAGGTTTGTTGTCCACAGTATCTGTACGGTTTGTTGTCCACAGTATCTGTACGGTTTGTTGTCTACAGTATCTGTAAGGTTTGTTGTCTACAGTATCTGTAAGGTTTGTTGTCTACAGTATCAGTACGGTTTGTTGTCTACAGTATCTGTACGGTTTGTTGTCTACAGTATCTGTAAGGTTTGTTGTCTACAGTATCAGTACGGTTTGTTGTCTACAGTATCTGTACGGTTTGTTGTCTACAGTATCAGTACGGTTTGTTGTCTACAGTATCTGTACGGTTTCTTGTCTACAGTATATGTAAGGTTTGTTGTCTACAGTATATGTACGGTTTGTTGTCTACAGTATATGTAAGGTTTGTTGTCTACAGTATATGTAAGGTTTGTTGTCTACAGTATCTGTAAGGTTTGTTGTCTACAGTATCAGTACGGTTTGTTGTCTACAGTATCAGTACGGTTTGTTGTCTACAGTATCAGTACGGTTTGTTGTCTACAGTATCTGTACGGTTTGTTGTCTACAGTATATGTAAGGTTTGTTGTCTACAGTATATGTACGGTTTGTTGTCTACAGTATATGTAAGGTTTGTTGTCTACAGTATATGTACGGTTTGTTGTCTACAGTATATGTAAGGTTTGTTGTCTACAGTATATGTACGGTTTGTTGTCTACAGTATATGTACGGTTTGTTGTCTACAGTATCTGTACGGTTTGTTGTCTACAGTATCTGTAAGGTTTGTTGTCTACAGTATCTGTAAGGTTTGTTGTCTACAGTATCTGTAAGGTTTGTTGTCTACAGTATCTGTAAGGTTTGTTGTCTACAGTATCTGTAAGGTTTGTTGTCCACAGTATCTGTAAGGTTTGTTGTCTACAGTATCTGTAAGGTTTGTTGTCTACAGTATCAGTACGGTTTGTTGTCTACAGTATCTGTACGGTTTGTTGTCTACAGTATCAGTACGGTTTGTTGTCTACAGTATCTGTACGGTTTGTTGTCTACAGTATATGTAAGGTTTGTTGTCTACAGTATCTGTACGGTTTGTTGTCTACAGTATCTGTACGGTTTGTTGTCTACAGTATATGTACGGTTTGTTGTCTACAGTATCTGTACGGTTTGTTGTCTACAGTATCTGTAAGGTTTGTTGTCTACAGTATATGTACGGTTTGTTGTCTACAGTATCAGTACGGTTTGTTGTCTACAGTATCTGTACGGTTTGTTGTCTACAGTATCTGTAAGGTTTGTTGTCTACAGTATATGTACGATTTGTTGTCTACAGTATATGTACGGTTTGTTGTCTACAGTATCTGTACGGTTTGTTGTCTACAGTATATGTACGGTTTGTTGTCTACAGTATATGTACGATTTGTTGTCTACAGTATATGTACGATTTGTTGTCTACAGTATATGTACGATTTGTTGTCTACAGTATATGTACGATTTGTTGTCTACAGTATATGTACGATTTGTTGTCTACAGTATATGTACGATTTGTTGTCTACAGTATATGTACGATTTGTTGTCTACAGTATATGTACAATTTGTTGTCTACAGTATCTGTACGGTTTGTTGGTGATGAGAAAGGACTTACTAGACTCTGACTGTACTCAAACCCATTCTCTTCAGGCTTTTATGTCCTCGATTGAATACACCTACTGAACAATGTCCAATTCATGACATATTCTTGTTTTTCCCATTTTTAACCCGCTGCCTTTTGTACCCTTCAATTTACAGCATAGCGGATGATGTGGGTGTGCACTGATTCGAAGATAGGCACGTGCTCGGTAAAGTCTTATCATGTCTGCCATGGTGGGAAAATGGAGGAAATAACGCATCGCCTTACACTTAGTATCTGTTGTGTACCTCAGGATGATGAGCATTGTCTCATTTTGTATCCTTCGCAATCGTTCTATTTGCGTATTGCTGAGAGTCAGGATCGCCAGCACATATTAAGAGATAACGCTGTTCATTTTGTATCCTTCGCAATCGTTCTATTTGCGTATTGCTCAGAGTCAGGATAGCCAGCACATACTCATCACAGACAGGTCTAGCTTCTGGTATAAGAGAATAAGATGGCGCTGTTCATTTTGTGATGCTGCCATGACCCCCATTACAGATACGCCCATTCTGGCTTTCAATCAACAAACCTGTCAATCAATCTACCAAACAAAAAAGCAGTCAGCCTATCAAACAAGCAACCAACTCATCATCATCGAATATACCTCCGCAACGATGGTTGACTACCATGGAGGGCCACTCTGCACTGTCTCTTGCTTTGATGGTGCAGGCTGTCATATGCTGATTTGTCCATCTTTTGATGTTACTCGTCCACGCTAGTCTTGGTCCTTGTCTAGGTCGAAGACCAAGACTAACCAACCAACTATAATTTTAAAAGTTCACATTCCTACTCGCTATCTCCACAGAACCGCAATTCTAGACATTCTAAAAGACGAAAAGACTGATATTAAGACGAAAAGACTGATATTAAGACGAAAAGACTGATATTAAGACGAAAAGACTGATATTAAGACGAAAGACTGATATTAAGACGAAAAGACTGATATTAAGACGAAAAGACTGATATTAAGACGAAAGACTGATATTAAGACGAAAAGACTGATATTAAAACGAAAAAATCTCTCAAAGTTTGCATAAGCAAAAAATCAATTGCCGCCAAATGATTGCAAGACGCAAACCGCTCTATCAATAGGTACTCAATCTTCCAGCAAGACACGAGAGGACTTAAAGTAGAACAGACGTAATGATTGATGAAATCATTGTCTGGGATCAACATTATTAACAACTAGTAGTCTGGTTTTAATATTAACAACTCATCGTCTGGCATTATCATTACTAATAATTTATCCTCTTGTATTATCATTAATTTATCCTCTTGCATTATCATTACTAATAATTTATCGTCTGGAATCAACCTCTTTTATTCCTCATTTATCTTTTAGCGTCGAGGGGAGATATAATTTGCGGTCTTTTGCTCTTTTGTTCGCTTCTCCTGCTATTATGTTTTTTAGTGCTTCTAATAATATGTCGATTCATCTTTTTTTATGGTCGACCCTTGGGTCTGGTGTTCTCGCAACGTGTATTGAGGGCTCGTTGTGTTGTGTTTTGATCACTCTGCCTTATCACGTGGCCAAACCATTTCATCTGTTGTTTATTTATATATTCTATGGCGGGGGTTATTCCTAGCTTTTTTCCTCAGTTCTTTATTTCTGATCTTATCTCTCAGACTATTTCATGTCATTCGTCTGACACACTTCATCTCCGTAGAGGTTATTTTACTTATTGTTCCCTGCATCTAGGATCTGGCATCATCATTATTAATAATTCATCGTCTGGCATCATCATTATTAATAATTCATCGTCTGGTATCAACATTATTAATATTCCAATTTCGTGTGTGTTTATTAGGCAGTTCTGTTCAATAAAATAGTTTTATCGGTAAGAATATATGGATACTAATACTTCTTTCAGAAGCCTTGAAAAGTTGTGGAAATCAAAACTCATCAGCACAAACACAAAACTTAGGCTATTCAAATCAAATGTGCTATCAACCCTTACGTATGCGTGTGAAAGCTGGAAAACAACAAGAGATATAGAAACAAAGTTGAACGCATTCGAAAATAAATGTCTAAGGAAAATACTTGGTATAGCGTGGAATGAATCAAAACAAACGAGAAAATTAGAGAAATCGCCAATCAACCACTAATATCTTCAGTAATAAAGAAAAGACGATGGTCATATGTTGGACATGTGATGAGAAGAGATAATAACCGAATAGCAATGCAAGCTCTCATATGGGAAACAACAGGTAAGAGAAAAAGAGGAAGACCCAGGGAGACACTGAGAAGAACATTGATGAGAGAGGCAAGAGCAGCAGGAATTGGGTCCCTCAATGAGATAGAACTGCTTGCACAGAACAGAGACAGATGGCGAGATTTGATTAAATATCTTTAAAAGAAAACTGCTAGAACAAAAAATTCATATAGGAGAAGGTGTATCTTGGTCTACGCCCTATGGGCCGGTTACGGCTCGAAAGGTCAATAGATAGATAGATAGATAGATAGATAGATAGATAGATAGATAGATAGATAGATAGATGATAGATAGATAGATAGATAGAATACTATATTCCCTAACTTCCGTGATCAGTAAAATAGGAAGAGCAAGTAGACTTTCATGGAGCCGCGATAGCTAGCTCAGTGGTGAACTGGACTACAAAGGTCAAGAAGGTAGGGTTCTACCTCAACCGACGGCACCGGATTCACCCAGCTTTAAATGGGTATCGGATTTTTTCTGGGAAAGTAAAGCGGCACGGGCGTAATACCGACCACATTACGCCCCAAAAAAACCATGTGCTGAAGGTCTGTAAAATTGATGGTCACTAACACCATATTCCCTATACGCCACTTGGCGTGATGGGCTCTTTACTTTTTTTTTTTTTTACTTTAAGAAGACTTTCCCATAAAAATCACTAGGGGTCAAGACAAGACGCTAGGACTTGGGCTGAAAGTGGTGACGACTCATAGCTGACCGAAGTCAGCAAACAACAGCTGATCAAGATTCTACTCCAATTCTCTGCGGTGCACCTGAAAACAGACTAACAAGACATGGAGTATGAAGTGAGGAGGAATGGCAACCTGGTACTGACAAATTCGGTGCTGAAGTTGGATTTTTTGTTGCTCGAAAAACGTAGAAATGGGAGGTTGCTCCAGATCACAACACAACACTTCTACACACATTGATGCTGCTATAAGGGCGGACGATGAAGAAAAGTGGTCGTAGTCGGATGAACGCAGATGCAGCAGAAGAAGTACCGGGGAAAGAGGGAGGGAGGGAGGGAGGGAGGGAGGGAGGGAGGGAGGGAGGAAGGAAGGAAGGAAGGAAGGAAGGAAGAAGGAAGGAAGGAAGGAAGGAAGGAAGGAAGGAAGGAAGGAAGGAAGGAAGGAAGGAAGGAAGGAAGGAAGGAAGGAAGGAAGGAAGGAAGGAAGGAAGGAAGGAAGGAAGGATGAAAGTAGATAAATCTAGTTGAAACAGTAATGCCACAAGAGCCCAGAAAGGGAAAAAAGGGGAGAGGGTAAATTCTGACGGCACATGATCGATGGAGCACGGGTAACTTGATGCCCATAAGAGATTTGAGATGTGATACATCAAGCTGTCATCTTGTTTCATTCATCATCGTTAACATTTTCTTCATCAACTTTCAGCGCAATCGATTGTCATGTCTCATCTGAGGAACTTTTTTAGTTTGTTCGTGTTATTTTCCCTTCGCTGTTTTTCGTGTTTCTACAGAATGAGGTAGTTATTCTTATGTTCGAAGGATCATTATCTGCCTCTGACGTCAATTATAGAAATTTTAAAGGCAAATGTCACGGTAAGGCGTGGGTTAGTAAACTTGACTTATGGCCCAAAAAAAATCGAATTTGATCTTGATTGTCGACTCATATGTTTATTCATTATTTGTTTCTACACTCAGGCCGAAGACGGAGATAAGGGCGGAATCATAGTTCTCCATGATTGACGATTTGCGTCTAGTTGTTGTTCTTGATTGTTTCTTAGTGCCGTGGTTGAGCCAACAGCTGCAGGCTACACAGACCACTTAGAAGTGAGATCAGGTGTAAGACATGGGTTCGTACTATCCCCTCTACTGTTTATTACATACATGGACTATATATGCAAACTAGCCAACCCATCTGAGACAGAGGTCAACGAGCTTTTATTTGCAGACGATCAGGCACTAATACATGAAACAATAGAAGACCTACAAGAACATTTAAACAAACTCAACAGCTCAGACACAAAATACAACATGAAAATCAACATCAACAAAACAGAAATCATGAATGTCGCCAAAATAAACAGAACATCAACATAACTATAGAAGGCAGGCAACTAAAACAAGTAAAGGAATTCAAATTCCTAGGAAGTTTAATGACAAACGATAATTCTCAAACAGCAGAGATAGAATCAAGATGCAACAAAGCTTGTCAAATCATCGGACAGTTATCACCACTATTGTCCAACAAGGAAATAACTCTGGCGGCAAAACGGGCACTATACAATACAATCTTCATCCCAACGTTGTGCTACCAATGCCAGACCTGGACTCTAGATGCAAGAACAATAAGAAAAATAACCTCTACAGAGATGAATTGTGTTAGACGAATGACAGGAAACAGTCTGAGAGATAACATCAGAAATGAAGAACTGAGAAAAAAGCTAGGATTAGCTCCCGCCTTAGAATATATAAGGAAACAACAGATAAAAATGGTTTGGCCACGTGACAAGGCAGAAAGATCAGAACACAACACAACGAGCCTTCAGAAAACGTTGTGAGAACACCAGACCAAAGGGTCGACCACGAAAAAGATGGATCGATGGAACATTAGAAGCACTAGGAAACATAGCAGCAGAAGCGAACAGAAGAGCAAAAGACCGCAAATTATATCTCCCCTCGACGCTGAAAGGCAGATGAGGAAGGAAGGAAGAAGAAAATGAAGATTCATTTGCTTTTACACTCAGGCCGAAGAGATAAGGGCGGAAATGATAGTTGTCCACGATTGACGATTTGCGTCTAGTTCTCGTTGTTCTTGATTGTTTCTTAGTCCCATGGTTGAGCCTTCCCTTGTAATTTTTCGGTGTAGCAATTATTTTGGTCTTCTTTGTTTTATTTGACCAGATGGTTCCCACATGAACGCCTGACGAAGAATCTTTCTTAATTCATTCTGAGCACGATATATGTATTTCCAACGCCTTCTTATAAAGCTTGATACGTGTTCTTGTTTTTATTGTATCTGTTCATTTGAATTTTTTCCAGCTTATGTTTGTGATCCTTCATAGAAATTTGTTTGCACGGCCATTTCATTTCCTATATAAGTCTTTGTGGATCCATCTTTCACATCCAATGTGAGCATTGGTATCACTCAAGAGTTAAACTATTTACGTTTTGTTTCATTTCCTATCTAAATTATTTGTGGATTTCCAACATTCACATCCATATGTGAGTACTGGTATCACGCAGGAGTTGAACTGTTTGAGTTTTGTTCGTTTACTGAGAACTTTGTATCCCAAATGTTCGTCTCTTTGTTGAAAGATGAAAGCATTTGATACTATATTTCGTTCACAAATTCGTGCCCACAGAGTTGATCAATTATCTCGGAAACAATTTGATGAATTTCGGTAATTCTTTTTCATGAATTCTTATTTTTTCACCGACCTTCAGATTTTTATAACATTAAGTATAAAGGTAGTCTGCATTTTGCACAAATCGTTTTTTGTTATATAATTTTAGGAAAATATCAAACCACGTGCTCTAAACATTAGATTTTACTGCAAATTATGCTAATTTTCAAAACAATGCAATCCAAAGGCGTATCCGTATTACATTGAATAGGGCAACATTTTCATTTGATTTTATAGCTTCGTCATAGAGATAGGTAAACTTCCTTGCTTGACCGTCGCCTCTGCAGAGTCAAAGTTCTGTCTTATCCATCGATTGAAAGACTTTCTATCTATATTTAGAGCTGCTCGTGTTCTGATTTCTGGTTTTTTGATATCGTAATATAACCGACCCCTTTTTAATTCCTTGTAAAAGTGCATGTACAATAACACAGTTACCTTTTGCATAGTGATGAATTTACACTTTAAACTCTTCATGGTTTTAAAAATCAAGTAGTCACTTCACAACAGCTTACAAATTATCACAGATACAGGAATATTCATTAATAGTAAATATTTTTGTCAAAATACGCCTCTGAACCAATTTAACAAGAAACCGGAAATGAAATTACCAAAATAAAATCTCGGAGTGGCGCGCATCTTACAAGTTAAGAGTGCGAAACTGTGCTAAGATTGTGTGGTGTGCACGTGAAATTTGTCTTTTTAATTGGTGAGTGATTGCAGCAAATGTGGGTATAGCAAAATCCTAAAATTTAGGACAAGCAAGAAAATCATATTTTTATATACCTTAAATAAACAAAAATCTTTCCTAAATGCATGACAATAGGGCAAAAAATCAGACTGAAGGTCGGTGAAAGAATAAGATTTCACGAAAAATAATGACAGAAATTCATCAAACAGTTTCCCAGACAAAGAATAGACTCTGTGGGCACGAATTTCTGAACCAACTATTGTGTGATGCGTGACATGATTTCTGATGTTATGTCTCCATCTCTGGACGTTTTGCTGCCCATGTTGGTAAACTTTGTAATATTTTGTAACATGTCATTCATCATTACCATCATCATCGAGTGCCGTCTTCGCAACAAAGTTTGGCTACCATGGAGCGCCATTCTGCTCTGTCTCTTGCTTTGATGGTGCAGGTGTCATCGGCTGATTTGTCCATTTTTTATGTTACTAGTCCATGTTAGTCTTGTCTGCTTTGCCTCTTTTACCGTGTATTTTCCCCTCTAGAATTACTTTAGTAATCTGTTGTGTCTTTAACATGGCCCAAAAATCGCATTTGTCTTGTTCTAATTGTGTTTAATAGTTCTCTTTCATTTTTAGTTGTTTTAGGACTTCGTCGTTTGTTTTCTTTTCCTTCCATCCAAATCTACCTATTCTTCTATATATCTACATTTCAAAGGCTTCAATTCTCTGAACATGTCATTGTTAAATGTTAAATCAGTGGCTTTCTTGGTAATATCAAGACTTCCATTTTGGTCCCGTGTTCACTCAACTTGAAGTAAAGGATGATGCATTTTTTGGAGAAAGAAGGGCGGCTTGACGTGATACCGAACATACCACCATTAAATGTACCGTTACTTATTTTAAAACAATATGAGCTCTAAGATCCTATTTCATAAATCTTTGAAGGAACCCTTTACTTTACTTAACATTACTTTACATTACGTTGCTTTACATTACTTTAGTTTACTTTACATTACTTTGCATTACGTTGCTTTACTTTACGTTACTTTACCTTACGTTGCTTTACACATTACGTTGCTTTACATTACGTTACTTTACTTTACTTTATTTAACACGACGCTACATTACATGACATGACGTTACTTTATTTAACATGACGTTACATTACATGACACGACGTTATATTACTTTACACGACATGACGTTGCATTACTTTACATGACATGACGTTACATTACTTTACATGACATGACGTTACATTACTTTACTGTACTTGACGTTACAGTTGTTTACTTTACTTGACGTTACATTTGTTTACTTTACTTGACGTTACATTTTTTTACTTTACTTGACGTTACATTACTTGACATGACACGACGTTGCATTACTTTACATCACATGACGTTACATTACTTTACATTACTTTACATGGCATGACATGACGTTACATTACATTACTTTACTTGGCGCTACATTACTTTACTTTACTTGGCGTTACATTACTTTACTTTACTTGGCGTTACATTACATTATTTTACTTGGCGCTACATTACTTTACTTTACTTGGCGATACATTACTTTACTTTACTTTACTTTACTTTACTTTACTTTACTATACTTGATGTTACTTTACTATACTTGACGTAACTTTACATTACTTGACGTTACTTTATTTTACTTGACGTTTCTTTACTTAACTTAACATTACTTTACTTTACTTTTCTTTACTTTACTTAACATTACTTACTATACTTTACTTTATTTTACTTTACCTAACATTACTTTACTTTACTTCATCTTACTTTACTTTGCTTCACGTTACTTTACTTTACCTAACGTTACTGTACTTTACTTTACTTAACGTTACTTACTTTACATAAAGTTTATTAACCTGATAAAAACAATGTATGAAGGAACAAAAATGTAGTGTGGTGCATGAAGGACAGCTTACAGAAGCATTTGAAATAAAAACAGGAGTAAGGCAAGGATGCCTTCTGTCTCCATTTCTCTTTCTACTGGCCATAGATTGGATTATGAAAATAACTCAAAACAACAGAAATGGGATCCAGTGGTCACTGACCAAACAACTTGATGATTTAGACTTTGCTGATGACATAGCTCTCCTATCACACAGCACCAACAGATGCAAGATAAAAGAGTATATTAGATGAGAGATCACAACAGCTAGGACTAAAGATTAATAGAGATAAGACCAACATTATGAGAATTAATGCAGTTGGCAATAACCAAATAAAACTAGGAGAAACACCTCTACTAGACGTACAATCTTATATATATCTGGGCAGTAATATAGACAAAGAGGGAGGAACAGAAAACGATACCAAAATAAGGATATCAAAAGCAAGAGGAGCTTTCATTGCACTGGGAAACATATGGAAATCCAAAGAAATTAGGCTAAATACAAAAATACAAATTTTCAACTCCAATGTTAAGTCGGTTCTATTATATGGCTGTGAAACATGGAGAATAACAAAATTGACAATCACGAAGGTACAGACTTTCATTAATGGATGCTTGCGCAGAATAAAGGGATGGAAATGGCAGGACAAAGTCACTAACGTGGAATTATGGAAATGTACCGGTCAAATACCAGTGGATAAAGAAATACAGCGAAGACGATGGCGATGGATAGGACACACACTACGGAAACCAACTGAGAGTATTACACAACAGGCCCTTTTTGGAATCCCCAGGGGAAAAGACAAAGAGGAAGACCAAGGAATTCTTGGAGAAGACAGATTGAAGCAGAGATGAAGATGATGGGGAAGACATGGAATGATCTTAAAAGAATTGCAAAAAACAGAACGACTTGGAAAGTGTTTGTTGAAGACCTATGCTCCACTGGGAGCTAAAAGGTAGAAGAGACTTTACGTTACTTTACCTTACGTTGCTTTACACATTACGTTGCTTTACATTACGTTACTTTACTTTACTTTATTTAACACGACGCTAATTACATGACATGACGTTACTTTATTTAACATGACGTTACATTACATGACACGACGTTATATTACTTTACACGACATGACGTTGCATTACTTTACATGACATGACGTTACATTACTTTACATGACATGACGTTACATTACTTTACCGTACTTGACGTTACAGTTGTTTACTTTACTTGACGTTACATTTGTTTACTTTACTTGACGTTACATTTTTTTACTTTACTTGACGTTACATTACTTGACATGACACGACGTTGCATTACTTTACATCACATGACGTTACATTACTTTACATTACTTTACATGACATGACATGACGTTACATTACATTACTTTACTTGGCGCTACATTACTTTACTTTACTTGGCGTTACATTACTTTACTTTACTTGGCGTTACATTACATTATTTTACTTGGCGCTACATTACTTTACTTTACTTGGCGATACATTACTTTACTTTACTTTACTTTACTATACTTGATGTTACTTTACTATACTTGACGTAACTTTACATTACTTGACGTTACTTTATTTTACTTGACGTTTCTTTACTTAACTTAACATTACTTTACTTTACTTTTCTTTACTTTACTTAACATTACTTTACTATACTTTACTTTATTTTACTTTACCTAACATTACTTTACTTTACTTCATCTTACTTTACTTTGCTTCACGTTACTTTACTTTACCTAACGTTACTGTACTTTACTTTACTTAACGTTACTTTACTTTACTTAAATTACTTTACTTTACTTAACGTTACTTTACTTTACTTAACATTACTTTACTTTACTTTACTTAACAATACTTTACTTTACTTAACATTACTTTACTTTACTTAACGTTACTTTACTTTACTTTACTTAACATTACTTAACATTATTTTACTTAACATTACTTTGCTTAGCCTTGCCTTGTCTTGCCTTACCTTACTTTACTTTACTAAACAGCCGAAATGTTTTATTATTGTAGACATTTATGTAAATACTTTATCGACAGAACATTTTAATAAACCGGCACGACTTATTTTGGAAGAACTATACAGTCACCCCCTCGCTACTTCGCGGGCATTTATCGCGGCCTCAGTACATCACAGATTGTTCAAAAATTCAAAATTGAGAAATTATGGCGCGAAAGTTGCCCTCACGCCAGCAGAAGGTACGGAGTGCCCACACAATTCAAAATCCACGTCTCTCATTGGCTGCTAGCATCCCGCCATTTGATATCCCTCCCGACTGGGAATCTTGCAAGCTGATTGACCTAGACGTTTCCCCCATCTTCGCTCTCATACCCAGCGAAGACGACCGCGCTCATTCAAATCAATGTTTGAGTGATGCTTAGTCTCGAGGTGTGCTAATTGTTGCTGTTCTCTTGTGTCTTTTTGTGCAAAATAGTGCTTGTGACGTCCTTGAAAATGGCTCCTAGACGTCCTCCACCCTCTAGTGTACCCAAGAAGAAGTGACAAATGATGACTGTGAAAGAGAAAGTTAATTTATTGGACATGGCAGGCCATAGCTAGGCGTCTGTTGCACGCCATTACGGATTGAACGAATCGACGGTTCTCTACATAAAAAAAGATGAAATGAATATCCGTCAAACTGCCTCGATATAGTTCTCCAATGACAGTAAGCGAGTTGTGACTTCTCGTAATAAGCGAATTGTGACTTCTCGTAATAAGCGAGTTGTGACTTCTCGTAATAAGCGAATTGCGAAAATGGAGAATGGCTTATCAGTGTGGATATCGGACTGTCGGGAAAAGAAGATTAGTCTCGATACCAATATGATTCGGACTAAAGCCAAAGCCCTGTCTGATAGCCTCGTTCCTGAAGGAGAGTTGAACGAAGGTGATGACGACGACGAAAATGAACCTCAGCCTAGTACCAGTGCCTCGAGTGATCCTACCCACGAGAGAAACGTGGTTTTGTTGCCAGCAAGGGCTGGTTCGAGAAATTCAAGAGGAGATTTGGCCTTCGCAGCGTTCCTTTGTATGGGGAGGCCTCCTCGGCAGACCAAGAGGCAGCTCTTCGTTACGTAGAGGAAGAGTTTCCGAAGATAATTGAACTCGTCGAAATGACAAGATCGGCGAGTGAGGAAGAAGAGGAGGCAGCTGACGACGGTAACGACAACGAAGCTGAAGAACGTGGCCTTACCTTGGAAAGCCTGCAAGAGCTCTACAACATAGCACGGACTCTGCAACATAGCACGGACTCTGCAACATAGCACGGACTCTGCAACATAGCACGGACTCTGCAACATAGCACGGACTCTGCAACAAAGGGCCCAAGAAATCGACGACAACGTGGTCAGAGCCGTAGAATTCAGTAACCGTATTGACGGTGTAATGGCGCTATACAAGGGCATCTTTCTTCCTCTTCTTCTACTACCGTTTTAGCTCCCAGTGGAGCATAGGTCTTCAACAAACACTTTCCAAGTCCTTCTGTTTTTTGCCATTCTTTTAAGATCATTCCATGTCTTCCCCATCATCTTCATCTCTGCTTCTATCTGTCTTCTCCAAGAATTCCTTGGTCTTCCTCTTTGTCTTTTCCCCTGGGGATTCCAAAAAAAGGGCATGTTGTGTAATACTCTCAGTTGGCTTAAGGGCATCTTTGCTCAGAATAAAAACAACGACCACAACTCCCCATCACGATGTTCCTTGTGCGCCGAAAACGTTCTGCAGAAGCTCCTCCTGCTGTCTCTACGCCGCCTCCTGCTGCATATATGCCGTCTACTGCAGCTACCCCAGCTCTATCCGAAGCTGCCCGCGACGATCCAGGGCCCCTAGCACCTGACGATGAGGCGTCATCTGAGGAGCAGTAAAGCTCTCATTAACCTGTGCAGTAAATCATCTTCATCGTCTTGACTTCCACCGTACTGCACAGGTGTTTCATCGACATTTATAAAGATCAAGCGAAGAGAAGCTATTGTCAGAGGTGAGTTACGGACCTTGTTATAAAAGACAAGTTTATATTATATCATATTTATATCATATATACATTATTTTATGTATGTTATTTATACTATTAATATTTTATTTACTTGTTTGAAACTATTCTTTAATATTGTAATGATAACATATGCACTCATATCGTTTCATATACACTTAATGATATTATACATACACAAAAAATGTACGTATGTTAAAAATGAGAGGATGACACTACTTCGCGGTTTTTCACTTATCGTGGCCGGTTCTGGTCCCTATTAACCGCGATAACTGAGGGATTACTGTACTCTCTTAAATGGGAGGCACACATAGTCTCAGTATGAAATGTGAGTGGTGGTAAGCTTCTGACGAGCAAGAAAAGAACATATTTACTCGCATATAATTGCAAACAAATGTCCCATTAATTATATTGCAAGCACATTATTTAATAATGAGTTAATTGTTCTGTGTGTTGTGTTATTTTGTGCTGTAGATTTGTAATTTTACAGCTGAATGCTGATAATACCTTGGACAGCTAAGAAGAGTAATGAAAACGTTATGAAAGAGGCCAAAGCAAAAATGAGAGTTAATTTCCAATATTAGGAAGATACAGTCATCATTTTTGGCCCAGTAATGAGAAGGGAACAGCTGGAAAATATTGTCACAACTGGGAAAATTGAGGGACTAAGAGAGAGAGTGAGTGAGAGAGAGAGAGAGAGAGAGAGAGAGAGAGAGAGAGAGAGAGAGAAGCAAAGAGAAACGATACCAGACAGCTTAAGAGAATGGCTCGGCAGAAGGTCAACAACAGAAATGATAAGTAAGTGTCGAGATCGAAAGTTGTGGAGAGACATGATCACCTACGCAAGCAGGCATGACACTTGATGATGATTATTATTCTGTTCCCTTCTCGGGAGATCGAATTCTATGAGTGCGTCTATGTTACTGGTACATCACCATCACCATCGCCATCACCATCGCCATCGCCATCGCCGCCGCCGTCGGTCGCCGCCGCCGCCGCCGCCGCCGCTGCCTTGCAGGAAGATTGGGGACAATCAAAGGCTAGGGAAAGCAAACCCGAATAAAATGCTGGCTGAAATCGGATGCACTGGGCTACTGGCGCAGAATACAGTGCAACGTTTTAACGGGTGTTCAATCAGAGTGGATCTGGCGAACTCTACTTGTGATGTTCTGTCTGTGTGGGCGATCAACACACTTAACCTGACAGCTGACTTCATGTGAGAGTCTGGAATCCTTACTCTGATTGAGTCCTGATCGCAGAGAGAGAGAGAGAGCATTAAGGTGATGTCTTTTTCTTTGTTGTTACCATTACTTCTGTCTTTATTCAATTAAGGCTGAGTCCTTTATTTTTGCTTTCTTTCACTATAATGTCCAACATTTCTTGTAACTTATTTTCACTCTTAGCTATTAAGATTGTATCATCACCATACCTTACATTATTTATATTATGACCTCCGATTGTTATTCCAGGCATGTCCCTTGTGGATCTTAAATTAATCTCACTACACATATTAAAAAAACTGGTGACATGTACTGGCACTGGATCCACAAAAACAACCAACTCGAGAACACAGAAAACATCAACGGTTTTTGTGGACAACCTGTAAATCTTATCTGCAAAGAAGTGAACAGATAATTAGAACAATCTTCGGTGGGCAACATAAACCAGAAAGTTGTGACAGGATGTGATTGTAATCTATCTATCTATTGACCTTTCGAGCCGTAGCCGGCCCATAGGGCATAGATCCAGATACTCCCTCTCTTATCTAAATTTTTGTTCTAGCAGTTTTCAATTCTTCTAAAGATATTTTATCAAATTTCGCCATTTTTATCTGTTCTTTGCAAGCAACTCTATCTCATTGAGGGAGCCGATTCCTGCTGCTCTTGCCTCTCAGATTAATTGATTGTAATAGAGCACAAAAATTACAGTTTTGGAAAGTAATATCAAAAAAGCAATAAGACAACACACAAAAATGGAATGTGACGGAGCATATGAATATGTGTAAAGTAAGTAAAGTAAAGTAAAGTACGAGACTTGAACCGGCGTCTTAGCACGCGAGTTTACACCCATATGTGCTCGGCCGCCTATCCAGAAATGTTCGGAGATTTCTGTATAGTGTCGCCTCAGGCATCTAACCTCAGATGCGAGGCGACATTCCTCACCTGCCCAGGGTAATACCCTGGTACCCATTTCTGTCAACGCCTGGGTCGACCGTGGGGGTATTTTTTTTTTTCAACCACGAGTACAATTCACACTGCTCCCAGCGAATCGAACACGGGTTGTCCGAACATCGATAGTCCAGTCGGGTGAATATGTGTGTTATGATAATCCGAGGAGGCTTCATATCTGTTTATATTGTAATCTATGATAGATACCTTAGGGTATAATTTGTTTCTAACATAGGGCCAAAAAGTGTCATTTATCTTCGCCGGCTTAGGGTCTTTTACTGAGCATAATTCAAACAAAACAAATGTGATTTTTGGGGCATGTTAAAAGACACGGCAGCCTAATAAAAGTAATCTTGGAAGGGAAAATACAAGGTAAAAGAGGCAGAAGCAGACCAAGACTAACATGGACGAGTAACATCAAAAGATGGACAGGTCAGCCTATGACAACCTGCACCATCAAGGCAAGAGACAGAGCAGAATGGCGCTCCATGGTAGCCAACCTTCGATGCGGAATGGGCACTCGGTGATGATGATGATGATGAGCTTAAGGCTTCACAAAGTCTAAAACTGGGGCTGGGCTTAGTAATGTGGGGTCAGTAACAAATAATTCCATTACTGGTTCAGGATTAGCGAAAACAACAGCTGGTCAAGACTCCACTACATCTCTCTGCGGTGCCTCCGGAAACAGACTAACCTTTCATGACGAGGCGGATAGGAATCGAAGTGGAAGTGCAACCCGATACTCAAAACTGTCGTGCTGTAGTCGGATGTCTTATTGGAAAGAATGTAAACATCACAATACAAAAAAAAAAAAACCGTAAATATCACATTTTTATCTAAATCACAATTTTAAAAAAAAAGCTTAAATATAACAGTTTGCCCTTAATCACAATACCAAACAAAAATATCACAGTTTTATCTAAATCACAATACACAGAACGCAAATATAAGAGTTTGCTCTACATCACAAAACAAAAAAAACGTAAATATCACATTTTTATCTAAATCACAATTTTTAATAAACCGAAATATCACAGTTTGCCCTTAATCACAATATTTAAAAAAACAACGTAAATGTCACATTTTTATCTAAATCACAATTTAAAAATAAAAAAAACTTAATATCACAGTTTGCCCTTAATCACAATATTAAAAAAATAACGTAAATGTCACATTTTTATCTAAATCACAATTTAAAAATAAAAAAACTTAATATCACAGTTTGCCCTTAAGCACAATATTAAAAAAAATAACGTAAATGTCACATTTTTATCTAAATCACAATTTAAAAAAAAACAACTTAATATCACAGTTTGCCCTTAAACACAATAAAAAAAAAAAAATAAATATCACATTTGTATCTAAATCACAATACACAGAACGCAAATATCAGAGTTTGCTCTAAATCACAATACAAAAACAAAAAAAAACGTAAATATCAGTTTGCGCTCTAAATCACAATACAAAACTAAGGTCGGTTAAACTGTATGTAAGCCGTGTGATGAAGACGTGTAACCATTGCTTTAAAAGCAGATATAGAACTAAATGTAGCAACTTTACAGACGAAAGTAGGAGAAAGAACAAACATTTCGACCACAAGCCTTCATCTTCTTTTCTTTCCTTCCTCATCTGCCTTTCAGCGTCGAGGGGAGATATAATTTGCGGTCGTTTGCTCTTCTGTTCGCCTCTGCTGCTGTAATGTTTCCTAGTGCTTCTAATATCCCATCGACCCATCTTTTTCGTTATCGACCCTTGGGTCTGGTGTTCTCACAACGTTTTTTTGAAGGCTTGTTGTGTTATGTTTTGTTCTTTCTGCCTTGTCACGTGGCCAAACCATTTTATCGGTTACCCTTATATATTCTATATAAGCCTTCATCAGTATAACAAAACAAAAAGAAACGAAAACGTGACAGACAATTACATAGACATGTGTCTACTCATCTGCATGGGGACACTGCCTCGCGGTCCACAGAGTAGGAAAGGAAGAAAGAATTATTTAATGAAAGAATTTATAAATGAATGTAATCATTGCTTGACTGCAAGAAAGAGAAGGAAAAGACCAAGGTGACAAATTAAAAGAAAATACCCCAACCAGTTCCTAAGAAACTGGTAACGTTAAAAAAAACGCGGGTAGATCTGAGGAGAGTGTAGCAAATGACAAATCAATACTGTAAAATATCGTCTCACTTGTCACTGGTAGAAAATTCGAAATAAAATTAATAATGATACTTTGTGAAATGATAACAGCGATTCGCAGATGTCTGAAGTGCATTTCAAGTGTCGAGTTTCCGTAATGAATCTAAATATGTCCGTTGAAGAGACAGTTCAGCTACGTGTTTTTTTTTAACACGTTTAGTAGGTTTCGCTTCTAATGATTCCCGCAGGTTCATTTTAGATAACAGCCTAATAACCCGTATGGGATCACTTTCTCCTCGGGGTATTAATGCATTGCTTTATTGGGTGTCGCATCCATATCGAAGGTTGGCTACCATGGATAGATTTTTACTCTGGCTTTTGCATTGATAATGTACGATGTTAGTGCTATAGGCCCCTTGATTCATATTTTAATGTTATAAGTCCACCTTTGTCTTGGTCTGCCTCTGCCTCGAATATATTGTATTTTTTTCCATCGAAGATGATTTTTGTTATAGACAATAATAAAATAGCAGACGATTAAATGATGGAGAGAATAAAATGAAAGACAAAACCATGGTGAAGAAAGTAAAATGACAGACAATAACATGTTGGAGAATTAAAATGACAGATAATTGCGTGGTTTTGAGGGTGGAGGAAGTAACATGGTAGACATTTACGTGGTGGAGGAAGTAACATGACAGACAGTTACGTGGTGGGTGAAGTAACATGACAGACATTTACGTGGTGGAGGAAGTAACATGACAGACATTTACGTGGTGGAGGAAGTAACATGACAGACAGTTACGTGGTGGGTGAAGTAACATGACAGACATTTACGTGATGGAGGAAGTAACATGACAGACATTTACGTGGTGGAGGAAGTAACATGACAGACAGTTACGTGGTGGAGGAAGTAACATGACAGACAGTTACGTGGCGGAGGAAGTAATATGACAGACATTTACATGGTGGAAGAAGTAACATGACAGACAGTTACGTGGTGGAGGAAGTAACATGACAGACATTTACGTGGTGGAGGAAGTAACATGACAGACATTTACGTGGTGGAGGAAGTAACATGACAGACATTTACGTGGTGGAGGAAGTAACATGACAGACATTTACGTGGTGGAGGAAGTAACATGACAGACATTTACGTGGTGGAGGAAGTAACATGACAGACATTTACGTGGTGGAGGAAGTAACATGACAGACATTTACATGGTGGAGGAAGTAACATGACAGACATTTACGTGGTGGAGGAAGTAACATGACAGACATTTACTTGGTGGAGGAAGTAACATGACAGACATTTACGTGATGGAAGAAGTAACATGACAGACATTTACGTGGTGGAAGAAGTAACATGACAGACATTTACGTGGTGGAAGAAGTAAAATGGCAGAAAGAGAAAAGAAACCAAATTGATGATTCGCTTCTATCAACTGTTCCTAGGACGAAGAAATAAACCTTATCCCTGAACCAAGGATAAGAAATCCTCATGCAGGGCGTGCTATTGTGAGATTGTTAAATAATGTATTTGTTATAGTGCATTCATACATTTTTGCCGTTGTAAAATGTAATATCTCAGCACTGGTGACGATATAATTGGTGAAGATACATTTTTCTATCATCGTCAAATCTGTGTCAAATTTTCCTACTTCCTGTCAGATAATTAGGAAATATTTTAGACAATTTACGAGTTTAGTGTCCTAAATTATTTTTTGCAAAACGAGTGATCTCCCCTCGCTGACCGGACATACTAGAATTAACTGTTTCTAGTTTTTTTTGTGCGTTTAATTTTATTTTTTTCCAAAATGGTTTAGGGTTAGCCTTAGGGTTAGCTGCAGACTATTGCATACCCTAAACCTAACCCAAGGTGCTTCTAATGGCAGATTATAGAACGACCGAAGTGCAAGGGGGCGTTACTCCGAGCCGAAATAATTTGTAACACTAAACTCTTAATCTACCACATTTTTTTTTTATCCTTCGAGATATAAAACTGTATTGGTTACTATTTATGAGTTTTACCGATTGTGGTAGCAATCACCCGACTGTTAAAAATAGCGCATTTCATGTTTTTTTTTAACAAAATCTGTAACGACCTTAGACATAATGAACTTAAACGCTCAGCACGTCTAAATATGATCTGTACAACTCATAAATAAACCAAGAGAGAATTACGATATATTTCTATATCTCGAAAAAACAAAAATCTGTCCTAATTAGCTGACAGTTAAAAAAAAAAAGTACAATGCCCCCGTCACACCAAGTGACGTATAGGGAATATGGTGATAGTGACCATAAATTTTACACACCTTTCGGCGCATGATTTTTGGGGTAATGTGGTCGGTATTACGCCTGTGCCGCTTTACTTTCCCAGAAAAAAATCCGGTACCCATTAAAGGCAATTACCTGACAGGACGGGAAAAATTGTGACATAGTGTTGATAATGATAAATATATATATATATATATATATATATATATATATGTATTTTTAACACCTGTTACTTCACCAGAGCAGAGATATACATTTTTAAACAGCAGTAAATGTTTTTGGGCGAACCGTAGTCGACTCCTCGAGCCATTGCTACTTTTAGTGTTTTTGTTTTAATTATGTTGTCCTGATCGTTCTCGGCACGGAATCTTCTATTCTGATACATTTCGTTGCAAATTAAACATAAAATTGTATTACACAGCTAAACCAGTAGAGAGAGAGACGAGACAAACGACAACGTTTCGGCAAAAGCCTTCGTCAGGTACACTAAAACAAATGTAAATACAAAGACAACCATAAGCAATAACTGATCTCAAATCATAAAATGGTCGATGAGGAACAATATCCAGAATGACATGCTCTTCTTAGGAGCCTCGATAGCTCAGTGGTTAGTGAACTGGACTACAAAGGACAAGAGGTAGGGTTCGATCCCAATCGACGGCTTCCGCGTTCACCCAGCCTTTAATGAGTACCGGTTTTTTTCTGGGAACGTAAAGCGGCACGGGAGTAATACCGACCACATTACTCCAAAAATCATGTGCCGAAGGTCTGTAAAATGTATGGTCACTAACACCATATTACCTATACGCCACTTGGCGTGGCGGGGACACTGCACTTTACTTTTTTTTATATATACTCTTCTTATTATTCGTTTCTTCTTCCTCTCAGCGTCGAGGGGAGTTATAATTTGCCGGCATTTACTCTTCTGTTCGCTTCTGCTGCTGTAATGTTTCCTAGTCTAGTGTTTCTAATGTTCATTCAATCCATCGTTTTCGTGGTCGGCCATTAGGTCTGGTGTTCTCGCAACGTTTATTGAAGGCTCGTTGTGTTGTGTTTAATCTTTCTGTCGTGTCACGTGACCACACCATTTTATCTGTTGTTTCTTTATATATTCTTTTGCGGGGGCTATTCCTAGCTTTTTTTCTCAGTTCTTCATTTCTGATCTTATCTCTCAGGCTGTTCCCTGTCATTCGTCTAACACATTTCATCTCAGTTCTTCATTTCTGATCTTATCTCTCAGGCTGTTCCCTGTCATTCGTCTAACACATTTCATCTCTGTAAATGTTGCTTTTGACAACAATAAAAGAGGGAGAACAACACAACTGACAATCACGAATATACAGACTTTCATTAATGGATGCTTACGTAGAATAAAAGGATGGAAATGGCAGGACACATTCAGTAACATATACTTATGGAAATGTAGTAAAAAGTAAGTAAAGTACCCCCGTCACGCCAAGTGGCGTATAGGGAAATATGGTGTTAGTGACCCTATATTTTACAGACCTTCATCACATGATTTTTGGGGTAATGTGGTCAGTATTACGCCCGTGCTGCTTTACTTTCCCAGAAAAAAATCCGGTACCCATTTAAGGCTGGGTGAACCCGGAAGCCGTCGGTTGGAATCGAACCCTACCCCTTGTCCTTGGTAGTCCAGTTCACTAACCACTGAGCTATCGCGGCTCCAGTCAAATATCAGTGGATAAAGAGATACAGTGAAGTCAATGGCGCTTGATAGGACACACACTACGGAAGCCAACTGAAAGTATTACACAACATGCCCTTTTTTGGAATTCCCAGGGGAAAATACAATGAGGAAGTGCAATAAATTCTTGGAGAAGACAGACAGAAGCAGAGGTGAAGATGATTGTGAAGACATGGAATGATATTAAAAGAATGGCAAGAAACAGAACGGCTTGGAAAGTGTTTGTGGAAGACCTATGCTCCACAGGGAGCTGAAAGGTAGAAGAAAGAAGAAGTTTAAAAAAATCAAAAAACAAATATGGCTTTGGAAACTTTCAACTTCACTGCAAGATCTGTTTTGCATATATTTATTTTAATATAAAAAAACTGGTAATAAATATTAATGATTTATACACATATTTCCATCATTCTGTCAGGAATTTTAAATCTAAGAAAATAAAAACACATTTTCAGGGGAAAATAATGCGTTAATGTTAGCTCAAGAGAGACAACATCAGATGTTTTATCTCGTGTCTTTTTTTGTTGGGTTTAATTTTTTTTTTTTTAAAGAAGAAAGAAACAAGCATATGGGAAGAGAATGTCAGCGCTTGCTTCTTGTTAAGTAATTGGATTTTGTGGGCAACATGGTGGGGCACCTAATGACTTTTGAGTCCACGGCCCGCCAGAAAGAATGTTAATATGTTTAGACTTGTGAGGTATATGTTATATTTATATATATATATATACATATATAGTTTTATATTTAGATCGTAAAAGATCGCATGTGAGACCCTAGCGATCAAACACGTGGGGGGGGGGGGGGACATCAGGCGGGCTAAACCCCCAACGTGTGTTTTTCTTAAGTTAAGCCCTTAACTTACGACTGACTCAGCAGGTCGGTAAGGGATAAATGTTTTATGCTCAGAGAAATACACAGAAAATGGACCGCAAATTATATCTCCCCTCAACCCTGAATGGCAAACGAGGAAGAAAAGAAGAAGATGATATATATATATATATGGCCCATTTCGTCTTGTCAGATTGTCTAGTGTAGGCTATTGTGTATTTTTGTTAGGTATTGTTTTTGTCGAACAGCTTCTCTCGTGGCTAATTTTACCAATGTTTGACAAACACACGCGGTCACAGAGTGAACAAGTCAGGTCCACTGATCCACAGGGTTTTCCATCCTTTTTCATGAGTCTTTTCTCTCCTAAGTGTTGCCTTAGCACAGCCTCAAATGATGATACACCATTCCTTATACATGCTCTCCATGATGTACGATCCTTTGCCAGGTGTTCCCAGTCATATTCACAGATGGAGAAGTCATTTAGAGATGATTTACAGATATCTCTATATCGTAGTTTAGGTCTGCCTATTTGTCTTTTTCCGTGCGTTAGTTCACCATATAGTATTTGCCTGGGGATGCGCTTTTCTTCCATTCGCTGGACGTGCCCCAGCCATCTTAGCCTTCGACATCTGAGCATCGACATGATTGTTAGGGTATTAGCACGTTGCAGGACAGTTAAGTTGGTTAATTTGTCCTGCCATTTGATGTGCATTATTCTGCGGAGACATCGCATGTGGAAGGCATTTAGTCTTTTTTCCTGGTTTGAGTATGTTGTCCAGGTTTCAGATCCATATAACAGTGTGCTAAGCACACAGGTTTATATATATACACATATATATATATATATATATATATATATAATATATATATATATATGTGTGTGTGTGTGTGTGTGTGTGTGTGTGTGTGTGTGTGTGTGTGTGTGTACGTGCGTGCGTGCGTGCGTGCGTGTGTGTGTGTGTGTGTACGACTTCATGATTTATAGTTTTGTGGGAGGGGGGAATAGAAAGAGGTAGGAGTGGAAGGAGTTGATGGATGAGAAAGGAAGTGGGAGAGAGAGAGATGGGTAGGTAGTAGCTAGATGGAGGTGTGAAGAGGGTGGAGAGAGGTGTGGTGGGAGTCGAAGATGTGTGAGGAGAGAAAAGGTGGGATTAGAGAGAGAGATAGTGGATGAAAAGAAAATAGATGTGACGAGAGAATGTGCAAGCAGAGATAATAGGTGGAGAGAGGGGAGAGAAATTGAGGAAGTGGCATGAGGATAGAGAGAAGGTGGGATGAGAGAGAGGTAGTAGGAAGAATGTGAAGAGGTGGGGTGAAAGAAGAGGTAGAGAGGAGAGAGAATGTGGTAGTAGCAAAAGAAGGTGAGGAAGAGAGAAGCGGTAGGGAAGAGAGATGAGGTAGGAAAGAGAGAGAATGTGGTAGGGGCGAATGGAGGTGAGGGGAGAGAGAAGCGGTAGGGAAGAGAGATGAGGTAGGGAAGAGAGAGAATGTGGTAGGAGCGAAAGGATGTAAGGGGAGAGAGAAGCGGTAGGGAAGAGAGATGAGGTAGGGAAGAGAGATGAGGTAGGAAAGAGAGAGAATTTTGTAGGGGCGAAAGGAGGTGAGGAGAGAGAGAATGTGGTAGGAGCGAAAGGAGGTGAGGAGAGAGAATGTGATAGGAGCGAAAGGAGCGAAAGGAGGTGAGGAAAGAGAGAATGTGGTAGGAGCGAAAGGAGCGAAAGGAGGTGAGGAGAGAGAATGTGATAGGAGCGAAAGGAGGTGAGGAGAGAGAATGTGATAGGAGCGAAAGGAGGTGAGGAGAGAGAATGTGATAGGAGCGAAAGGAGGTGAGGAGAGAGAATGTGATAGGAGCGAAAGGAGGTGAGGAGAGAGAATGTGGTAGGAGCGAAAGGAGGTGAGGAGAGAGAATGTGATAGGAGCGAAAGGAGCGAAAGGAGGTGAGGAGAGAGAATGTGATAGGAGCGAAAGGAGATGAGGAGAGAGAATGTGATAGGAGCGAAAGGAGGTGAGGAGAGAGAATGTGATAGGAGCGAAAGGAGCGAAAGGAGGTGAGGAGAGAGAATGTGATAGGAGCGAAAGGAGGTGAGGAGAGAGAATGTGATAGGAGCGAAAGGAGGTGAGGAGAGAGAATGTGATAGGAGCGAAAGGAGCGAAAGGAGGTGAGGAGAGAGAATGTGATAGGAGCGAAAGGAGCGAAAGGAGGTGAGGAGAGAGAATGTGATAGGAGCGAAAGGAGCGAAAGGAGCGAAAGGAGGTGAGGGCAGAAAGAGGATACGAGTAGAAAAAAGAGGCAGGAAGATAAAGGAGATTGAAGTAGATGGAAAGAGAGAGAAGAAGGGGGGGAGGAGAAAAAATGGAAGGTGATGAAAAGAGGTGGGAGAAAGAGAAGACGTGGGGCAAAGAGAGGAGGTGGAAGGAGTGAAAACTGGTGGGAGAGAGAGGAGATGGGAGGAGAGAGAATAGTTAGGAAATAGAGAGGATGTGGAGGGAGGGAGAAGATGTGAAGGAGGGAGAAGAGGTGGAGGAGAGGGAAGAGGTGAAGGAGAGAGAGAAGGTGGAAGGAGAAAGAAGAGGTAGAGGAGACAGAGAAGGTAAAAGAAAAGAGAAGAGGTGGAGGAGAGAGAGAATGAGAAAGGAGAGAGAAGAGGTGGAGAAGAGAGAGAAGGTGAAAGTAGAGAGAAGAGGTGGAGGAGAGAGTGGAAGTGGAAGGAGGGAGAAGAGGTGGAGGAGAGAGTGGAAGTGGAAGGAGGGAGAAGAGGTATGTAAGAGAGAGGAGATGGAAAGAAATAGAAGAGGTAGGAGATAGAGGGGGAAGTAGAAGGAGCGAAGAGAGGAGACGGAAGGATAGAGAAGAGGTGCGGGAGAGAGAGGAGGAGGAATGAGATAGATGAGGAAGGGAAGAGAAAAGAAATGGAAGGAGAGAGAATTGGCAGGGAAAATGTACAGGTAAAGAGAAAAAGAATAAATGATGAAGATATTAAGTGGTGAGAGAAAGAGCAAAGTTTGGATAGAGCAGGTAGAAAAGGTGAGAGAGGAGGTAGAGAGAGAGAGAGAGAGAGAGAGAGAGAAGATGCGGCAAGAAGGAATAAATTAAGGTAGAAGAAGTAAGGGTAGGAAGGAAGTGAAGGAAGAGTAATGTGGAAGAGAAATAGGGCGAAGCAGTGAGAGAACATGAAAGAGATAGTGGAGGTAGATAGAGAAAATTGGGTTGAATGAGAAAGTGGGGAAGAGACTCAGAAAATAAAAGAGAGAAGAAAGAAAGATCACAAGCAAGAGATAACGTCATTAAACAGCAGGTCACTTCGTCACTTGCAACACTCAACACATCACATCACATCTTCTAGCGCTTCTCGTTCCTGTGTAATTGTCTCATTAAAATCACACGGCCGATAATGTCCACACATAATGAATAAATGTAATCATCATCATCTTCCTCATCTTCTTCTCCCTTCCTTTCTTCATTACTTCCTTCCTTCCTTCATCATTACCTATTAGCGTTCAGGGGAGATATCCTCCTCTTTTCTTCTATCTTTTCAGATCCCTATGGAGCATAGGTCTTCAACAAACACTGTCCAAGCCGTTGTGTTTCTTGCCACTCTTTTAACATCATTCCATGTCTTCCTCATCATTTTCATCACTGCTTCCATCTGTCTTCCCCAAGTGTACTTTGGTCTTCCTCTTTGTCTCTTTCCTTATCTTCATCATCAATGAGTGCCGTCTCCGCAACGAAGGTTGGTTACAATGGCGCCATTCTGCTCTGTCTCTTGCTTTGATGGTGCAGGTTATCATAGGCTGATTTGTCCATCTTTGATGTTACTCGTCCATGTTAGTCTTGGTCTGCTTCTGCCTCTTTTATAGTGTATTTCCCCTCCAGGATTACTTTTAGTAGGCTGTTGTGTCTTTTAACATGGCCCAAAAATCGCATTTGTCTTGTTTTAATTGTGTTTATTAGTTCTCTACAATCATATCGTTAATACGACCACACCGGTAGTACGAATGGGAGCTGATGAGGTGACCAGGGACAAGTTGATGACATACCTCGGAGTTAAGTTTGATCGCAGCCTGTGTTTTCGGGACCACGTTTACCATGTGATAACAAAATCCCGGAAAGGATTAGCCGCCTTGAAGGTCATGGCAGCTGCCAACATCGAGCAGAGGCTACTTACTCTTCTGTTCCAGGGATTAGTCCTCGCACCAATCGAGTATGCCCTGGCCATTCTTACTGTCAGTACGACTCAAATTGATAGGCTGGAGAAAATACAAAATGAAGCCATGCGCATTATCCTGGGATGTACGAGGGACACTCCCTGTGTGGCAATGAGGTATCTTCTTGACTTTCCAACCATGGATGACAGAATCAAGATCTGGAGAGCACGAGCATACCTGAAGATTATTACAGATACAGAGCATCCATTGCACCACGTGCTCAACACAGAGAAGGTACCAGGCTAAAAAGAGGCAAATCATGGGTGGGCCGAGCAGAAGATGTCATCAAACAGGTCTGTGGGCTTACCAATCTCAGCGTTGGTGAGGAGTGGATACCGGTGCCTACGTCATTCAAGGGGACTTTCTCATGTATTGTCACACTCGACAGGAAAAGTAGGGACAGAACCCAGTCGTGGTTAATGCTGAGGTCAACGGTCTCATCTGCGATAACCCCGATGAGAAAGATGCAGTCATCTATACAGACGGATCTGTAAGACGACACGAAAAAAGTGCATGGGCATTTACAGCACGTTCGGCAGGCAGAATAGCCAAGGAAGACAGTGGTGCATACGCCATGACCACGAGTAGCATGACAATGGAGGTGATGGCAGTGACCAAGGCATTCAAATGGTTAGAGTCACAAGACTACATCCACGCATGTATACTGAGTGATTCGATGAGCATGATAAAAAAGTGGAGGCGGGCTTTGTACGCATGCAATGGGTAGAGTCGTTGCAGAAATCCAAAATACGTAAGGTCACCTTTGTCTATGTCCCTGGACATGCGGGAGTACGGGGAAATGAGAGAGCGGACAGGTTGGCTAGCTGCGCTGTCGTTGAGGACGGGCAACCGATGGATCGGGCGGACGTCATCAATGCACTCCGAGATGTGGGAAGAGCACAGGACTTCGACAAACACAGATCAACGTCGCTTCTTCGGATGATGGAAATGGGAGTTAAGATGGGCACAGCCAGAAATGAGAAACTTGGTGGCCGTGTAAGAAGACTTATCAACCAACATAGAACTGGAGTCGTCAGTCGCTGGACACTGAGGGAATTGCTGAGGAGGGGATCTGAGCACCTATGGACATGTTCGGAGTGCAATGATGATGACCCGCAAATAACTCAATAACTCAATAACTCAATATTAGTTCTCTTTTCATTTTTAATTGTTTTAGGACTTCGTCATTTGTTTTCTTTTCCTTCCATCCAATTCTACCTATTCTTCTATATATCCACATTTCAAAGGCTTCAATTCTCTGTTCTGTTTTCTTGTCTAATGTCCATGTTTCTGCACCATAAAGGAATATTGAGAAGATGTAACATTTTGCTATTCTTAGTTTTAGCCCTGGTGTTATTTGTTTTGATGTTAGTTTGTTCTTCGTGGCATTAAAATTACTCTTTGTCACTCCTATTCTTTTGTTTATTTCAGTTGTACATTTTCCATCACTGGTTATAGTATGTCCAAGGTAGTTGTAGTTCTGAACTTTCTCCAGGTCTATTCCTTCTATTTTGATATCCACTTGCGGGTTTTGAGTATCTTCTTTGTTTATATCATAGTTTTAGTCTTTTTGATATTCGTAATTAGTCCATATTTTTGCTTATCATGTTTATTTCATTAAGTAATTGTTGTAGATCTTTAGGATTTTCTGCTAGTAGTACAGTATCATCAGCATATCTTAGGTTATTGATTATCTTTCCATTAATTTGTAGGCCTGGCTTATCCATGATGTTTTTAAAGATTTGCTCAGTGTATAGATTGAACAAGCTTGGCGATAGGATGCATCCCTGTCTTACTCCTCTTGTTATATCAATGGGTGTAGAGTTCTCTTTGTTATATTTTATTATTGCTGTTTGCTCCCAGTATAGATTACATATTAGTCGTATGTCCATGTCATCTATATATATCTCTTTTAGGCATTCTACAAGTTGTTTGTGGTGCACTCTATCAAAAGCTTTGGTGTAGTCTATGAAGCAGGCATATATCGGTTTGTTTACTTCTGTGTATTTTTCTATTAATGTTCTCATGCAGAATATGGCTTGTTTTGTCCCGCTATTTTTCATAAATCCAAATTGCTACTCATCTAATTCAGTATTGATTTTATTCTGAATCCTTCCTTGTATAGCTTTTAGCAAGATATGTGTAACATGGCTCATTAGGCTTATTGTTCTAAAGTCACTGCATTCAACTGCACCATTCTTTTTAGGCAATGCAATGAAAGTTGATGTTTTTAGTTCATTTGGTATGTATCCTGTCTGGTATATATGGTTGCACATGTCTGTGATCACTCCAATGCTAAAATCCTCTTTCCTTAAGGATTCCAAAAAAGGACCTGTCGTGTAATCGTGTAATATTCTCATTTGGCTTCCACGGTGTGTGTCCTATCCAGCCTCATCGTCTTCATTGTATCATCTCTGCTTCCAACTGTCTTCTCCAAAATATCTTGGTCTTCCTCTTTGTCTTTTTCCATAGAGGTTAAAAAAATGACCTGTTGTGTAATCCTCTCAGTTGGCTTCACCAGTGTATGTCTCATCTAGTGCCATCGTCTTCGCTGTAAAAGGGGATATAGTTAACGGTATTTCGTTCTTCTGTTCGATTCTGCTGCTATTATGTTTCCTGGAGAATTGGAAAAAAAATAGATATAGGAAAAAAAATAGATATAGAAAAAAATAGATATAGGAAAAAAATAGATATAGGGAAAAAATAGAAAAAAACCGGTAAGGTTAAAACTTCACGTAACAAGACGATAGCACAAACCAGAACTTCATTTCACATATTGAAGACGCTGAGATTCAAATGATATGCTAGCTCCTTTGCTTAGTGATAGAGCTGCAAAATACGGCTCAAATCCATTTTTAAAAAGTCTTCATAAAAAAGTGTGCATAAAAAATTATGAATAAAAAAACCTGCATAAAAAGTTTGCTTTAAAAAGTTTCCATAAAAAAGTATGCATTAAAAAGTCTGCATAAAAAGTCCACATAAATGGTATGCATAAAAAAGTCTGCAAAAATACTACATAAAAAGTCTACATAAAAAAGTCTTCATAAAAAGTCTACATAAAAAATACTGCATAAAAAGTCTGCATAAAAGTCATCATAAAAAAGTCTACATAAAAAATACTGCATAAAAAATCTGCATAAAAAATACTGCATAAAAAAGTCTACATAAAAAGTCTGCATAAAACAACTGCATAAAAAGTCTGCATAAAAAAGTCTGCAAAAAAAAGTCTTCATAAAAAAACTGCATAAAAAAGTCTTCATTTAAAAGTCTGCATACAAAATACTGCATAAAAAAGTATGCATAAAAATGTCTGCATAAAAAATTATGCATAAAAAATTTGCTTTAAATAGTTTCCATAAAAAAGTCCACATAAAAGGTATGCATAAAAATACTGCATAAAAAAGTCTACATAAAAAAATACTGCATAAAAAGTCTGCATAAAAAACTGCATAAAAGATCTGCATAAAAAAGTCTGCATAAAAAAGTCTGCATAAAAAATACTGCATTAAAAAGTCTGCATAAAAAACTGCATAAAAAGTCTGCATAAAAAAGTCTGCATAAAAAATACTGCATAAAAAGTCTGCATAAAAAAGTGAACATAAAAAATACTGCATAAAAAGTCTGCATAAAAAAGTCTTCATAAAAATGTCTAAAGAAAAAATACTGCACAAAAAAGTCTACATAAAAAATACTGCATTAAAAAGTCTGCATAAAAAAACTGCATAAAAAGTCTGCATAAAAAGTCTGCATAAAAAATACTGCATAAAAAGTCTGCATAAAAAAGTGAACATAAAAAATACTGCATAAAAAGTCTGCATAAAAAAGTCTTCATAAAAATGTCAAAAGAAAAAATACTGCACAAAAAAGTCTACATAAAAAATACTGCGTAAAAAGTCTGCATAAAAAAGTCTACATAAAAAAGTCTGCATAAAAAAGTTTTCATAAAAAAGTCTTCATAAAAAAGTCTGCATAAAAAAGTCTGCATAAAAAAAACCTGCATAAAAAAGTTTGCATAAAAATGTTTGCATAAAAAAGTATGCATTGAAAAGTCTGCATAAACGGTATGCATAAACGGTATGCATAAAAAGTGTGAATAAAAAGTGTGCATAAAAAAAGTGTGCATAATTTTGCAGATTGTATGAAATGGTTTATCTGGAAATGTCCACTCGCGATTAATGGCAATCAGAGATGCAATCAAGCAACACCCTATCTTACCTTTCTTCCAAGCTACAAAGATAAATATTCCCTGCTTTAAAAACATGAAGTCCCGTCTGAATTTATCGGGTAAAAAATTCCAAACATTTCAAGATTCACTCTCAACCGTTATCTGCACAGCAGCGGTTCTCACTCTTTTGGTAAATACCAACCCTTGACTACAAAATTAGCTTTCTCTCAGGACTTTTCGGTCATTAAATGTCAACTTCATATTTTTGAGTTGTTGAATAATTTGAGGGTTATCATCATTGCTCTCCGCATATTTCCATAGGTGCTCAGATCCTCTCCTCAGCAAGTCCCGCAGTGTCCAGCGACTGACGACTCCAGTTCTGTGTTGGTTGATAAGTCTTCTTACAAGCCCACTAAGTTTCTCGTCTCTGGATGTGCCCATCTTAACTCCCATCTCTTTCATTCGAAGGAGTGACGTGGACTCATGGTTGTCGAAGCTCTGTGCCTCCCACATCTCGGAGGGCATTGATATCCGCCCGATACATTGGTTGACCGTCCTCAAAGATTGTGCAGCTAGCCAACCCGTCCGCTCGTTCATTTTCCCGTACTCCCGCATGTCCTGGGACGTAGACAAAGGTGACCTTACGTATTTTTCACTTCTGTAATAACTCTATCCATTTCCTGCGTACAGAGCCTGCCTCCACTTTTCTTATCGTGCTCACCAAACGACTCACTATACAGGCGTGGGTGTAGTCTTGTGACTCTAAACCACATCAATGCCCTGGTCACTGCCATCACCTCCATCGTTTCGTATTTGTGTCATTAACAAATGTTCTTGCCTGTTTGCATTCTTTCTTCCTTTCATTCATCCTGTTCTGCATGTTGCCAGTAGGCGCCGCAGCCTTCAGTCAATGATATATTATCCATCAAGGGCACTTTCTAGCCGCTACAGCTCAGTGGTTAGTGAACTGGACTACAAAGGACAAGAGGTAGGGTTTGATCCCAACCGACGGCTTCCGGGTTCACTCTGCCTTTAATGGCTACCGGATGTTTTTTTCTGGGAAAGTAAAGCAGCGCGGGCATAATACCGACCACATTACCCCAAAATCATATGTCGAGGGTTTGTAAAATTTATGGTCTCTAACACCATATTCCCTATACGCCACTTAGCGTGACGGGGGCACTTTACTTTATTTCTTTTTAAGGGCACTTTCTGTGGCTTGGTACATAGTCATATTGTATTGTTTTATTATGTCGTAAATGTCCTTAATCCATCATCTTCTTGGTCTACCTCTATATCTTGGTTGTTCCATTTTGTTGTTATAAGCTCTTGACGCTGGTGCTAAGGGGTTCATGCGCGTTAAATGTCCAAATCACTTTCATCTTTGTATCAATCTCTCTATGTATTCGATGACTGGTAGAATCCCAACGGTGTTTTTTATTTCATCGCTCTTTATATTATCTCTTCTTGTTTTGTTCACAGCTTTTCTGATGCATCTCATCTCACATGTTTTCAGTTTTCTTTCTTGATCTTAAGTCAGAGTCCATGTTTGACAGTGATAGCAAAAAAGTTTATGTTCGCCAAATTTATATCTCTAGCAAAGTCACGAACAGTTGAATTTTCCTAAAATATCATTTTTTTCTGTGTGTTTACGTGCCTCTCGCTATACAGGCAGATATTTTCCTGACTTTAGAGGCACTCTCATGTTTTTATTGTCGAGATTTGTAACATTTTGAGCAGATTTTACTTTTCATTAAATTTCATCAGGCAGCGGCCATGTTTTGACCTATTTATTTCGGTTTTTTTTTCGTTCGCCAGCTTTTTACCTCTGACGAAGTCCTTAGAAACTAGGCACTGAATTTTGCGTGTTAATCCATTTTTTCCCCGGCAGCCCTGTGCACAGAGGTCCCTCGCCGCACAGGCAGATAACTCCGACTTCGGGGGTCATCTTCTTCTTTACCCCTGTCACGCCAAGTGGCGTATAGGGAATATGGTGTTAGTGACCATAAATTTTATAGACCTTCGGCACATGATTTTTGGGGTAATGTGGTCTTTATCACGCCCGTGCCGCTTCACTTTCCCAGAAAAAAATCCGGTACCCATTAAAGGCTGGGTGAACCCGGAAGCCGTCGGTTGGGATCGAACCCTACCCCTTGTCCTTTGTAGTCCAGTTTACTAACCACTGAGCTATCGCGTCTCCCTGACTGCGGAGGTACTCATCATATTTTTCTTCCGTTGATGAGTAATTGACGTTTCAAGCCAGGCCTCGCTGCTGAGACCAGGGGTGGTTGCTGCAGAGAGAAATCATAAATAAAAATCCCAACCGGTGTAGCCGGGATTTGAACCTACAACCTCTCTGTCTCGAGAACGGTGTCTTGCCTCGAGACCAACTTCGATTTCAAACTGTCGAGAGTTCTTTAACGTGCGCACAATACACACCGCCGTTATCTGAGAGATCTAGATATCGGTCCATACTACCCAGTCCCAGAGACAAGGGGAGGGTAAAGCCACGAGAAAACCACGGTTTTATAAATTAAGTAAATACGACTTTTTTTCTCTCAAAATTGTCCACCACATGTGGTGGAAATCGAACCTGGAACCTTCTTGCCCCGTGGCCGACATTTTACCTCTGGACCACCCAGCCCCATTAACAAATAAAGTAACAAAGTAAATAAAATAACATTATATTTCATAAGCATGGCCTTATCATCTCCCGTATTTAAGTAACTTTTTTTAGTCCGGAATTATATTGTTATCTATTGACCTTTCAAATCTGAAACAAGTGCAACGTTTGAAATACTTGGGCACAATAACATCAGATGGAGATGCACCACAGAAATAAAAAGCAGAATAGCTCAGGCCAAAATTGCATTTCAGAAAATTAAAGATATCTTATGCAACAAATCTATGTCAAAAGAAATGAGATCGAAAGTTCATCGGTGCTATATAGAACCAATTTTGACCTATGGAAGAGAATCATGGACAGTAGACAAACAAAATAAAAAAACACGATTAGAGGTCACAGAGATGGGATTTCTCAGAAAAATGTTGAAAGTTCCCTGGACAACTAAAAAGACTAATTAGGAAAATCTCAAAGAGGCCGGTACAAAAAGGGTGTTCCTAAAGAACATCAAAAAAGAAACAATCAACATTTTCGGATGAGAAGAAGAAAGTTGGAATACTTGGTTACAACTGGCAAAATAAAAGAAAGAGAGATTGCGGACGACAAAGAGAGAAAATACTGGATAGCTTGGTGTCATGTCATAGAAAACAGTCAACAACAGAACTGATACGATGCACTGTGGATAGAAGATTGTGGAGGGACATGATCGCCTACGCCATTCATTATGGCACATAATGAATGAATTGACCTTTCGAGCCATTGCCGGCCCATAGAGGAAAAAGACCCTGATACTCTTTCTCTTATCTAAATTTGTATTCTAGCAGTTTTCAATCCTCCCCAAGACATTTCATCAAATCTCGCCATTTGTTTCTGTTCTGTGCAAGCAAATCTATCTCATTGAGGGAGACGATTCCTGCTGTTCTTGCCTCTCTGATCAATGTTCTTCTCACTGTCTCTCTGGGTCGGCCTTTTTTTCCTATTACTTGTTGTTTCCCCACATGATGCTCTGTATCTGGCCTACCTTTCATTAACAAAATCGTTTTTACGATAGCAGCTTGTTAAACCTCTGATCAACTGTTCTATACCAAGCGGGAGAAAAACAAATCCTCCATTTTTTAATCCAACCGGAAATTCACCATTATTTTATTAGCTTCCTATTTAACTCTTAAATTCCCGAACTATCTAGTTCAGTGCGAATGATCCAGCTTTATATTATGAACTAACGAACGCCATCTAAACTTCTTGATAAACGTGCTTCTAAAACTTGCCAAAATATAAAACAAATAAGAGAACACATTTTGAACAACATACAAATAACGTTAATAGCAGATTAATAATATTTGAATAAAATATTGACGACTTCCTATGAATATTTCTCCGGAGTTTAAAAGAGTAAAATCCTCAGCGATCTGCACCCTAATAATTAATCCATGTCCTAAGGATCCCCAGCCCACACGACAAACCGACCTCATAAATGAGATAAATATCGTATAATTGAGATAATAGCTAATCTCATATGTGATATTAAACTATTTACCACAGTTTCATGTAACAAATGTAACCTTTCTGGCAGTTTTTGTCTGAAAATAATCCTGACAAATCCCTGATCTGATAGAATTATCCCTATAACCATCTATTTTTCAACAAACTCCTTATAACTCTGTGACCTCTAACATTTATCCTGGCAGTCGACTTTTCCCAGAGGCCCAATCTTATAATTCATTAGCTTAATATAGTTATTGTTACTCTCTTCAAGAAGAATGTTGAGAATAACGTGGATAACTAAGAAGAGTAGTGAGAACGTTTTGAGAGAGGCCAAAGCAAAAAGAGAGCTAATTTCCAAAATTAGGAAGTAACGATCATCATTTTTTGGCCATGTGATGAGAAGGGAACAGCTGGAATATATTGTAACAACTAGGAAAATTGAGGAATGAAGAGATAGAGGGAAGCAAAGAGAAAAGATACCAGACAGCTTAAGAGAATGGTTTGGCAGAAGGTCAACAACAGAAATGATACATAACTGTCGAGATTGAAAGTTGTGGAGAGACATGATCACCTACGCCAGGGGGTGTGGTACTTGATGATGATGATGAATATACTTATTTTCATCTTATACATTTCAACTCTCTTTAGAGCATAAGTCTTCAACAAACACTTTTCAAGCCGTCATTATGTTGATTCCATTCCATACCTACTTCATTTCTTTCTCTTGTAATATCATTTCTGATTCTGTCTTCTCTGGTCACTCCAATTGCTTGAGTTATTGAGTTATTGAGTTATTGAGTTATTTGCGGGTCATCATCATTGCACTCCGAACATCTCCATAGGTGCTCAGATCCTCTCCTCAGCAAGTCCAGTAGTGTCCGCGACTGACGACTCCAGATCTGTGTTGGTTGATAAGTCTTCTTATCTGAATACTTACCGTCGTCATAGTTGATTTTGTCGCTGGGAGTCGATGCTGTGGATGGTCTAGACTCACGTGCACTCACTCAGTCGCACGGTCCAGAACCCGTTTCCACGTTATAAACTGGCCAACTCCAGTAAATCGCTCTGCAGCACGCGGATACACTGTGAGCCTTTTACAATTAAATGAATTAAGCGTCCTTAACAACAGACCGGCGAAAACAAACCGCCATTTCTCACCTCCATTTGCTTTTCTCAGACATCTTATCTTCGTAATGATAAGCTTTCTTTTATGTTTACTTTTACGCGATCATATTTGACACTGATATTGTGGGAATGAATATGTTCTGGCCGATATGGCCGTTCATGATGTGTGCAAAAGACGTTTGTGCTACATCATCATGTGCAATACCGGTTGGCGTAGACGATCATGTCCCTTCCACAATCTTCTATCTACAGTGCATCGTATCAGTTCTATTGTTGACTGTTTTCAATGCCATGACACCAGGCAATCCAGTATTTTCTCTCTTTGTCGTCCGCGATCTCTCTTTCCTTTTATTTTGACAGTTGTAATCAAGTATTTCAACTTTAATCTTCTCATGATGTGCCTGAAAAATGTTGACTGTTTCTTTCTGATGTTTTTTAGGAGCTGTCTTTTTGTGTTGGCCTCTTTGAGAACTTCCTCATTGGTCTTTTTAGCTGTCCAGGGAACTTTCAACATTCTTCTGGGAAATCCCATCGCTATGGTCTTTAATCATCTTTTCATTTGTTTGTCTACTGTCCATGATTCGCTTCCATAGGTTAGAATTGATTTATGTGTTTGTGTTACAGAATATCATAAATATAACAACTTATAACCACCAAAAAAGGGGACTGTCATTTTGCATTTGGTATTAGAAAAATGTAATAGTAAAGAGAGGTAATATCCAACATTAGGAAGAAAGAATCATCATTTTTTTTTTGTCATGTTATGAGAATGAAACAAATGGAATATATTGTAACAACTGGGAAAATCGAGGGACGAAGAGATAGAGGGAAACAAAGTGAAAAGATACCTGACAGTTTAAGAGAATGGCTTGGCAGAAGGTCAACAATAGAAATGATTTTAAAAAAAACTGTCGAGATCTAAATTTGTAGAGAGGTATAATCACCTACGCCAGCAGGCACGGTACGTGACGATGGTGGTTAGAAACATCAGAGGAGCATATACAGGATTGACGTGACTGTATGTGACGTCACTTCATGAAACCAGAGCAAACCAACCAGACCTGGTTAAGACAGCCCACTATCAACCGCCAAACGTTAGGACTGAAGGTCAAATACCGAGAGATTGCTGAATCACGATGCAACAAATTGCCACCCAGTTTAAGAACCCTTCTGTTGAGTATTGAGTGATATATCCATGTTCTACTCTATATTTGGTAGAGGCGATACCCGTAATGTTTTAGTCAAGGATAATAGAAAAATGGAATAAATTGTTTCTTCCTCTTCTTCATTTCAGCTTCCTGTGGAGCATAAGGTCTTGAACAAATACTTTCCAAGTAGTTCAATTTCTTGTCATTCTTTTAAGATCGTTTCATACCTTCCCCAATTGTCATCATCTCTGCTTCCATCTGTCTTCTCCAAGAATATTTTGGTCATCTCCTGGGGGTTCCAAAAAAGGGCATGTCGAGTACTACTCTCTGTTGGCTTACGCAGTGTGTATAATATCCAGCGCCATATTCTTCGTTGTATCTCCTCGTCCACTGATATTTGACTAGTAAGTAAAAGTAAAGAGCCCAGTCACGCCACGTAGCGTATAGAGACTATGGTGTTAGTGGCCATAATTTTTACAGACCTTCGGCACATGATTTTTGAGGTAATATGGTCGGTATTAAGGGAGTCGCGATAGCTCAGTGGTTAGTAAACTGGACTACAAAGGACAAGAGGTAGGATTCGATCCCAACCGCCGGCTTCCGGGTTCACCCAGCCTTAAATGGTTACCGGATTTTTTCTGGGAAAGTAAAGCGGCACGGCGTAATACCGACCACATTACCCCAAAAATCATGTGCCGAAGGTGTGTAAAATGTATGGTCACTAACACCATATTCCCTATACGCCACTTGGCGTGATGGGGGCTTTTTACTTTACTTACTATGGTCGGTATTACGCCCGTGCCGCTTTACTTTCTCAGACGGTTATCCGACAGGACTAGGTATATGATCTCACTACCCAGAGAAACGGGGAGGGTAAAGTGATGAACCAGCCACGGCTTCGAAGCGAAACATTTTCACCGTCTTTGGTAACTTCCTGTCCTGGAGATGACCTCCAGACCTTCTAGTGACACAAAGAAGAAGAAGGAAAAAGAGAAAAGGTAAAGAAGAATACGAAGAAAAGAATAAGAAGAAGACGACGAGGAAGATCAAGAAAATGACGAAATAAAAATACGAAGATAAAGAAGAACACAAAAAAAGACGAAGAAAGGGTTGAAGAATATGACAAAGAACAAAAGAAAAAGGCAAAGAAAGAGAAGAAGAAGACGATGAGGAAGAATATAAAAAAAGACGAAGAAGATGAAGAAAAGAAGACGAAGGAGAAGAGAAAGAAGATGAAAAAGAAGAAGAAGGCGACGAAAACGAAGAAGAATAAAAAGACGAACAAGAATAGGAAAAAAGATGAAGAAAGAAGAAGAAGATTGTCAATGTCGGTTCTCTTCAGGAGAAAAGAAAAAAAAGGTCGGAGGAAAACGGATAAAATGAACAGTTCAATTCGCGTTACTGTTTACTGCCCCTAACGGCTTTTCTAAGAGAGTGTAAATATGGACACAGATGTCAATGCTAGTCTGAGCAGTCAAGTTATTCCTTACAGCAAAGTAGCCAAATCAAACATCTTCCAGCATTCTAGGCTTCCATTCATGCTGTCAACACTCTTGAACCGAAGACTAAAGTGATCGAGACATGACAGAAGAATTGACAGCAATCGTGGCATCAGGCAAATATTGAATAGGGAACTTGCTCAACGGAAAGTCTGTGGGTAGACCAGTAATGAGATACTGAGATGTCTGAAACGCACATCGTGACGTTTTCAACTTTACAAGCAGGGGAGATTGTGGTTAGAATGACGTCATTCGCTTATAGCTGAAAACGTCACGTTAGTATGGGAGCTTTTCAACCTAGGAAGTTTAAATTTTGCATCCCTAGATGCATCTACAGATATGAAATGTGTTAAACGAATGTAGGAGACAGTCTGAGAGATACGATCAGGAATGAAGAACTCAGAAAAAAGCTAGGAGTAACCCCCCGCCATAGAATATGTAAAGAAGCAACAGATACAATGGTTTGTCCACGTGACAAGGCAGAGTGATCAAAACACAACACAACGAGCCCTCAATAAACGTTGCGAGAACACCAGACCCAAGGCACGACCACGAAAAAAAATAGATTGACGGAATATTAGAAGCACTAAGGGAACATAACAGCAGAAGAGGCGAACAGAAGAGCAAAAGACAGCAAATTATATCTCCCCTCGACGCTGAAAGGAAAAGGAGGAAGGAAAGAAGAAGAGAAGTTTTACAAACGTAGTAAAGTACCCCCGTCACGACCTTAAGTGGTGTATAGGGAATATGGTATTAGTGACCATAAATTTTACAGACCTTCGGCACATGATTTTTGGGGTAATGTGGTCGGTATTACGCCCGCGCCGCTTTACTTTCCCAGAAACAAATCCGGTACCCATTAAAGGCTGGGTGAACCGGAAGCCGTCGGTTGGGATCTAACCCTACCTCTTGTCCTTTGTAGTCCAGTTCACTAACCACTGAGCTATCGCGGCTCCCACGAAGAAGAAGGGAAATTTTGGGGTTTTCCCCTGTCAGCCCCCCAGGCTTATGTCTATAGATGGCGATGACCTTCATAGACAGTCCAAAGTTTAGAAATGAACGAAAAATTCGTGCTTCGAACGGGCTCCCAAGACGCTCTATTAGATTAATTTATAATTAAATAAATAATGCTGTAACTAATTTCTTCGGCGCATGGAGACAAACATCACAGGGTGCAAAGTGGTCGGTAACGTAGCCTAGTATTAACAGCAGGTCGTTCCAGTGGCCAAGTGTAACTGAACGGAACTCAAGAACGAACAGAATCAGAAGAGTAGAGACATCATTTTTTTTTTCGGACTGACAAGGATCCGGGGTTCACCCAGCCTCTAAAAATCGGTACAAGATTTTTCTGGGAAGTAAAGGCGGCCTGGCGTGATACCGACCACATTACCCAAAACTGTGCCGTGGTCTTAGAAAAATATGGTCACTAACACCATATTCTCCAAACGCCTAGAAAGGCGTGGAGGGAACCTTTACTTTTACTTGTACTATTTTTAGACATCATTGTAATTGTTTTCAAAGTACTTTCTCATTCAGTTGGCTTTTTTTTTTATCCCCACCCTCAACTAAAATGAAAAATTATTTTGCAACCTGGCAAGTCATCACTAAGCGGGGGGGGGGGGGGGGGGGGGGGGGGGGGAAAGTAATTAAATATGAACCGGCAGAGCTAGAAGCGTGTATGGACGTGTGAAAGGTGTTGACAGTTAATTTAATTTTGTTATGTGTTAAAACACATGCATGAATTATGATGAGGGTGTTGGCTTTGCTACATATTTATGGTTGTATGAAGGCTAAGAAAGGATAGACCGAAAAGTGGGCTGAAACGGAATGAAAAATGTAAAATTATAATACCCGTTAGTCTGTCAGACTTTGAGAGTTGTAAAACTTGAAAATATGACAGCTCTAAAAATGAGGAAATTATCTGGCCACTTCAATTGTAAATAATGATATGTGTTATTTATGATGGCACCCATAAGGTTAAATATATTTTAAATGGCGGAAATGCAGCACTTTGAAACTCCAGTAGGAGATGGAAGATTTCCCTCTTGAGTTTCAGGCAAGAGCTGGCCCTCACCTACAGTACGTTGTAAGGAAGGAGTACATGATGTAAGAAGGAGTACATGATGTAAGAATGAGTACATGATGTAAGAATGAGTACATGATGTAAGAAGGTGTACATGATGTAAGAAGGAGTACATGATGTAAGGAGTACATGATGTAAGAAGGAGTATATGATGTAAGAAGGAGTACATGATGTAAGAAGGGGTACATGATGTAAGAAGGAGTACATGATGTAAGGAGTACATGATGTAAGAAGGAGTATATGATGTAAGAAGTAGTACATGATGTAAGAAGGAGTACATGATGTAAGAAGTAGCACATTTATGTAAGAAGGAATACATGATGTAAGAAGTAGTACATTTATGTAAGAAGGAGTACATGATGTAAGAAGGAGTACATGATGTAAGAAGGAGTACATGATGTAAGAAGCAGTACATGATGTAAGAAGGAGTACATGATGTAAGAAGGAGTACATGATGTAAGAAGGAGTACATGATGTAAGAAGGAGTACATCATGTAAGAAGGAGTACATCATGTAAGAAGGAGTACATCATGTAAGAAGGAGTACATCATGTAAGAAGGAGTACATCATGTAAGAAGGAGTACATCATGTAAGAAGGAGAATACACGTTGTAAAGAAGGAACACACTATGTAAAGATGAAATACAAGCTGTAAAGAAGGAATACACGCTGTAAAGAAGGAATACACGCTGTAAAGAAGGAATACACGTTGTAAAGATGAAATACACGCTGTAAAGAAGGAATACACGCTGTAAAGATGAAATACACGCTGTAAAGAAGGAATACACGCTGTAAAGAAGGAATACACGCTGTAAAGAAGGAATACACGCTGTAAAGATGGAATACACGCTGTAAAGAAGGAATACACGCTGTAAAGATTGAATACACGATGTAGAGATTGAATACACGATGTAAGAAGGAATACACGCTGTAAAGAAGGAATACACGCGGTAAAGATGGAATACACGTTGTAAGAAGGAATACACGCTGTAAAGAAGGAATACACGCTGTAAGAAGGAATACACGCTGTAAAGATTGGATACACGTTGTAAGAAGGAATACACGCTGTAAAGATTGGATACTCGTTGTAAGAAGGAATACACGCGGTAAAGATTGGATACACGTTGTAAGAAGGAATACACGCTGTAAAGATTGAATACACGCTGTAAGAAGGAATACACGCTGTAAAGATGGAATACACGCGGTAAAGATGGAATACACGTTGTAAGAAGGAATACACGCTGTAAAGAAGGAATACACGCTGTAAGAAGGAATACACGCTGTAAAGATTGGATACACGTTGTAAGAAGGAATACACGCTGTAAAGATTGGATACACGTTGTAAGAAGGAATACATGCGGTAAAGATTGGATACACGTTGTAAGAAGGAATACACGCTGTAAAGATTGAATACACGCTGTAAGAAGGAATACACGCTGTAAAGATGGAATACACGTTGTAAAGATGGAATACACGCTGTAAGAAGGAATACACGCTGTAAAGAAGGAATACACGCTGTAAAGATGGAATACACGCTGTAAAGAAGGAATACACGCTGTAAAGATGGAATACACGTTGCAAGAAGGAATACACGCTGTAAAGAAGGAATACACGCTGTAAAGAAGGAATACACGCTGTAAAGAAGGAATACACGCTGTAAAGATGGAATACACGCTGTAAAGAAGGAATACACGCTGTAAAGAAGGAATACATGATGTAAAGATTGAATACACGCTGTAAGAAGGAATACACGCTGTAAAGAAGGAATACACGCTGTAAGAAGGAATACACGCTGTAAGAAGGAATACACGCTGTAAAGATTGAATACACGCTGTAAGAAGGAATACACGCTGTAAAGATTGAATACACGCTGTAAGAAGGAATACACGCTGTAAAGAAGGAATACACGCTGTAAAGATTGAATACACATTGTAAGAAGGAATACACGCTGTAAAGAAGGAATACACGCTGTAAGAAGGAATACACGCTGTAAAGATTGAATACACGCTGTAAGAAGGAATACACGCTGTAAAGATTGAATACACGATGTAAGAAGGAATACACGCGGTAAAGATGGAATACACGTTGTAAGAAGGAATACACGCTGTAAAGATGGAATACACGTTGTAAGAAGGAATACACGCTGTAAAGAAGGAATACACGCTGTAAGAAGGAATACACGCTGTAAAGATTGGATACACGTTGTAAGAAGGAATACACGCGGTAAAGATTGGATACACGTTGTAAGAAGGAATACACGCTGTAAAGATTGGATACACGTTGTAAGAAGGAATACACGCGGTAAAGATTGGATACACGCTGTAAAGAAAGAGTACACGCTGTAAAGATGAAATACACGCTGTAAGAAGGAATACGCGCGTTAAATAAGGAATATACGATGTGATGAAGGAAAGCACTATGTAACAATGGAATTCACTATGTTCCTATTAATATTACACAGACTGCCGCCATTTTTGGCCTACTTTTCTCGATTTTCAACAGCCAAGAACTCTTATAGACATTGGATCTCACTACACAGAGAGGGCTAGACATTAGATCTCACTACACAGAGAGGGCTAGACATTGGATCTCACTACACAGAGAGGGCTAGACATTGGATCTCACTACACAGAGAGGGCTAGACATTGGATCTCACTACACAGAGAGGGCTAGACATTGGATCTCACTACACAGAGAGGGCTAGACATTGGATCTCACTACACAGATAGGGCTAGACATTGGATCTCACTACACAGAGAGGGCTAGACATTGGATCTCACTACACAGAGAGGTCTAGACATTGGATCTCACTACACAGAGAGGGCTAGACATTGGATCTCACTACACAGATAGGGCTAGACATTGGATCTCACTACACAGAGAGGGCTAGACATTGGATCTCACTACACAGAGAGGTCTAGACATTGGATCTCACTACACAGAGAGGGCTAGACATTGGATCTCACTACACAGATAGGGCTAGACATTGGATCTCACTACACAGAGAGGGCTAGACGTTGGGTCTCACTACACAGAGAGGGCTAGACATTGGATCTCACTACCCAGAGAGGGCTAGACATTGGATCTCACTACCCAGAGAGGGCTAGACATTGGATCTCACTACCCAGAGAGGACTAGACATTGGATCTCACTACCCATAGAGGGCTAGACATTGGATCTCACTACCCAGAGAGGGCTAGACACTGGATTTCACTACCTAGAGAGGGCTAGACATTGGATCTCACTACCCAGAGAGGGCTAGACATTGGATCTCACTACCCATAGAGGGCTAGACATTGGATCTCACTACCCAGAGAGGGATAGACATTGGATCTCATTAGATCCTTCCTCTATTGCCGTTGGCGTCGAGGGGAGATACAATCTGCGATTCTTTGCTCTTCTGTTGGCCTCTTCTGGTGTTATCCCTCCTAGTGACCCTAGTATCCCCTTTATCCATCTCTTTCTCGGTCTTCCTCTTAATCTGGCATTTTCGTAGCGTTTGTTTATGTCTCTTTGAGTCATTATTAGTGCAATTTTATTTACGTTATGTCTGTATGATCGCGATTGTTTCTCCATTATTTTGGCTCTCAGCACTGTTTAAGGGGGTAAAAAGACAAATGTTAGGAAAAGTAAGAACAATGAGGCAAGTTAGAAGCGTGTTCCAATTAATCACATACATTTTTTATCCACACATACAACATGCATTATTAAAACAAAATGTGAACTCTATCAAAGTAATGTCTGATGTACACATTACAAATAATGTTGCGTAGCACGTTGTAAAGGAGTCAAGGCATCAAGATGTGTAGAGATGCGAAGCTGCTGTAAAGCTGATGATAATGACGATTGTAAAAAAAAAAAGGAGAAGAAGAGAACGATAATGGCAATTTTTTTTTAAAAAGAAAAGAAGGGAAAAGATAATGACAATTATTTTTAAAAAAGAAGAAATAGGTAATGACAATTTTTTTTTAAAAGAAGAAAAAGATAATGGCAATTTTTTTAAAAAAAAGAAGAAAAGATAATGACAATTTAAAAAAAAGAAGAAAAAGATAATGACAATTTAAAAAAAAAAGAAGAAAAAGATAATGACAATTTTTTTTTAAAAAGAAGAAAAAGATAATGACAATTTTTTTAAAAAGAAGAAAAAGATAATGACAATTTTTTTTTAAAAAGAAGAAAAAGATAATGACAATTTTTTTTTAAAAAGAAGAAAAAGATAATGACAATTTTTTTTTAAAAAGAAGAAAAAGATAATGACAATTTTTTTTTAAAAAGAAGAAAAAGATAATGACAATTTTTTTTTAAAAAGAAGAAAAAGATAATGACAATTTTTTTTTAAAAAGAAGAAAAAGATAATGACAATTTTTTTTTAAAAAGAAGAAAAAGATAATGACAATTTTTTTTAAAAAGAAGAAAAAGATAATGACAATTTTTTTTTAAAAAGAAGAAAAAGATAATGACAATTTATAAAAAAAAGAAGATTAAACAGATCATGACAATTTTTTTAAAAAAAAAAGAAGAAAAAGATAATGACCAATTTAAAAAAAAAAAAAGAAAAAAAAAGAAGCTCATCGTACCAGCTTGATCAGGTGTACCTGTAAAAACCAACACATCGCGCAAACAAAAACAATCAGAAGACACATTAACAGAGTCCCGGTTGAGTCTAGCAAAAAGCCGTCAATTGACTGTTAAATATTTGAATGACAGATAGAAGGCACATAATCTTGCACACACACTGAAGGTACGGATTGAGGTTTACAAACGATGTGTAAATATACATATATTTTTTTTTCGTTCACCAGCTTTTATCTCTGACGAAGTGCCTGGAGACTCGGAACTGAATTTTGCGTGTTAACTCTTTTCGTACGTTTAGCCTCACTGTGCGCCATGCCGATTTCGGCAACGTACGTTTCGCCGCATAGTGCGTCACTCTCAATTTTATTAGTGTGAACGCCATTAAACCATATTCTTTTTACATGTCATGTATCATCTGGATATTGGTGAAATCTAATACCTTGTTCAGTTATCTAAACATTCATATATAATATGGTATATGTTAGATAAATATAAATATATAGATTGATTCTTAAAACCATGAACAATTTTGTCTCTAAAATCTCTTCCCTTGCGTCGATAAAAAGCTTCTGTACGGAAAGTGTTAATCCATTATTCCCTGGCAGCCGTGTGCACAGGGGTCCCTCGCCGCACAGGCAGATAACTCCGACTTCGGAGGTACTCATATTTGTTTCCGTCGATGAATAATTGACGTTTTAAGCCGGGCCTCGCTGCTGAGACCAGGTGTGGTTGCCGCAGAGAGAAATCATAAATAAAAATCCCAACTGGTGCAGCTGGGATTTGAACCCACAACCTCTCAGTCTCGAGGCCGGCCTCTTGCCTCAAGACCAACCAGTCCCCCTGGTGTGTGAATAGAGTGATGCACAAACAGTGCCGTCATTGATCAACCGTTTGTTTAAATTAACCTATTTAGAACCCTTTAACCCTTTAAGTTAACCTATTTGGAAAGATAAGAGCATTAATATTGGCTCTAAAATCAGGCTGGAGCCGCGATAGCTCAGTGGTTAGTGAACAGAACTACAAAGGACAAGAGATAGGATTCGATCACAACCGACGGCTTCCGGGTTCACCCAGCCTTAAATGGGTACTGGATTTTTTTTCTGGGAAAGTAAACCGGCACGGACGTAATACCGACCGCATTACCCCAAAAATCATGTGCCGAAGGTCTGTAAAATGTATGGTCACTAACACCATATTCCATATACACCACTTGGCAGGACGGGGCTCTTTACTTTTTACTTAAAATCAGGCTGATGCCTTCCCTTGCTATAACTGTGTTTTTTTTTTTATTCGCTAGCAAAACATGGACACTTACATCAGAGCTATAGAAGAAAATACAAGCTATGAAGATCGAATGTTATTGTAAGGTTTTGTAGCAAGGTAAAGAGCCCCGTTACGTCAAGTAGTGTATAAAGAATATGGTATTAGTGACAATAATTTTTTAGTGGTAATGTGGTCGGTATTACGCCAGTGCTGTTTTACTTTCCCAGAAAAATAATCCTGTACCCATTTAAGGCTGGTTGAACCCGGAAGCACTCAAAAGGAGGAAGGAAAAAGATAGGGAGAAAGATGATGTGACGAAAAAGAAAGGAAAAAGAGAGGGAGAAATATGATGTGACGAAAAAGAAAAGGTAGAAGAAAAGAGAGAAAGATGATGTGACGAAAAAGAAAGGAAAAAGAGAGGGAGAAATATGATGTGACGAAAAAGAAAAGGTAGAAGAAAAGAGAGAAAGATGATGTGACGAAAAAGAAAAGGAAGAAAAGAGGGAGAAAGATGATGTGACGAAAAAGAAAAGGTAGAAGAAAAGAGAGAAAGATGATGTGACGAAAAAGAAAGGAAAAAGAGAGGGAGAAATATGATGTGACGAAAAAGAAAAGGTAGAAGAAAAGAGAGAAAGATGATGTGACGAAAAAGAAAAGGAAGAAAAGAGGGAGAAAGATGATGTGACGAAAAAGAAAAGGTAGAAGAAAAGAGAGAAAGATGATGTGACGAAAAAGAAAAGGAGGAAGAGAGGTAGAAAGATGATTCGATGAAAAAGAAAAAGGAATAAGAGAGAGAGAGAGAGAAAGATGATGTGATGAAAAAGAAAAAGGAAGAAGAGAGAGAGAGATGACGTGACGAAAAAGAAAAGGAAGAAGAGAGAGAGAGAGAGAAATGATAGAAGGAAAATGAAAATAAAGTAGAAAAGGAGCAAGGGGAGAAAAAAACAAAAGGAAGGGGAAGAAAGAAGAAAAAAAACATAAAAGATTACAAATAAGAGAAATAGATATATTACATATTCAGATCAAGGTTAAAGAGAAAATGTACAACAAAACGTCTCTACGCTGGAAAGCAAAGCTGTGACGCATCCGCTTATTTTAGCACATCTTTTAGTGGAGTCAGTGGCGTAATGGTTTCTTGCCTGATATTTTCGTTTCCTTTCTCCTTGATCAAAGACTTGATACCAGTTCTTCTTTCCGTTGGATGGACTCACTGTAGGCCGTTTCTCAAACTGTTACCGTTGGATGGACTCACTGTAGGCCGTTTCTCAAACTGTTACCGTTGGATGGACTCACTGTAGGCCGTTTCTCAAACTGTTACCGTTGGATGGACTCACTGTAGGCCGTTTCTCAAACTGTTACCGTTGGATGGACTCACTGTAGGCCGTTTCTCAAACTGTTACCGTTGGATGGACTCTGTAGGCCGTTTCTCAAACTGTTACCGTTGGATGGACTCACTGTAGGCCGTTTCTCAAACTGTTACGTTTTGTGAACATAAAATATAGTGCTCCTTGCAACTTTGCCAGTTGTCATAATTATGATCTCAGTAGGGTTTTGTATATATAAATATATATTATACACACACACATATATATATATATATATATATATATATATTTGTATCATTAGGGAGCCGCGATAGCTCAGTGATTAGTGAAATGGACTACAAAGGACAAGAGGTCGAGTTCCATCCTGATAGACGGCTTCTAGGTTCACCCAGCCTTAAATGGGTACCTGACTTTTTTTCTGGGAAAGTAAAGCGGCACGGGCGTAATACCGACCACACTACCCTAAAAATCATGTGCCGACGGTTTGTCCAAATTATGGTCACTAACACGATATTCCCTATAACGCTACTTGGCGTGACGAGGCCCTTTATTATTTTTATTTTACTTGTTATAATGTATCATTATCGTGATCAGATCACATGTCCTTTGCAGAACGTTGCCTTCACCACAGCCTGTCTGAAAAAAAAAAAATCTGTCTCTGGTCAAATCTCCAACTTCTTCTGTTGTCACGTTCACTGTCTCCTTGTTTGGGTCTGTCTCTGATGCGAAATCCAGGAACCAAGCTTCCATTATTTTCCTTTCCAAACCCTAGTGTCTTGTGACGTAAAAGTAAAGTAAAGTACCCCAGTCACGCCAAGTGGCGTATAGGGAAATAATGTGTTAGTGACCATATATTTTACACACCTTCAGCACATGATTTTTGAGGTAATGTGGTCGGTATTACGCCCGTGCTGCTTTACTTTCCCAGAAAAAAATCCGGTACCCATTTAAGGCTGGGTGAACCTGGAAGCCGTCGGTTGGGATCGAACCCTACCCCTTGTCCGTGGTAGTCCAGTTCACTAACCACTGAGCTATCGCGGCTCCCTGTCTTGTGAAGTGACCATAGTATTTTATATCTCATATACGTTTATTACACATAGGACACCTCGATGGCTGAGTGGTCAGTGCGTGCGCCCCATGATAGGAAAGGTCTGAGTTTATTTTGCAGAAGCGGTGGATTTTTTTGCAGATTTACAAAGCTTTGAGGTTTGCCCACTCTCGAAAAATTGGTACCAGTGGTAATCTTGGGAAGTAGAGGCGGCCTGGCGTGACACCGACCATATCACTCACAATTGTGTCGTTAGGTTATAGAAGAAAATTATCACTTTAGCAGATTTCTCAATCGTCAAGCAATGTGGGAAGAGAACTTTCACTTTCTTCTCTGTTTTCTTCTGTTTTTTCTGTAGTTTCTTCTCTAGTTTCTTTTCTATTTTCTTCTCTGTTTTATTTTCTAGTTTCTTCTGGTTTCTTCTCTAGTTTCTTCTGTTTTCTTCTCTAGTTTCTTCTGTTTTCTTCTCTAGTTTCTTTTCTATTTTCTTCTGTTTTCTTATCTAGTTTCTTCTTTTTCTCTCGATTCTTCTCTGTTTTCTTCTCTAGTTTCTTCTGTTTTCTTCTCTACTTTCTTTTCTATTTTCTTCTATTTTCTTCTCTAGTTTCTTCTGTTTTTTTCTCTAGATTCTTCTCTGTTTTCTTCTCTAGTTTCTTCTGGTTTCTTCTCTAGTTTCTTCTGTTTTCTTCTCTAGTTTCTTCTGTTTTCTTCTCTATTTTCTTCTGTTTTCTTCTCTATTTTCTTTTCTATTTTCTTCTGTTTTCTTCTCTAGTTTCTTCTGTTTTTTTTTCTGTAGATTCTTCTCTGTTTTCTTCTCTAGTTTCTTCTGTTTTCTTCACTAGTTTCTTTTCTATTTTCTTCTGTTTTCTTCTCCAGTTTCTTTTGTTTTTTTTTCCTCTAGATTCTTCTGTTTTCTTCTATGGTTTTTTCTCTGTTTTCATTTCTGTTATCTTCTGTTTTCTTTTCTATTTTCTTCTCTGTTTTTTTCTCTATTTTCTTCTCTATTTTCTTCTCTATTTTCGTCTCTGTTTTCTTCTCTATTTGCTTCTCTAGTTTCTTCTGTCTTCTGCTTTTTTTCTATTTTTTTTCTCTGTTTTCTTCTCTGTTTTTTTTTTCTTTTCTGTTTTCTTCTCTGTTTTCTTTTCTATTTTCTTCTCTGTCTACTTATTTCTTCCAGTTCTTCTATAAACTCATGTTTCGAGAGCTTTACTTCTCTATTCTGTTTTCTAACCGAAGTTCTTAAAACTTGAGCACGGTACTCAAATGTTAAAATGTTCAGTACAATACACAAACCGAATTAATAATGTTGTATATTTTCTGTACTTTTACATTAATATAACTTGTGCAAAACAGGAGAGAAAGCTAAATGTATTCCATATGCGATGAGGCTACTACTACATTAATATAGTCTGAGTGAGAACAACGGAAAAGACACAGTGAAGGCTGTAATCATTTTATAAAACCTACTTACTGAATTTTGTTCAAAGAAATATTTCAAGGCCTTCGACTGTCTCTTCTGCTTTCTTATTTAATAGCCAGATTTCAACACTGTACAGAAACGTTAAGAGCGTTCAGTAGATGTAAGTAAGTAAAAAGTAAAGAGCCCCGTCACACCAAGTGGCGTATAGGGAATATGGTGCTAGTGACTATAAATTTTACAGACCTTCGGCACATGATCTTTGGGGTAATGTGGTCGGTATTACGCCCATGCCGCTTTACTTTCCCAGAAAAAAATTCCGGTACCCATTTAAGGCTGGGTGAACCCGGAAGCCGTCGGTTGGGATCGAACCCTACTTCTTGTCATTTGTAGTCCAGTTCGTTCAGTAGATGTAATACTTTATTATTCTCAACTTTAATCCCCGAGGGAAAAAACAAAAGAGGAAGACCAAAATATTATTGGAGAAGATCGGTGGAAGCAGAGATGAAGATCATGCGGAAGATAAGGAATGATCTTAAAAGAATGGCAAGATACAGAACGGCTTGGAAAGTGTTTGTTGAAGACCTATGCTAAACAGGGATTTGAAAGTGTTTGTTGAAGACCTATGCTAAACAGGGATTTGAAAGTGTTTGTTGAAGACCTATGCTAAACAGGGATTTGAAAGTGTTTGTTGAAGACCTATGCTAAACAGGGATTTGAAAGTGTTTGTTGAAGACCTATGCTAAACAGGGATTTTAAAGTGTTTGTTGAAGACCTATGCTAAACAGGGATTTGAAAGTGTTTGTTGAAGACCTATGTTCCACTAGGAGTTGGAAGTATTTGTTGAAGACCTATGCTAAACAGGGATTTGAAAGTGTTTGTTGAAGACCTATGCTAAACAGGGATTTGAAAGTGTTTGTTGAAGACCTATGCTCCACTAGGAGTTGGAAGTATTTGTTGAAGACCTATGCTCCACTAGGAGTTGGAAGTATTTGTTGAAGACCTATGCTCCACTAGGAGTTGGAAGTATTTGTTGAAGACCTATGCTCCACTAGGAGTTGGAAGTATTTGTTGAAGACCTATGCTCCACTAGGAGTTGGAAGTATTTGTTGAAGACCTATGCTCCACTAGGAGTTGGAAGTATTTGTTGAAGACCTATGCTCCACTAGGAGTTGGAAGTATTTGTTGAAGACCTATGCTCCACTAGGAGTTGGAAGTATTTGTTGAAGACCTATGCTCCACTAGGAGTTGGAAGTATTTGTTGAAGACCTATGCTCCACTAGGAGTTGGAAGTATTTGTTGAAGACCTATGCTCCACGGGATGTTGAAAGTGTTTGTTGAAGACCTATGCTCCACGGGATGTTGAAAGTGTTTGTTGAAGACCTATGCTAAACAGGGATTTGAAAGTGTTTGTTGAAGACCTATGCTAAACAGGGATTTGAAAGTGTTTGTTGAAGACCTATGCTAAACAGGGATTTGAAAGTGTTTGTTGAAGACCTATGCTAAACAGGGATTTGAAAGTGTTTGTTGAAGACCTATGCTCCACAAGGAGTTGAAAATATTTGTTGAAGAACTATGCTAAACAGGGATTTGAAAGTGTTTGTTGAAGACCTATGCTAAACAGGGATTTGAAAGATAAAAGAAAAAATATAATAACGTGAGAATGGGTGGAAGAAAACTGAGTACAAGATTGAAGTGAAGAAGAGAGGAAGAATCCACAGCAGAATAATAAATTCTCAATTTTAACTTTCTTGAAGTTCTTTACTTTGATGTCAGTATATTATTCGCGTTTCAATAAAAAAAAAATCTGGGATCTTTTCAAAGAGCTTAAATTTGATTCCAGAGATTGAAACATGGAAAATGAGTGCTAATTTTCGAAAGTCGTTCTGACATAACATTTTTATTTCACTATTTTTGTTAACAAAATGTTAATCATGGATTAATTTAATTTTGTGCGCGTATATGATAAGGTTCATGTTGCATTGTTTCAAGTATTTTCGTTATTATTTTTACTGCACCGTGTGAAATGGAAAACTGCACTCCAGTAAATCTTCTGTTTGAGAAGATTACATTGTCCTATAAATTTTCGAATTAAGAGATTACATTCCATTTGTGAATCTTGAATTCCTAGATTCAACACCAATTATTTGCTCATTGATTTCGTAATGTCGTGTACTTTCCTGTCCTTCTTGGCTTTTTATCATTTTTGTGTACTTTGGATCTGTTTTGTAAAATTCTTTTCTGCCTTTCTTTATATAAATATTCCTTCGAATTTTTATTGTATGTTTTCTTTTATGTGGCGTTATCATTGCGTGTTGTCCTGTCCTATCCGCTCTTTTTATTGTCTTATGTACATTATAATTTTGTTGTATTTAACTATATAAGTTATATACTAATAATAAGTAATATTAAAGGTTCTAAAGGAAATTTCGTAATTAGTCTGTAGATGGGTAATAAGGGCCAGACCTGCGACACTCTGAACAAAAAAATCTAGTAATGTAGATTTCGGAAGTGTTTAGATATTGCCGAAAAAGATCCACAAAGACTTTACATAGGAAATTAAATGTGAAAACATTGTGTCTTCTTCGGATCTCAAACAAAAGCTAGAAAGATTACATTTCAAATGAACTGATAAGAGACGAATCGAAACAAGAATACGTGTCGAGATTTATATGAAGAAGGTGTTGGAAATACATCGGTCATGTGCTGAGAATGAATGAAGAAACACTTCCCTGTCAGGTGTTCATGTGGAAACCACCTGGTAAAGGAAAACAAGGTAGACCCAGAGAATCGCTACGCAGAAACATTACTAGGGAATGCTCAACCACGGGACTAAGAAACGACAAAGAACTAGCATCAAATCGTCAATCATGTAGAACTATGACATCCGTCCTATGTGCCGCCTTCGGCCCGAGAGAATAATGAATGAATGAATGAAAAAGATATGAAATAAATCCTTAATGTCGGCGATCCTTGGCCAAAGGCAAGATGAAGATGTAGAAAAGAATAAAAATTAAGATAATAAAGATTATGATGGTGATAACGAAAAAAGAACAAAGAAGTAAGAGAAGAAATGTATGATAATGATGATGGTGATAACGAAAAAAGAACAAAGAAGTAAGAGAAGAAATGTATGATAATGATGATGGTGATAACGAAAAAAGAACAAAGAAGAGAAGAAGTGTATGATAATGATGATGGTGATAACGAAAAAAGAACAAAGAAGTAAGAGAAGAAATGTATGATAATGATGGTGGTGATGACGAAAAATGATCAAAGAAGAAAGAGAAGAAGTGTATGATAATGATGATGGTGATAACGAAAAAAGATCCAAAGAATAAGAGAAGAAATGTATGATAATGATGATGGTGATGGCGAAAAAAGATCGAAGAAGTTAGAGAAGAAATGTATGATAATGATGAAGGTGATAACGAAAAAAGATCAAAGAAGTAAGAGAAGAAATGTATGATAATGATGATGGTGATGGCGAAAAAAGATCAAAGAATAAGAGAAGAAATGTATGATAATGATGAAGGTGATAACGAAAAAAGATCAAAGAAGTAAGAGAAGAAATGTATGATAATGATGATGGTGATAACGAAAAAAGAAACAAAGAAGTAAGAGAAGAAATGTATGATAATGATGATGGTGATGGCGAAAAAAAGATAAAAGAATAAGAGAAGAAATGTATGATAATGATGATGGTGATAACGAAAAAAGAACAAAGAAGTAAGAGAAGAAATGTATGATAATGATAATGGTGATAACGAAAAAGAACAAAGAATAAGAGAAGAAATGTATGATAATGATGGTGGTGATGACGAAAAAAGAACAAAGAAGTAAGAGATGAAGTGTATGATAATGATGATGGTGATAACGAAAAAAGATCAAAGAAGTAAGAGAAGAAGTGTATAATAATGATGGTGGTGTTGACGAAAAAAGAACAAAGAATAAGAGAAGAAATGTATGATAATGATGATGGTGATGACGATGTCTCCAAAGAAAGCATTGCAGGAGACATAACTAGTTGAAACAAAATTTTCAATTACAGCAAGACAGAGATATCTAATGTAAGTTACATGTTTATAAAAGATATCACTGTGATCAGGTATCCTACTGGCTAGTGCAGGTTATTATGCCATTTCGCAGAATTCGATCGCCGCTAGTGCAGGTTATTATGCCATTTCGCAGAATTCGATCTCCGCTAGTGCAGGTTATTACGCCATTTCGCAGAATTCTATCTCCGCTAGTGCAGGTTATTACGCCATTTCGCAGAATTCTATCTCCGCTAGTGCAGGTTATTATGCCATTTCGCAGAATTCTATCTCCGCTAGTGCAGGTTATTACGCCATTTCGCAGAATTCTATCTCCGCTAGTGCAGGTTATTACGCCATTTCGCAGAATTCTATCTCCGCTAGTGCAGGTTATTATGCCATTTCGCAGAATTCGATCTCCGCTAGTGCAGGTTATTACGCCATTTCGCAGAATTCTATCTCCGCTAGTGCAGGTTATTACGCCATTTCGCAGAATTCTATCTCCGCTAGTGCAGGTTATTATGCCATTTCGCAGAATTCGATCTCCGCTAGTGCAGGTTATTACGCCATTTCGCAGAATTCTATCTCCGCTAGTGCAGGTTATTATGCCATTTCGCAGAATTCGATCTCCGCTAGTGCAGGTTATTACGCCATTTCGCAGAATTCTATCTCCGCTAGTGCAGGTTATTACGCCATTTCGCAGAATTCTATCTCCGCTAGTGCAGGTTATTATGCCATTTCGCAGAATTCTATCTCCGCTAGTGCAGGTAATTACGCCATTTCGCAAAATTCTATCTCCGCTAGTGCAGGTTATTACGCCATTTCGCAGAATTCTATCTCCGCTAGTGCAGGTTATTACGCCATTTCGCAGATTTATATCTCCTGATGTTTATCAACATTTTTCGGGCAATTCATGAGAAGAGGAAAGTTGGAATACTTGTTTACAACTGACAAAATAAAAGGAGAGAGAGATCATGGACGACAAAGAGAGAAAATACTGGATAGCTTGGTGTCATGGCATGGAAAACAGTAATCAACAGAACTGATACGATGCACAGTAGATAGAAGATTGTGGAAGGACATGATCGCCTACGCCAACCGGCATGACACACGATGATGATGATGATGTTTATCAATTAAGCTTTTGACTTCCTATCATGCAATTCTCTCAAAGTGTTGGACGTGTCTGCGCAACCATCTCTATCATTTTGTGTGTGTGGCCATTTGTCGTAATAAATGTCACCTCTCTCTCTCTCTTATTCTTCTTTCGCTTGACCCTTTCCCCCAAGGCGGCAGCGTTTGTAGTCAAAGTTTCAACTATTAGGAAAGTCAGACTGATACACGTTTCCTACCAGGGTTTGTGTCAAATTTCCCTTCTCTTTTGTGAGTTTACCGCCAGGACTACCATGTTCCTCCTGCATGGATTTAGGCGCCATATTACCTGCAGTGACGATTTTCTACAGTGACTCTCAACATTTAGGGTTGCGGGAATCGGTTCTCTTTTATAGATGTGTTATTTTAATTATTTGAATAATGCCCTATGACGTTTTCGTCGGCGAATCGGAGGCGCCCTAACCTCCTCCCCGGGTAGGTACGACCCGTCAGCCTAAAGATGGCAACGCATCTAGAAGAAGGTCAACTCCGATTATAAACCCCGCTGTCTAGCGGGTACCCGTTCACGGAATAGATTTAGGGAGTAAACCGTGAGGAAAAATCCGGAGATGGAGTCCCTAAGGCAGTCCAGTGTTGATTTCAACATTGCTCTGGCAACTCCTGCGGCGCAGTTGGCACCAAACTGTTCTTGCCCTGCTAGACCTTTGGATCGCTCGGCTGCGTGGAGTGAAGAAACATGTATGGGCAACAACTTGGCTCTTTCTTTTTCTGCCCAAGCTCGCGACCTGGAGATGTCTAGGCGCGCTGAAAAATCCATAGTCATCTATGACTGACGGAGGCTACTAAGGTATTTTAATTAACCCTGTGCAATAAATAAGTCTTAGAAATGAAATACAAACTCCACTTACCTGCTGGGCCCACTTGAAACCTTTGGACTTGTCTTTATCGGAATACAAATTCCTAGCTTTTTTCTCAGTTCTTCATTTCTGATCTTATCTCTCAGACTGTTTCCTGTCATCCGTCTGACACATTTAATCTCAGTATAGATTATTTTTCTTATTGTTCTTGCATCTAGAGTCCAGGACTGGCATTGGTAGCATAACAGTACAATGCCCGTTTTGCCTCTAGAGTTAATTCCGTGTTGGACAACAGTAATTAGGAATGTGCCAGACTTCAAAAATTGCAACTATAAAAGATGTACAATATACACTTTTAGTTGTACACTATTTCATTACGTTGCCGCCACAGTTGTTTGTCACTGATATTTTAGTTGCTGTGCCTACTTATGTCTTTCCAGGAATATAAAAAACACATCCTTCTATTGGTTATAGTTAGTCGAAGGCGCCGGTATCACTGCAAACGAATTTAAATCCATAATTGCAGAACCGCCCGTGCCAGTGGAATCATTCGAATTAAAACTCAACTCATTGAAGGATCCAAACAAAGAAATGCTGCTGCAGTCCCCAACATTGCAACTACAGCAAACGGCAAAAGACATAAGGTCAAGCCGCACCGAAAGTGACCGCAGTTGAACTGTCCATCGTCATATGATATTATCATTCATCGTAAGCAATCGGAGTATCGAAACACGAACCGGATGAAAAACACAGCTCACGGTGTGCACTAAGCACTAAACTCAGTAGCTCCGACAGCAAGCCGGACTTGGAATATGAAGTAACTGCAAGAAGGAACACTATTCAGACTGAGCCTCAACAGTTCCTGCTGCCTATCCGCCATATTGACCGGAAGTCCATACTTCTATTATACATTCAAAGTGACTAGAAAATGTATCTGGAAATTAAAAAAAAAACGTTTGTCGTTAAAAAATTAAAAATACTACATTCCCCGAAACTCTCAGATTCAATGTTTATCTTCTTCTTTCCTTCCTCATTTGCCTTTAAAATAGTTTCCTAGTGCTTCTAATATTCCGTCAATCCATCGTGGATTTTGTGGTCGACCTTTGAGTCTGGTATTCTCGCAACGTTTATTGAGGGCTCGTTGTGTTGTTTTGATCTTTCTACCGTGTCACGTGGCCAAACCATTTTATCTGTTGTTTTTTTTAAAATATATATATATTCTATGGCGGGGGGCTATTCCTAACTTCTTTTTTTTTTCTCAAGTTCTTCATTTCTGATCTTATCTCTCAGACTGTTTCCTGTTATTTGTCTAACACATTTCATCTCTGTAGAGATTATTTTTCTTATTGTTCTTGCATCTAGGGTCCAGGTCTGGCATTGGTAGCACAACGTTGGGATGAAAATTATATTGTAGATTGCCCGTTTTGCCTCTAGAGTTATTTCCTTGTTGGACAATAGTGGTGATAGCTGTCCCATGATTTGACAAGCTTTGTTGCATCTTTATTCTATCTCTGCTGTTTGTGAACTATCGTTTGTCACTAAACTCCCTACGTATTTGAATTCCTCTACTTGTTTTAGTTGCCTGCCTTCTATAGTTACATTGATGTTCTGTTTTATTTTTGGCAACAGTCATGACTTTTGTTTTGTTGATGCTGATTTTTATGTTGTATTTTGTACCATGGACAGCTAAGAAGAGTAATGAAAATGTTCTGAAAGTGGTCAAAGCAAAAAGAGAGCTAATTTCCCTTATTATGAAGAAACAATCATCATTTTTTGACCATGTAATGAGAAGAGATTAACTGGAATATATTGTAACAACAGGAAAAATTGAGGGACAAAGAGATAGAGCGAAGCAAGGAGAAAAAATAGCAGACAGCTTAAGAGAATGGCTTGACAGAAGGTCAACAGCAAAAATGATAAATAACTGTCGAGATCGAAAGTTGTGGAGAAACATGATCACCTACGCCAGCAAGCCCGGTACTTGATGATGATGATGATGATTTTGTACCTGTGCTGTTGAGTGTTTTCAACGCCACTGCAAACAAGATATTCCCTGTAGACCACACTGGCTATGTAGAAATATCTCGTTCATCTTTCTAAGGATCTTCAGTGCCTACCTGTCAACTGTTTCATCACAGAAAACCCGCGAGTACAAGCCAGGGTAATTATCATCATGTGCCATACCGGTTGGCGTGGACGATCATGTTCTTCCACAATCTTCTATCTACAGTGCATAACATCAGTTCTGTTGTTGACTGTTTCCCATGCCATGACACCAAGCTATCTAGTATTTTCTTTATTTGTCGCCCGCGATCTCTTTTTCCTTGTATTTTCCAGTTGTAACCAAGTATTCCAACTTTCCTCTTCTCATGATGTGCCCGAAAAATGTTGATTGTTTCTTTCTGATGTTTTTTAGGAGCTCCCTTTTGGTGTTGGCCTCTTTGAGAACTTCCTCATTGGTCTTTTTAGCTGTCCAGGGAACTTTCAACATTCTTCTGAGAAATCCCATCTCTGTGGCCTTTGAGCGTCTTTTCATTTGTTTGTTAACTGTCCAGGGTAATAAATTCATATAATTCTTAAACATCCCAAACCTGCAAATTGTCCATCTATTCAAGCACATCTATTTTGGACTGTGCCACCAGTCATGCACTCACTCAGAGTAGATACAGTCATTGCTTTCTTAAAGTATAAGCGATTCCATCTTTCTCAACTTTCATTCAAATTATTATCAAGTACCGTGTCTGCTGGCGTAGGTGATCATGTCTCTACACAACTTTCGATCTCGACGGTTATTTATCATTTCTGTTGTTGATCTTCTGCCAAGCCATTCTCTTAAGCTGTCTGGTATCTTTTCTCTTAGCTTCCCTCTATCTCTTCGTCCTTCAAATTTCCCAGTTGTCACAATATATTCCAGTTGTTCTCTTCTTATTACATGGCCAAAAAATGATGATTGTTTCTTCCTAATATTGGAAATTAGCTCTCTTTTTGCTTTGACCTTTTTCATGACGTTTTCATTACTCTTTTTAGCTGTCCATGTTATTCTCAATATTCTTCTGTAAAACCACTTTTCTACAGCCCCCAGTGATTTTCTTTTCTGCTGTTCTATTGTCCATGATTCACATCCATATGTTAAGACTGGCACTACGTAGCACTTTAGAACTATTTTTCTTGCTTCAATTGTCAAAAATTGATTGCACAGTAATTCCTCATTTTGTTTCTAATGAAAGCTGCTTTTGCCTGAGCCATTCTGCATCTCACCTCTGTTGTACATCTACCATCTCACCTCTGTTGTACATCTACCATCTCACCTCTGTTGTACATCTACCATCTCACCTCTGTTGTACATCTACCATCTCACCTCTGTTGTACATCTACCATCTCACCTCTGTTGTACATCTACCATCTCACCTCTGTTGTACATCTACCATCTCACCTCTGTTGTACATCTACCATCTCACCTCTGTTGTACATCTACCATCTCACCTCTGTTGTACATCTACCATCTCACCTCTGTTGTACATCTACCATCTCACCTCTGTTGTACATCTACCATCTCACCTCTGTTGTACATCTACCATCTCACCTCTGTTGTACATCTACCATCTCACCTCTGTTGTACATCTACCATCTCACCTCTGTTGTACATCTACCATCTCACCTCTGTTGTACATCTACCATCTCACCTCTGTTGTACATCTACCATCTCACCTCTGTTGTACATCTACCATCTCACCTATGTTGTACATCTACCATCTCACCTCTGTTGTACATCTACCATCTCACCTATGTTGTACATCTACCATCTCACCTATGTTGTACATCTACCATCTCACCTCTGTTGTACATCTACCATCTCACCTCTGTTGTACATCTACCATCTCACCTCTGTTGTACATCTACCATCTCGCCTCTGTTGTACATCTACCATCTCGCCTCTGTTGTACATCTACCATCTCGCCTCTGTTGTACATCTACCATCTCGCCTCTGTTGTACATCTACCATCTCGCCTCTGTTGTACATCTACCATCTCGCCTCTGTTGTACATCTACCATCTCACCTCTGTTGTACATCTACCATCTCACCTCTGTTGTACATCTACCATCTCACCTCTGTTGTACATCTACCATCTCACCTCTGTTGTACATCTACCATCTCACTTATGTTGTACATCTACCATCTCACCTCTGTTGTACATCTACCATCTCACCTCTGTTGTACATCTACCATCTCACCTCTGTTGTACATCTACCATCTCACCTCTGTTGTACATCTACCATCTCACCTATGTTGTACATCTACCATCTCACCTCTGTTGTACATCTACCATCTCACCTCTGTTGTACATCTACCATCTCACCTCTGTTGTACATCTACCATCTCACCTCTGTTGTACATCTACCATCTCACCTCTGTTGTACATCTACCATCTCACCTCTGTTGTACATCTACCATATCACCTCTGTTGTACATCTACCATATCACCTCTGTTGTACATCTACCATATCACCTCTGTTGTACATCTACCATATCACCTCTGTTGTACATCTACCATCTGAGGTTAACATTGTTCCAAGATACTCCATTCATAAGATGGATTTACTCATTCCAATAGTTAAGATATTTATTTCAACCTTTGTTGGTGTTACTATTATATTATTAAATCAACGCAGAGCTGGCGTTGTCAGTCTTCACACACATACTTTGTGAGGAGATGGAAGCATTTTTTTAAAAGAAATCTTATGTACATGCCAAAAAGAGCTTTCCAAAAAATGAAGAAGGTACTGTGCAATCCATTTTTGACAATAGAAACAAGAAAAATAGTTCTGAAATGTTATGTAGAGCCAGTCTTAACATATGGATGTGAATCATGGACAATAGGACAACAGACAATGAAATCACTGGAGTCTGCAGAAATGTGGTTTTACAGAAGAATGTTGAGACTACCATGGACAGCTAATAAGGGTAATGAAAACGTTCTGAAAGAGGTCAAAGCAAAAAGAGAGCTAATTTCCATTATTAGGAAGAAACAATCATCATTTGTTGGCCATGTAATGAGAAGTGAACAACTTGAATATATTGTAACAAATGGGAAAATTGAGGGACGAAGAGATAGAGGGAAGCAAAGAGAAAAAAATAACAGACAGCTTAAGAGAATGGCTTGGCAGAAGGTCAACAACAGAAATGATAAGTAACTATCGAGATCGAAAGTTGTGTAGAGACATGATCACCTACGCCAGCTGGCCCTGTACTTGATGATGATGTGCATGCCTAATTGCAATGAGAACTATTCGTGGACTAAACTAAACTATCATTACCATTATTATTACAAGAACACCGTAGCCATGGCAAACAGTCTGACTCCATGACAAGGGACCTGCCAGTGAAGGCAATTTGTGTCTCAAAAATAACTTGCTGTTGTCGGAAGTGGGAATCTGAATGGCACAGAGCTTGCAATAAACGACACGGCGCATTTACGTCTTTCTAGATGCAAACCAGGGAACGATGAAATGATCATGCGAATACAGAATTAAAACTTCATTAACATATTTAGTATTGAAATTACCTTACTATATAACTCTATCTAGACTACAAACAACAGAAACAATAACAATATGGAGAAAATCTTTAAATAGAGCTCCAACTCGAAGTGCCAGAACACAGAATGTTACACACTGAGTGAAAAGAGCTCAAAATTACACGCTTGGGTACAATCTCGTAAATCTCGTGTTTTTAGTTTGTGTACGGCTCTCACGTTATCCAAGCCTAGATGGATATCTACACAGGGGCGAAAACTCTTCTCAATATGAGCGTCAAAAAATTATTTGAAAAATAAACATAGAGCAGAAGCAAAGGAGGATTCATTAAGAAAACTGCAGAATGTAAATAAAGAATGTAACTTGCTGTTAACTGAGGATTTTATTGTTAAACATGACGGGAAAGCGAGATGGAGAGAAGGAAGATTCGGTTCATGGTTGACAATTGATCCTCTATAGCACACTGACCAAACTCGCGAAATGGAAAGGTCAGTCCACATAACTGTGGGGTCAATTAACCTCAGATGGAAGATGTTCAACAGAGGTCAGATGCAGAATGGCTCAAGCAAACATGAGGAAAATACGGTGCAATCCATTTTGATAATATAAACAAGAAAAAAAAGGGTTCTTAAATGTTATGTAGAGCCAGTCTTAACATAAGGATGTGAATCATGGACAATAAAACAACAGACAAGAAAAATCACTGGAGGCTGTAGAAATGTGGTTTCAAAGAAAACTGTTGAGAATGCCATGGACAGCTCAGACGGGTAATGAAAACAGTCTGAAGGAGGCCAAAGTAAAAAGAGAGCTAATTTCCAATATTAGGAAGTAACAATCATCATTTATTGGCTATGCAATGAGAAGGGAACAACTGGAATAAATTGTGACAACAGGGAAAATTGATGAACGAAGAGATAAAGGGAAGCAAAGAGAAAAGATACCAAACAGCTTAAGAGAATGGCTTGGCAGAATGTCAACAACATAAATGATATATAATTGCCGAGATCGAAAGTTGTGGAGAGACATGATCATCAACACCAGCAGGCATGGAATTCCATACTTGGAATATGAGGAAATGGCAACAAGGAACCTATTCAGACAGTGCCTCAACGGTTCATTACCACCTATCCGGCATATTGACCGGAAGTACAGCAGCAATGCCTTTCAGAAGCCTTGAAAAGTGGAAATCAAAACTCATCAGGACAAAACGAAACGTAGACTATTCAAATCAAATGTACTATCAACCCATACATATACATGTGAGAGCTCGAAAACAACAAGATATAGAAACAAAGTTGAACTCATTTGAAAATACATGTCTAAGGAAAACACCTGGTATAGCATGGAACACATTTTTTTTTTAAAAAAGAGGAAATTAGAGAAATCGTCAATCAATTACTAACATCTTCAGTGATCAAGAAAAGATGATGGTCATATGTTGGACATGTGATGAGAAGAGATAATAACCGAGTAGCAAAACAAGCCCTCAAGTGGGAAACAACAGGTAGGAGGAAAAGAGGCCGACCCTGAGAAGAACATATCTCAGTTGCAACAGTCGATAGTTCTAACTGTTGATCTATTGTCCATGATTCACAGCAATCAAATAATGTGGACTCACGTCGATACGCAGGATTCGTGAACTGTACTGTGCCGAGTTTTCGGTTCATGTCGGAAGCCTAACAAGCTACCATGGCGAAACATACAATGTTAATAAATCTGGACTGAATCGTCGAACTTAATGGGCTTTTACCCAATATGCCGTCCAGAGTCATCGTTAGAGGTAGGCTGCTCGAAACCCTACTCGCGTGACGTCACCAGTCAAAGATCATCTTTGCGAGCTATATATATGACTGACAGAATACTACTCAAAGCAGCTTCATCGCGCAAAGTTAGATCTAGGCCGATGATGTCGCGCTTGTTGGGTTGCGAGCAGGCTTCGCGCTAAAGATGGCTGTAGTGACGTCTCCAGTTCAAGAGGAATTAATTGGCATCTTCCTACGTAATTAGACAAATCGTGAATAGCTTGACCCTTCTGTGGTGACCGCAGAGCAGTCTCCCCCACTTCATGCATAGTAGTTGGATGGCATTTGATGATTCGTGATTCCATCTTTTGCATTGCCGTCCATCTCTTCTACATTAATTTCTAGCATCTTGCTGATAGCTCTTGTTGAAGGGAGCTATATGCTAGTGTTGTACTGACTTTATAGTTTGTGAGCATTTGTTGAGGGGAGCTACAGGCTAGGGTTGTACTGACTTTATAGTTTGTGAGCATTTGTTGAGGGGAGCTACAGGCTAGGGTTGTACTGACTTTATAGTTTGTGAGCATTTGTTGAGGGGAGCTATATGCTAATGTTGTACTGACTTTATAGTTTGTGAGCATTTGTTGAGGGGAGCTATATGCTAGTGTTGTACTGACTTTATAGTTTGTGAGTATTTGTTGAGGGGAGCTATATGCTAGTGTTGTACTGACTTTATAGTTTGTGAGCATTTGTTGAGGGGAGATGCTAGTTGTACCGGCTTTAAGGTTTGTGACCATTTACAATTGTTGTCACACCAGTCCTCTAATTCACAATTGTTTTCACACTGACCCTCTAATTCACAATTGTTGTCACACCAACCCTCTAATTCACAACTGTTTTCACACTGACCCTCTAATTTACAATTGTTGTCCCTCTAATTTACAATTGTTGTCACACCGACCCTCTAATTTATAATTGTTGTCACACCGACCCTCTAATTTACAATTGTTGTCACACTGACCCTCTAATTTAAAATTGTTGTCACACTGACCCTCTAATTTACAATTGTTGTCACACTGACCCTCTAATTTACAATTGTTGTCACACTGACCCTCTAATTATAATTGTTGTCACACCGACCCTCTAATTTATAATTGTTGTCACACAGACCCTCTAATTTACAATTGTTGTCACACTGACCCTCTAATTTACAATTGTTGTCAGGCCTACCTTACATATTTCCATTTACAAATATATTTACTCACTCCTGAATTCTTCTCACAGCAGTTATAATCCTTCTTCTGCCTGTCACTGTTAAATCCATGTTTGACACTGGTCATATAATGTTGGAAATGAAAATGTATAGTAAATTGCTCTTTCAGTATGACACCACACATGTTTATCTATTTAAATAACTATGTAAACAACTCAATTATTTGATTTGTCTTGTTGCACCAGCTCTTTATTTTAGTTCACATTTTTCTGTTCAACGATACTACATATACTGGGAACCGTTCACTTATTTCAATCTCTTGTATTAAACAGTGATCTTTCATTAATTCAAAATGTTCTCAATGAGGAAAATATAAACATGTGCATTCAATTGTGGACAAAAACATACATTTTGTCAAGACTCTAGCTACCAATAGATTATTTCTCTCTTGCATGATCAAGAAAAAAAGCATACAAGAAAAGTATAAACTGTAAACTTGTATAAGATAATCTCAATAAATGATTCTTGATTTCTTTGAGAAGATAATCAAGCAAATATTCTCTACATATTTTGATATCTGCACAAGTAATCACTTGCAAAACTGGTCCTTGTTATCATCATTTGATATTTCATATTATCACAAACCATAATATTCTTACATGGTTGATAAATACAAATATATTAATTATAACTTTCTTATATTTGCTATATTGTCAAAACCATTATTTTCATCAATATTTTAACAAAATATAATTTTCTTTCATTTCTAATAGTAAAAAATAAATTATCATGTATATTTTCAAATTATGATTTTTTTTTTTTATACAATAATATCTTCTATACGTTTTCTGTAACCTTTACCATATAATAACTGATTGTTTCTATAAATTTAACAATTTTTATATTAATTTCCCCATTTTTATAAATGATAGTTTCTCTAAATACTACTACTTCTATAAATGAGCTTTCTGTAACTTACTATTTCTATAGACCATTTTTACACAACCGTTGCCATTTTGATAAACGATAATTTCATTCAACTTTTGCCATTTAAAAAAAAAATAATAAACACTGAAAATAAATATTCATTGCAATCAATTGTATGAATACAAGTGCCTTTGTTTTAGCATTCATGGTCTTCTTGTCAACATTCAATAATTGTGATAGCTGATGAATGTCAAATAAATGAAAAATAAAACAACAAAAATGACATTTTCTTTAAGAATAATCTATAGCAATGTGTGACCATGGATGTCATTAACAGATAATAAAAATTAATATGAAATTATGATCATCCATAATAGGGTAGCCCCTGCTAAATGTCTTTGATCATTCTACATAGCCAGATACAATAAAATAACACAAATTATACTTACACAGTCATAAAAGAAGACAACATAACAAGTTAACATTTGAACTCTAATCTCTTCAATATGGTCTCAATGTGTTTTACCACAAAGAATAACTTGAATTGGATGGGGTGTGAGAATATACCACAAGTAATGTCATTTCTTTTTAAATAGCTGATGGTACGACCTGCTCGGTGAAAGTAAAGCACACAGCAACACTAGTGGCAAAAGGGGGCGGTCAAAACTTTTTGATTTAAAGACTTGTGTAAACGTGACATGAAGACTGAACATAAACCCTGCAGTTTGGGAAGAAATAGCTGCAGTCCACAATCTTTGGAAACACTCTAAAGGTCCAACTCAAGCAAGAAGAAGACAGATTCATAGAAAAAGGGGATACACAGCGAAAGAAAGGACAAAAATAACATTTCCTAGGGCGCTGCAAAATCTATAGTCAACTGTGAGTGATGGTGGCTACTGCTACACACTAGTGGAATATATTAGGTAGGGTTAATAGTGGGCTAGAGCTGTGAGTCACAAACAGTAGGCTGGAGCTGTGAGTCACAGATAGTGGGCTGGAGCTGTGAGTCACAGATAGTGGGCTGGAGCTGTGAGTCACAAATAGTGGGCTGGAGCTGTGAGTCACAAATAGCGGTCTGGAGCTGTGAGTCACAGATAATGGGCTAGAGCTGTGAGTCACAAATAGTGGGCTGGAGCTGGGAGTCACAAATAATGGGCTGGAGCTGTGAGTCACAAATAGAGCCATTGAAGTATATCTGCTGTGGAGATGGGGCAGACAGAGTTGGACTGGAATAGTTAGAAGCAGATTTGAGTGGCATCCAAATTCGGCATAGAAAATATAATTGAGGTAAACTGAGACGGGCAATTTTGAGAGATTGAGTCCAAGGCAATTTTGATTGGCATCAGAATGGGACAACAGAAAATAGACTTTAAGGTGATAGAGTCACTCAATTTTGATCGGCATCAGAATGGGACAATAGAAAATAGACTTTAAAGTGATAGAGTCACTCGTTCGTTCGCTTTCGTCAGCTTTGACCTCTGACGAAGTCCCACCCACTCAATTTTGTGGGACTGAATTTTGCGTGTAAAGTCTGTTTTATCCCATTACAGGATGCCCCTCGCCATGCAGGCAGATTTACTCCGACTTCAGAGGTACTAATTTTTAGGGAATTAGTAAAACCCAGGTGTCCTCGCCAGGGTACGAACCCCGGCTGTTGCCGTGGTAAGCCAACCGCCTATCGATTGCGCTAACCGGACACCCATATAGAGTCACTCAATTTTGATCGGCATCAGAATGGGACAACAGAAAACAGACTTTAAGGTGATAGAGTCACTCAATTTTGATCAGCATCAGAATGGGACAACAGAAAATAGACTTTAAAGTGATAGAGTCACTCAATTTTGATCGGCATCAGAATGGGACAACAGAAAATAGACTTTAAAGTGATAGAGTCACTCAATTTTGATCAGCATCAGAATGGGACAACAGAAAATAGACTTTAAAGTGATAGAGTCACTCAATTTTGATCGGCATCAGAATGGGACAACAGAAAATAGACTTTAAGGTGATAGAGTCACTCAATTTTGATCGGCATCAGAATGGGACAATAGAAAATAGACTTTAAGGTGGTAGAGTCAAACAATTTTTTGTGTGAAGCTTTGTTGTGTGAAGCTTTGTTGTGTAAAGCTTTATTGTGTAAAGCTTTATTGTGTGAAGCTTTGTTGTGTAAAGCTTTATTGTGTAAAGCTTTATTGAGTAAAGCTTTGTTGTGTAAAGCTTTATTGTGTAAAGCTTTGTTGTGTAAAGCTTTATTGTGTAAAGCTTTGTTGTGTGAAGCTTTATTGAGTAAAGCTTTATTGTGTAAAGCTTTGTTGTGTGAAGCTTTATTATGTAAAGCTTTGTTGTGTAAAGCTTTATTGTGTAAAGCTTTCTTGTGTGAAGCTTTATTGTGTGAAGCTCTATTGTGTAAAGCTTTATTGTGTAAAGCTTTATTGTGTAAAGCTTTGTTGTGTAAATCTTTGTTGCCTAAAGCACTGTTATGTAAAGCTTTGTTGTGTAAATAATTGTTGCCTAAAGCATTGTGTAAAGCTGACACACTCCTCTAGCTGATGCCATAACATATCAAAGAGCAACCTTTACCTACATATATTTCAACACTAGTCTCACTCAAACTTTCCAACATCTTAGTCTCTTAACTACTGCAACAAATGACATGTCAATCAAACATTTGTATATTCTTGTCTGATTGCAACAAACACAATCTTGATCACACTAGACACACATCATGGACGGCCCTTCTTAAGCATGCAGTAAAAATAGTTGTTTGTTGATCGTATTTGAGGCTCCAACGTAAAGATTATCAAAACAAAAAGTCCAAAATTAATCATGTAAATTAAATGAAAATGAATCTCGTACAAACTACAACGATGATATGTGTGTAAAAATTATCAACACTTACAATGGTCATAGCAACAATACTGAACAATCAGAAGAACATTACATGTTATGTTACTTTAGGTCAAAAAAGAACTGAATACCCGGATGAGGTCCTGTTTTTGAAAATGAACAAATTCTTTTAATCAACTAAACTATTGACTAAAAAATACTTTTAACTGCAACTTTCATTTCCAAACTGAGAAGGTATCTGCAGTCAGGGATTATTTATTTTCTAGTGCCGCTCTCATGTGCTATTTATTTATTTATTGTTCTTTTGAGTCGAAGATGGCACATAGGCCTAACCTTTAATTATTTACTTTTTTTCTTATTTAAATACATATATAACTTTGAATTCATGACATCAATTTCCTGTATGCAGCTATTTATTGTACCAGCTGAGATATTGAGTCTGAGAAATAAAAGATGTCTGCTAATGCTGTAAAACTTCAATGTGCATTATTGAGTTCTTTCCCCACACTCATCATCATCACGTGCCATACCGGTTGGCATAGGCGATCATGTCCTTCCACAAGCTGCTATCTACAGTGCATCGTATCAGATCTATTGTTGACTGTTTTCTATGCCATGACACTAAGTTATCCAGTATTTTCTCTCTTTGTCGTCCACGATCTCTCTTTCCTTTTATTTTGCCAGCTGTAACCAAGTATTCCGACTTTTTTTTTCTCATGATGTGCCCGAAAAATGTTGATTGCTTCTTTCTGATGTTTTTTAATAGCTCCCTTTTCATGTTGGCCTCTTTGAGAATTATCTCATTGGTCTTTTTAGCTATCCAGGAAACTTTCAACATTCTTCTGAGAAATCTCATCTCTGTGGCCTCTAATCGTCTTTTCGTTTGTTTGTCTACTGTCCATAATTCGCTTCCATTGGTCAGAATTGGTCCTATATTGCACCGATGAACTCTCTTTCTCACTTCTATTAACAAAGATTTGTTGCATAAGATATTTTTCAATTTCTTAAATGCTGTTTTGGCCAGCAATAATAACATCAGATGGAAGATGCACCACGGAAATAAAAAGCAGAATATGAGCTATTCTGCTTTTTATTTTTGTGGTGCATCTTCCATCTGATGTTATTATTGTTGTTGTTATTTTTCCCCATATTAGAGTGCAAAAAACATATAGACCAGAACCTTTTTCTGGCAACACAACTAGTCAATTCAGTCATGACTGCCTACGTATAAAATAAAATAAAATAGTTACATGCAAATAGTGGGCAAATTGTCATAAACTTTATCAGAAAAAGTTATACAGGATGCAGAAGCACATTTTTTTTTTTTTCAATTTTATTTTAAAATGAAAGGACAAGGTATATTATTTACTTTAATCTAAAATTTAAAAAAATAAGCACGTTTAAACAAGAAGTTTCTTTTTAAAATTATTTTAACCTGAAATATCTATCTATCTATTGACCTTTCAAGTCGCAGCCGGCCCATAGGGCATAGACCAAGATACTCCTTCTCTTTTCTAAACTTTTATTATAGCAGCTTTCAATTCCTTTAAAGATATTTTATCAAATCTCGCCATTTGTCTCTGTTCTGTGCAAACAACTCTATCTCACTGAGGGAACTGATTCCTGCTGCTCTTGCCTCTCTCATCAATGTTCTTCTCAGTGTCTCCATAGGTCTTCCTCTTTTTCTCTTACCTGTTGTTTCCTACATGAGGGCTTGCTTTGCTATTCGGTTATTATCTCTTCTCATCACACGTCCAACATATGACCATTGTCTTTTCTTGATTACTGAAGATATTAGTGGTTGATTGGAGATTTCTCTAATTTCCTCATTTGTTTTGAACTTGTTCCACACTATACCAAGCACTTTCCCCAAACATTTACCCTCGAACGTGTTCAACCCTGTTTCTATCTCTCTTATTGTTTTCCAGCTTTCACATGCATACGCAAGGGTTGACAGTACATTTGAACCTGAAATATATATTTTTTAAAAAAAAAAAAAAAGCAAATTTGATTTCAACGTAAAATTTTTGAGATATTGAAAAACAAGATGTTAGAAACTGTTTTTTTATTAAACTTTAACCTGAAATAATAAAAAAAAAATATAAGAGCCATCACTGTTTTTTCTATTTTCATTGAAAATATTTTTTTTAAAAACAACTTACGAGGTTAGTTATTTTTATAAATTTTAATCTGAAATTTTAAAAGAAAATGTTACACCCCTAGCAAGCAATGCTGAAATAAAAATATAGAATATTTACACATTTTAATTTCTAAATAAAAAAAGAAAAAAAGGAAATAAATAAATGAACAGAATACAAGAACTTAGTTATATTTTTTTTTTCTTCAAATTGTTATGTTAAACACACTAAACAATAAATAATGCTAGAACCCTATTTGTTTTATTTAATTTTAACTCAAAATAAAAATATACGTTGCTGGAAATCAGGTCCTAGCAGTAGTACAACTTGTAACATAATCGTACAATTCTCCCATCCACTGCACACAAAATATGAACAATAAAGTAACCAAAGTACATTAATGTAAAATCATTCACTGAGTGTGCCATTCTTAAACAATAGTGCTGCTTATTGGTGTTCAACAGTTTCTGTCATGCAAATTGTTTTTCATGATTTGTGAGCTTTCATGCTTTTTTTTTATTTTAAACCCTAGATTACACTGAGAAGAACATTGATGAGAGAGGCAAGAGCAGCAGGATTCGGCTCCCTCAATGAGACAGAGCTGCTTGCACAGAACAGAGACAAATGGCGAGATTTGATAAAATATCTTTAAAAGAAAACTGCTAGAACAAAAATTCAGAAAGGAGAAGGTGTATCTTGGTCTACGCCCTATGGGCCGGCTACGGCTCGAAAGGTCAGTAGATAGATAGATTACAATACTTCATTTCATATCACATTTATATGATACTGTTGTCAGATTTACTACTGGAAAATCCCTGTGTAACTTGGACAAAGATACAGACTTTGACATTTTGAGAAAATAAATATTTGATGCAATCACCTTTGAAAGAACTACAGCTTACAAAAGTAATTGTAACAATTAAGGAGTACGGACAGAAGTAACGTGAGGAGCTATCTGATGCAAAAAAATTAAAATTATAAAAATAGCTACCAATTACGACTTTTATATAACACCCCCCCCCCACCCTTTTGCGCCCCCTTTCCCCTCACCAGCCACCCACATAAAAAAAATGGAAGCACACCCAGTCGTAATAATGCAACATGGGTGACCTCTTGAACATTTAGGAAGCTTTATGGTGCAAAAAATCAATGGTGAGCTGCAAACTGTAGATTTCTTTAAATTTCATTTTTAAACAGTCATTTTTACAATTCAATCATAATCTAGGGTTAACCATACAAAAGTGCCTGCCTATGATTGAGCAAGGCAAATGTTACGTCATAAATACGTAACAATAATTTATGTAAAGACTGAGCAAGTTATGGAATGAATGACGTAAACATTGATGGGGGCTTAATGAATGAAATGTTTTTCATTGGATAACAACAACGAGATCAAATGAAGGGATTGGTGTTTGTATGTGAGGACTGAACAAGCTTTTATTCATCCAATGATATCAATGGGGGCAGTGTTGTCTAGGTTGGGTTTCAGTTGATGAGGTCAATACAAAACTTGAAATGTCCAATGCAATGAGAAAACAAACATGTTGATGCTGACATGTTGAAGATTGACCCATGAAGTGATGCCAGTTTATTAATTTGATCAAGGTAAAGTACTACCGCTGGAATCGGCATCTTAGCACGCAAGTTTTTCAGCCATATGTACTCTGACGCCAGAAGTGTTCTGAGACTTCTGGGTAGTGTCACTTCAAGCATCGAAACTCACAACGTGAGGTGGCATTCCTCACCTTCCCAGAGTACTAACCTGGTACCCATTTCTGCCAGTGGCTGGGTCGACAGCTGGGGTATTTTTTTCCCCAACCACGAGTACAATTCACATTGCTTCCAGCAGCAAATAAACATGAATGTTGGTAGCCCAGTCCAGTGGTTTTCCCAACTAGGGTACTGAGGTCCCCTTATTATTATTTATTAGTTGTTGTCCTCATCAACTGGTGTACATTTAGCAATCTTAATGAGTGGTTAGCAGCAATGTTCTCCCTGGCACCAGGGCTGGTATTACAGTACTCCAGGGACCTCTTTATTGTGTCCTTGAAACTCTTCTATGTCCACCATGTGACCTTGTGCTCTTATGTGGTGCACCGTAAAATGAAAACAAATGTCTCTGGATAAAAGCTGTTACATATCGCGGAATGAGTTCAAGACTAGGCAGAATAAAAGAAATGACAAAGTATCCAAAAATATCATCTATAATTAAGAGAGGAATATGGTCCTATGTTGGCCATGTGATGAGAGAGACAACAAAAGAGTCTCAAAGCAAGCCCTCATCAAAATGGGAATCATGTGGTAAACAGAAAAGAAGCCAATCTAGAAAAACACTAAAAGGACATCGAGGCATGAGACAAAAACAGCAGGTATTTAGCCCCTTGCCAAGAATGAGTGGTTCGTCCAGATCTGAGACATATAACAAGACACAATGTGGGTCCTGTGTCTGACACTTGATAACAAAGATCATCGGACATAGAGAGTCTAAAATTTCTGCCCTCTTTGCCACCTTCGGTTCAAATGGATAATAGACAGAATAGTTTCTTTAGCAGACGCATATCTGGCTTTTGGAGGATTTGTCTGTCCCAGCTTTAATTATATAATAATCATCACTGAAGTCAAACAGAGGTGGCGTTGTCAGCTTCAGCTATCAACTGGTAAGGAGTTTTTATTTCCTACCCAGAATGCTTCTGAGGCTCTCTCAGCCTCTGAAAATGGAGACCAGAGAATTTTTCTGGAAAAGAAAAGTAGTCGTCCTTGAAGGTAATCACAACACCCATAAATGTGGTGGTGGTAGTCATACTAACACCATATAGCCCAAATGTCACATGACATGTATGGTGCTCACAAAAACAAATGAAGAATGTGTTACTGGTTAGCAAAATCAATACTGCGCCACTCTTGGCATTCCTGAAGGTGCTATATTTATTTAATAAGACGTCTAAATAATGATAGTTCATGCTGCCCACTGGTAAAGCAACTCTGCTGAAAGATATTCATTGGCCAACTCTTCTTAGTTAATAAGAACTCTTTTTCTTGTTTCTATAGTCAAAAATGGATTGCACAGCATCTTCCTCAATTTGTGAAAAGTAAATGAGGGCCACTAATTGTGCTGCAAGTGCTGATTCTGCTAATATTATATCAGTAAAATTCATGAACATTTTTGTTTCATTGCTCAACAAAACAGTTCAAGCTCAATTTACAAAGTAAATATTACAAATATAAATCAAAATTTACAAAAATGTAGCATACTGTGTTTTTAAAATGAAATAAACATGACAAATTACGAATGTGTGCATTTATTTAATGTTTTCTTTTATGATTTCTTGACATGACTTTGTAAAGATGGAGTAACCACTCCGGAGTGAAATCTTGAGCAAGTTGTATGGAGGATCAGCTGGAACCATGCAGCAGATCCCCCATATCTAAGTGACTGACATCCCTACAGGAACAGCAGTAGCCAATAAAATTTGGTATCAGCAACATCACAGGAGTTGCAAAGAAGAAAAAATCATTGAAAAAAGATACGTTTACATATTATTTATATCTACAACGTAGGCACAGAAATCGGAGGGGAAGAGTAGATAGGGTAGCCAAGAGGTGGATCAGCAGCCTGCACTGTGAGATTCCTCAGCATTGCTGGGTGGGCCTGTATGGAGTAACGTTCCTCATCGTCATTTGTCATGTACAAGAGTTCAAGGTTGAGACTTGACCACTGTCCTATCACGCTCTCGCTATTGACACGCCCCATGTGTACCACAACATCTTGGAGAGTCAACGAGTGACTTGTGTATGTGCCCTTGGAAATCAGAAAAAAAACATGTCCAAACTTAGGGTCAAGGCAAAGAAATTTGCTTAAATGCATAAAATTGCGAAGCTGCAATGAAGCTAATTGCGAGGAGAAATGAAAAAAAAAATAGATATAGAAAAAAAAATGGTATGATTAAAGCTTCATTTAACAAGTGAACAACATAAACCAGGATGACGTTTCGGCTCAACAGGCCTTCAGCAGGAACATACAACACACATACAAATATGTATTTAAAAAAAAAACTTAAAACATGTCCAAACTTAAGAAATTATTGCTGCTACAAACAGTCTTCATCATCATATATATTATTCTCTGGTCAAAGACAATCAATGGAAATGACAGGACAAAATCACTAAATAAGAGCTGTAGGAAAGTATCATCAAATAATAGTGGACAAAGGGATACAACAAAGACAATCAATGGAAATGACAGGACAAAATCACTAAATAAGAGCTATAGGAAAGAATAGTCAAATAATAGTGGACAAAGGGATACAACAAAGATGATGATGCTGGATAGGGGACACATTGCGGAAGCCAACTGAGAATTACACGACTGGCCTTGTTGTGGAATCCACTGGGGAAAACAGGTGGAAGCAGAGATGAAGATGATGGGGAAGACATGGAATGATCTTAAAAGAATTGCAAAAAACAGAACGGCTTGGAAAGTGTTTGTTGAAGACCTATGCTCCACAGGGAGCTGAAAAGTAGAAGAGAGATGCAGTGGCAGTTCTCACTATCAAATAACAGATTATACAACATTTTTAGCTTGACACAATTACCAAGAGCAGAACTAACTGGATATCTATCTATTGACCTTTTGAGCCATGGACGGCTTATAGGATATAGACCCAGATACTCTTTCTCTTTTAAACCTGGATATACAAATAAATCATTCCTATTTTATTTTTTAAGGTTTATGTGTGCAACAATAAGGACAAGAGGTCGAGATCGATCCTGATCCACGGCTTCCAGGTTCACCCAGCCTTAAATGGGTACCGGATTTTTTTCTGGGGAAAGTAAAGCGACATGGGCATAATACCAACCACATTACCCCAAAAATCATGTGTTGAAGGTCTGTAAAAATGATGGTCACTAACACCATATTCCCTATACGACTCTTGGCATGACAGGGCACTTTATTTTTTTTTTCTTTCCACTATATGCACATATATCAAACTTGTGTGCTTAGCACACTAATATATGGATCCGAAACCTGGACAACATACTCAAACCAGGAAAAAAGACTAAATGTCTTCCACATGCGATGTCTCCGCAAAATAATGCACATCAAATGGCAGGACAAAATAACCAACTTAACTGTCCTGCAACGTGCTAAGACCCTAACAATCATGTCGATGCTCAGAAGTCGAAGGCTAAGATGGCTGGGGCATGTCCAACGGATGGAAGAAAAACGCATTCCTAGGCAAATACTATATGGCGAGCTAAAACACGGAAAACGACAAATCGGCAGACCTAAACTACGATATAGAGATATCTGCAAATCATCTCTGAAAGACTTCTCTATCTGTGAAAACGACTGGCAACATCTGGCAAGTGATCGCACATCATGGAGAGCACGTATAAGGAACGGTATAACAACATTTGAGACTGTTCTAAGACAGAACTTAGAAGAGAAGAGACTCATGAAAAAGGATGGTAAACCCTGTGGACCAGCGAGCCTGACCTGTTCATTATGTGACCACGTGTGTTTGTCAAACATTGGTAGAATTAGCCACGAGAGAAGCTGTTCGGCAAAAACAATACCTCAAAAAAATACGCAATAGCCTCCACTAGACCGTCTGACAAGACGAAAAGGGCCATATATATATATATGCACAACAATAAATAAATATCATTGTTTTTATGACAATCTCAAGGATGATGATATACTTAGAGCTGATGAGAGTATTAATGCTGATAGTTACTGTAGCTTGCTTGTTTCATATCTGACATCTATTGCTCCATGAGATGCCGTGTGATATCTTGTAGGGCAACAACTTGTTCATCATCATCTAGTCACAAGGCCTTTATAGAGTGTTGCTCTCATCATAATTCATCTGAAGGATTTTTATCTTCCACTTCCTCTGTTGTCAAGTTCAAGGATGTCTTGAAACCATCTTCTTCTTGGTCTAACTTTCTCTGGTTTTCCTGGAACCTTGACTTTAACAGACAAACACCAGAACAGGGCACAATTGACCCCACAGTCACATGTATTCAAGATCAGCATCTCAACTACATGTACATGTGGACAGGTGCCTCAGACTGCTGAACACAAACTTCAAGACTGTATTGAATATAGTAGACTGAGGAAAATCCATTGGCCCATAGATACAACACTACAGACAAAATTATATGGGCCACTACAAGAATAAAGGTAAAGAATAGTGACACTGTGACCTTCCAGGCATGTCGTAAGAGGCGACTAAGGAGGTTGATTGATGGCTTGACAAGCTGTCATTGTAAAAAGTATTGTTATGGAAACAGCACCATAGATTTTAGAGCAGTGATCTCTGCAATATGTGCCATTTTGGCACGCAAGGTTTCTGTTTTTGAGATTGTGGTTCTGCCCTATGTGCCGTCTTCGGCTCGAAAGGACAATAGATAGACTACAAGAATTACAAAAGACAGACAAATGTATACAGGAAATGACATTGCAGATATAGATAATACTTCAGACAGACGAGAGCAAGGTAAACAAACACCAGGTATATCTTGACTTTGTTTGGCCTGTGGCATTACTACACAGGATGCCCCCAAGTCTATGCATCTCTATTCTGACCATTCTTCTCCAAGCTTTCTTTAATCTGCCTCTCTTTCAACTTCCTTCCTGGAATATAGTATTCTATCTATCTACTTATTGACCTTTCGAGCCGTAACCGGCCCATAGGGCGTAGACCAAGATACACCTTCTCCTATATGAATTTTTTGTTCTAGCAGTTTTCTTTTAAAGATATTTTATCAAATCTCGCCATCTGTCTCTGTTCTGTGCAAGCAGTTCTATCTCATTGAGGGAGCCGATTCCTGCTGCTCTTGCCTCTCTCATCAATGTTCTTCTCAGTGTCTCCCTGGGTCTTCCTCTTTTTCTTTTACCTGTTGTTTCCCATATGAGGGCTTGCTTTGCTATTCGATTATTATCTCTTCTCATCACATGTCCAACGTATGACCATCATCTTTTCTTTATTACTGAAGATATTAGTGGTTGATTGGCGATTTCTCTAATTTCCTCGTTTGTTTTGAATTCGTTCCATTCTATACCAAGCATTTTCCTTAGACATTTATTTTCGAATGCGGCAGCTCACATGATGCTTTTTTCTTTCCCCTCCTCTCAATGAGTAACCTATCCTGCTTGCCATCTTCACCACACTATTAACTGTTCCTGTCATACTACTCATGTCGAGCCTGATTCCAAATCACAGTTTCATGACTGCAGCTCTACCAATTCTCATTAAATGGTGATCACAGAGAGATTGAGATCTCTCCAAGTGTGCTACAAACCCCTTTGTCCAACTGTAATTTAGAATAAGTAATCTAGAAAAGATGATGGTCATATGTTGGGTATGTGATGAGGAGAGACAATAACCGAATAACAAAGCAAGCCCTCATGTGGGAAACAATAGGTAAGAGGAAACGAGGCCAATCCAGAGACACTGGGAAGAACATTTATCAGAGAGGCAAGAGCAGCAGGAATCAGCTCCCTCAATGAGATAGAGTTGCTTGCACAGAACAGAGACAAATGGCGAGATTTGATAAAATATCTTTAGAAGGATTGAAAACTGCTAGAATAAAAATGTAGATAAGAGAAGGAGTATCAGGGTCAATGCCCTATGGGCCGGCTAAGGCGCGAAAGGTCAATAGATAGACCAATAGATAGAATATAGAATAACCAGAAGACTTCTTATCCTTTTGTGCACAGTCTTATTAGAATTTCATTTGTCGTTCCATCTTTTTTAGGTGGTTTCTTTTTTCTTTACTATTATAACTGCCTCAGCCATGGCTTGTTATGTTATCCTGAGATACTCTGCTACAATATTAGAAGTGTAGTGGCAAAAGCCTTCATCAGATATAACAAACAAACTATACAAATTAAGGGATAAAGGCAGCAAGATGCAATAGAAATGTGAAGCTGCTGTAAAGCTGATAATGGAAATTTTTTTTTAAAAAAAAAAAAGGAAAAAGTGGTATGGTAACAGTTTTACTTAGGGAAGAAACAAAACAAAATTACAGATTACCAAAAGTGTAATTAGATTTCTGTTTGTATCCTTATATATTTTTGTGATGTTGTTTATTGTTCCAGCTGATTAGCCTACTTGGCTGAACCATTGTTCTACTTTTGTTTTGTTTTTCAACTGTGTAAAGCTGTTACCATACTACTTGTTCATTTTTGTTACATTTTCATCACTATACAAAATAAGCAAGTAAATCTAAGCCAGATAAAAAAAAAAAATGGCGGAAAAAGATGGTGGCCAGGATTTAGTATAGTCTGGTTAAAAGATAAATAGACAATAGAGCAGGTAGGGTCAAGAACTGAGGGGGAGTAGGCATAGTATCAGTGAGACAAGTGACGGCGGGAGATAACAAGGAAAAAATCAATAAGTAGTGACAGTATATAAATGGAGATATGTACAAATATCAAATAAATATCAGCTTTTGTTGAAACATTACAGTTTGTCTTGTTTTTCTATTAGCATAGCTGCTGTCCCATACCATTTTATGTTTATTTTGTTTTCTCTGCAGTTATACCTGCGGCCCTGCAGAGTATTTTATATTTTGTATATTTGATGCTTCCTTTTTTGGAATCCCTAGGGGAAAAGACAAAGAGGAAGACTAAAGAATTCTTGGAGAAGACAGATAGAAGCAGAGATGAAGATGATGGGGAAGACATGGAATGATCTTGAAAGAATGGCAAGAAACAGAACGACTTGGAAAGTGTTTGTTGAAGACCTATGCTCCACAGGGAGCTGAAAGGTAGAAGAATAAGAAAAAGATATGTGATACTTGTGTTCATCTTTAGCAGTGTAGTGACTATGTGCTCATGACTTTATAAGTATATCTGATGCTTATTTTCTAGTGTGTATGTGACCCTGTTTTTGAATTTTAATTTGCTTTTTACAGAGTACTTCATCTTTTAAAAACTGTGACAATCTACCATAATTTTCTTCTTTTCCTGTGTTTAACCTTTCTGTCATTTCTTTTCAGCAATACTTTGTGTTTTGATTCAACATTTATTTGTACTTTGCTGTAGAGGCTATGAAAGAAGGTTTGCTCCTATGCTTTTTCTTTAGACTATCATTACTATACTCAGATACTATCCACTAGCAGTCCAATCTCTCTCCTAATCCATATACTGACCACTGGTCCAATCTCTTTCCTAATCCATCTACTGACCACTGGTCCAATCTCTCTCCTAATCCATCTACTGACCACTGGTCCAATCTCTCTCCTAATCCATCCATCCACTGACCAAATCTACTACTACTCACCCATCCATCCATCCACCAATCTATTGTCCTTTCGAACTGAAGACATCACATATGGCAGAAATTTTAGACTTTTCATGTCTGGCAATCTTTACTATCAATATACCTCGTAAACAACCCAGTTCTGGACAAGCTTCTAATCTTCAGCAAGCCTCTCCTGATAACACAAGAAGATCTCAACACAGTAAAAGTAAAGTACGAGACAGGAATCGGCACATTAGCATGCGAGTTTTCACCCATATGTGTTCAGCTGCCTATCCATAGGTGTTCGAATACTTCTGGAGTGTTGCTTCAACCATCGAAACTCATGATGCGAGGCAGCATTCCTCACCTTCCCTGAGTAATACCCTGGTACCCATTTCTGCCAGCAGCTAGGTTGACTACGGGTGTATTTTTCAACCACTAGTACAATTCACACTGCTTCCAGCAGGAATCTAACACGGATTGTCCAAATGTCAGCAGCCCAGTTGGGTGGTTTTCGCAACAAGCCTACCAAGAACCCCGTTATGTCACTAGTTTCATGAAAAAGCCATTAAGTGGGCACGGATGCATCATGTCACTAGTTTCATGACAAAACCATGAAACAGGCACGGATGCGTCATGTCACTAGTTCCATGACAAAGCCATGAAACGGGCACGGATGCGTTATGTCACTAGTTTCATGACAAAGCCATGAATTGGGCACGGATGCGTTATGTCACTAGTTTCATGACATAACCATGAAGTGGGCACGGATGCGTCATGTCACTAGTTTCATGACAAAGCCATAAAGTGGGCACGGATGCGTTATGTCACTAGTTTCATGACAAAGCCATGAAGTGGGCACGAATGCATTATGTCACTAGTTTGCACAAACTCAACAGCACCGGTGACAGCAGGGTAATTTCATAAAGCTGGTGAGTTAATTATTGTGAACAAACTTTAACACTGCTTCTCTGCTCTTTGTTCTATCTACTTGTATAACAGTCACATGTTTTGAGAAGCACATAGGTAAAGTCAACATTCATGGCCAACAAAGATTCAACAAAAATGCAAAAACTCTAACTTGGCCCTATTCATTTATTTACCTGCATGAGATTTTGGCCGATTGAGAAAAGATTACTGCGGTTCTCCATCACAGCTGTGCCCCAGTCAGCATCTGTCTCCTTCCCAATGTACCAGTGCTCATCATATGTAAGAAGAGCCTCCTCCAGGTCCTCATCATCAGATAAGCCCCCAAGAACTGTTTGGTCCAGCATAAGTTTAAAACCATACCTAGAATAAAAGGAAACACCTATTAAATGAAACGATACCTAAAAAAAAGATAACACTTGTTATTTAAAATCACACCTTGATTCTTGATCCTTCCAGCGCCATGAGATGTCGTATAGGGCTTGTTGTGCTTTTCGCTACTCATCTCTATTCAGGGCGAGATAAAAAAAAAAGAACAAAGTATCCCCATCACGCCAAGTGGCGGCGTATAGGGAATATGGTGTTAGTGAAAATAAATTTTACAGGACTTCGGCACATGATTTTTGGGGTAATGTGGTCGGTATTACGCCCGTGTCGCTTTACCTTCCCAGAAAAAAATCCGGTACCCATTTAAGGCTGGGTGAACCTGGAAGCCGTCAGTTGGAATCGAACCCTACCCCTTGTCCTTTGTAGTCCACTTCACTAACCACTGAGCTATTGCGGCTCCCTATTCTGGGCGAGATGTTCGATTTTATTTAATGAGTCTATGCCTGCCACCTTTGCTTCTCTTACAAGTGTTCTTTTTAGTGTCTTTTTAGGTCTTCTTCTTTTTCTGTATCCTGATGTTTCTCATAGAAGAGGCTGTTTTGGAATTCTTTTGTTATCTCTTCTCAGCACATGTTCAACATTTGTCCATCTGCTTTCCTTAATTGTAGGTAAGATCTTTGGTTGCAAGGTCATTTCTCTTATCTCAATATTAGTCTCGAATTCATTGAATTGTACACGGAGTATTTTTCTTAGGCATTTGTCTTCAAAGGTGTTTAGTTTTTTCTCAATCTCTTTTTATGTTTTCCAGCTTTCACATGCATAGGTAAGTGTTTATAATATGTTTGAGTTAAATATTCTAAGTTTGGTTTCCTTGCTTAGTATTTTTGATTTCCATATTTTGTCCAATTTCTTAAAACTCGTTGCTGCTTCTGATCTCTTTCTTTGTTTCACCTTCTTGATCTAATTACTACCAAGATATACATATATATATATATATATATATATATATATATATATCTATTGACCTTTCGAGCTGTAGACAGCCCATAGGGCATAGACCAAGATATTCCTTCTCTTATCTGAATTTCTGTTCTAGCAGTTTTCAATTCTTTTAAAGATATTTTATCAAATCTCGCCACTTATCTCTGTTCTGTTCAAGCAGTTCTATCTCATTGTGGAGCCGACTCCTGCTGCTCTTGATATATATATATAGATCTACTTTCTCTAATGCCTGGTGATTGAGATATATATTGCCCTCTTGGGCAAAATAAGCAAGGTCACCTTTGTCTATGTCCCTGGACATGCGGGAGTATGGGGAAATGAAAGGGCGGACAGGTTGGCTAGCTGCGCTGTCGTTGAGGACGGGCAACCAATGGATCTGGCGGACATCATCAATGCCCTCCAAGATGTGGGAAGAGCACAGGACTTCGACAAACACAGATCCATGTCACTTCTTCGGATGATGGAAATGGGAGTTAAGTTGGGCACAGCCAGAAATGAGAAACTTAGTGGGCGTGTAAGAAGACTTATCAACCAACATAGAACTGGAGTTGTCAGTCACTGGACACTGAGGGAATTGCTGAGGAGGGGATCTGAGCACCTATGGACATGTTCGGAGTGCAACGATGATGACCCGCAAATAACTCAATAACTCAATTGCCCTCTTGGATATTGCTATTTTTCATTTTTTTGTTTTGTTTCTGTTGATTTCAAGTTCAATTTTTTTCCACCATGAATGATAAGGTATCTGTGATATTTAAATCAGACCTAGAATAAAATTTAAAAAAACACTTATCATTTGAAACTATACCTAGAAAAAGATAACACTTATTATTACTTGCTGTTTCATTTTTTTAAACTCACTTTTTGGAAATGTGTATGTGAATTGACTGGAAAATTCTGTAAACAACTATCAAGTACTGCACTACCTGTCTGAGATAATATACTGCCCAGAGAAATAAAAGGAAAGGAAGGTCTAGAAGATGTTGGCTCAAGGAAATATCAAACATCTTGTGAGCTTGTGACATCACACAAAGTACTGACCCTTGATGCTGTCAGGTGATAAAGGCGGATACAGGTAAAGTCCCATTTCTGGGGTCTGTTTGGAGGTGGTGCATTAAGAGAAGGTTTAAGGACTAAGCTGTTTTTTAAAATGACAGCACATAGACTAAAGCACCCCTCCACATGACTGCTTCTGCCAGAACCAGTAAGCCAAAACTGATCAAGATCCTGTACCGCCTCCCTATTTAAGTTTAAGAAACAGAATAGCATGCATCGAAGACGGAAGGCAATTAAACAGCCAAAGATAGTAAAGTCTGGTGTATTAGGCCAAAAAGTGCAGTTACAGGTCTCCTTCTGGCCACGGTCCATGACACATGGAAGTAATTTTTCATTTCTTAAACCAGTTTTGATTATTTTATTTTGGTTGTTTCATTACTAGTTAGCTATGTAGGATTAGTTTTATTCACTTACATATCTGTGTGTGTTGTTTGTTCCTGCTGAAGGCCAATTGAGCCAAAACATCGTTCAAATTTGTGTCATCTATCAATTACGTAAAGCTTTTACTATACAATTCTTTCTATTTCAATTCTCCCTCACATTTAGATTTACTGCAGCTTCGTATTTTGATGCATTCATTTGTATCTCTTTGCCCTGACCCCTTACAGATTTAGCAGCTTGTTGTAGTCCATGACTTGCAACACAACTATGTCTACTTAACTCTCTCTGTATGGAAGCCTTATTATATATATAATGTGTAAAATATAGTGTAGATGGTTTCAAATCACTGAATTTATTTTCTTTGAGGAATTTGACTTAGAAGGCAGTCTTCATATACAGGTGACAATAGGAACAAGGTTTCTTTCTTAGTTATAAAGTTCAAACTAGGGGCACTCTAATTACAGCTACAGAATATCAGTTACATCATGTAAGAGCAACCAAAAAGAGCTGGCTACAACTTCTCTTACCTGAAAGCTTTCATTACTAGTTTGTAGAGCTCCTTATCTTCAGACAACCAATCCATCATAGCATTCCAAGGGATGTCTCCATTGTAACAACTGTACAAATAGTTAGCTCCCTTCGCTTGGCCTGAAAGTTGTTAAATAACTGCATTTATGACTGGAAATACTCTGATTATGATAGTATTGTAAAAAGTATGATCTCAAAATGCAAATTCCTATAATTTGACAGTTGCACAAGTGCTCTCCCCTGCCATGTATCTTCCAATCTGATTACCCTCTGATGCACCACTGCGGCTGGATATTTTTTATTTAAACAAAACAGGCATCATAAAAATATGATAGTATCATAATAGTGTATTTTTTTTTTTTAATTAAAGGTAAGTGGAAGAGATTTTAGAGTGCGGAGTTTTGTGTGTTCTAATAATGTTGAAAAAGAGAGTATTGGGTTGTTTTTTGACCGTTCATGAAAAGTTTGTGCTGTGTCCGTCCAAATCAAGAAAAATGACAAGAAATCATGTTTTCGTTAAAAGTGATATGTCCTGCATCTAATGTTAACACTTGTATTGGCTGTGCTCCTTAATTCAATGAGTTTAAAACTGTAGCTTTTCCAAAGACTTGAACCAAATGGTCAATAAAAGTGTTATTTCTCCCAATGATACAGAATTTTCTTTCACTGGTCAATAAAAGTGTTATTTCTCCAATGATACAGAATTTTCTTTCACTGGTCAATAAAAGTGTTATTTCTCCCAATGATACAGAATTTTCTTTCACTGGTCAATATGCCTAAAGTTTTGTAATACCGTAACTCATAGCAAAGTATCATAATCTATGCTTGTTCTTTCTTCTTTCTTTTCTCTTTCTCACTGATACCGAAAAGGTGTCATGGTTATATCATTTGTCGTTCTTGAGCTTCTCGAACTGTTTGAATTAGTGATTTTCCTTTGTTGTTACATGTCTCTGTCACTGTATCTATCCATCTTCTTCTAGGTCTTCCTCTTGGTACTTTTCAATGCATTCTCGAGAAGAATGCCCTTGATGGTGATTGATAAGGATTAATTCCGACCAGGTGGCCCAACTATTTAAGTTGTTGATGTTCTATATATTCTTGGCAGGGTTATATATTTCTACTATTTTTCTTATGGTTTCATTTGGTATTCTATCTCTTCTTATGTTGTTTATTACTTTTCTCAAGCATCGCATCTCACATGTATTGATCTTTCTTAAATATGATTTAGAAAGGGCCCATGTTTGACTTTCATAGCACAAAGTTAGTATGAAAATGATATTTATCATTTGTTGTTTAGCTGGCATAGAAATGTTTGGATGTCTTAGCAATGGTGAAAACTGGTATGTGGCAGCATTTGCTTTTTGTATTCTCATGTCAATTTCTCTGTCTAGTTTTCCATCTTCTGTAAACATTGTGCCCAAATACTTGAATTCCTCTACTTGTTTTATTTCTTTATCTTTGATCTTAATGTTTAATGGGTGTCTTGATTTGCTTATTCTCATAGCCTCTGTTTTTGCTGTGTTAATTTTCATACTGTAGTTTGTGCAACTTTTATCTAGAGATGTTATATGCTGTTGTTGCAGGCTTTCATCCTCATATATTAGGCATTGGTAATCTGCGAAGAGTAGCTAGTTGATGTTGGAATTTTCTACCTCTAAGTTTTTATTTGGTTTCTCCTTATTGTTGGTAATCTATCTCTTTCTCCGCCTACCTCTTAATCTATGCATGTTAAGGAATTAAAAAACAAATATATTTTATTATATGACTTTGACACATAGACACTTGCAGCAGAACCTCAAAAGAGAATCATATCAAAGGAATTGGGGTGCTACAGGTATATTATAAGTGTCTCATAGAAAGTCCATATCTGATAAGGTAATATAAGAAAGAGGTGGGGAGACTACATAAAAGAATGAATAAGTCTAAACTCTGTAAGTGCACCAAGATCACAGCCAAAGAAGAAAAGAAGAAGGCGGTACTCAACACTAACACTGTTCTAATGGCCCAGACAAAGCACAAACACTATCAGTGATGTTAATTAGAAGCAGAACATTTGTGGTCTCTGAGTACCAACTATTTATATTTTACCAAAATGTTACCATTTTAATAGAAAGTAAAGGTAAAGTACGAGACTTGAATCTGCATCTTAGCACATGAGTTTTCACCCATATGTGCTTGGTCGCCTATCCATAAGTGTATGGAGACTTCTGGATAGTGTCGCTTCAAGCATTAAAACTCATGTTGCAAGTTGGTATTCCTCAACTTCCCAGTGTACTACCCCGGTATCCATGTTAATAACTTTGACATAATTAAACCTTCCTGAAAAGTAATCAGAAGAGAAGAAATGGTAGACCCATTATATTATAAATAAATGAAATTGCAGACAACATGATGTTCATACAGAGGACATACTATAGAGTGTCAAAAGTTGCATTTTTTTTTCTCTCAGGTAAAGGTAAAGTACGAGACTTGAATTGGTGTCTTAGCACGCAAGTTTTCACCCATATGTGCTTGGCCGCCTATCAAGAAGTGTTCAAGTCTACAGGACAGTGTCGCTTCAAGCATCAAAACTCCCGATGCAAGGTGGTATTCCTCACCATCCCAGAGTGCTACCCTGGTGCCCATGCACTCAGCATCCAAAATGTAATTAGAAGCAGATGACAGGATTGTAAAGATTTTCCTTATTGCTAAATCTGAAAAAGAATTTGCAGTTTCTTTTGATATGTGTACCTTTTAAGCACATATGGCACACAATTTGTTTATGAAGAAAAGATCACTCCCACTGTATAATATATAGAGAAATAGATTAAATGATTTGTCTGTGAAAAGACAGCACTAGTTAATTCTAATTCACACAGCTTTCAACACTTTTGTTTTGCTTTTCACTTCCTCTTATCTTTGGGTGTTGAGGGAGATATCAAGTTCTTGGTCTTGCTCTTCTGAGAATTTCTGTCCTTTGTGCCATCTTTGGCTCAACAAGACAACAGATGGATGGTTGAGTAGATGGATGGTTGGTTGGATGGATGGATGGTTGGATTGTTGGTTGGTTGGATGGATGGATGGTTGGGTAGATGGATGGTTGGTTGGATTGATGGTTGGATTGTTGGTTGGTTGGATGGATGGATGGTTGGGTAGATGGATGGATGGATTGTTGGTTGGTTGGATGGAGGGATGGATTGTTGGTTGGTTGGATGGATGGATGGATTGTTGGTTGGTTGGATGGTTGGGTAGATGGATGGTTGGTTGGATGGATGGTTGGATTGCTGTTTGATGGATGGTTGGTTAGGTGGATGGATGGTTGGATGGATGGATGGATAGAAAACTATACCTGGATTGTCAAAAGCAGAGCAACAGGCCATGATCAGCTGGCTATAGCAGTTAGTCAAAGCTTCGTCTGTGGCTACTTCTGCAGCAATCTCATCTCCTGGCAAGCCAGTGCTTGACCAGTCCAGCGAGTGTAGAGTATGTTTGTACCAGGATGTTGGGAACCTGGATATGTAACTAGACAGCTGGGATGGCTCTATTGGCAGCTCTCTCCATTTTGCAGGCACACTGTTAGAAGAACGAGTAATGCTAAATTTTAATTTTATTTTACTAAGCAGGTTGGACATCATCTTCTTCTTTATCCCATAATCCTAGAGGTCATTGGGTCACCACTGACAAGCTTTGTCAACTTTCTCCATTTCTCTCTATCTTCAAATCATTCCTTGGGATTCTGCAAAGTCGAGGCCTGTCCATTTTCTGATGTTATCTTCCCATCTCTCTCTCTGCTTACCTCTCTTTCTCGCTCCTTTCACAGTTCTTTGCAGGATGGTGTTTGCTAGGCCAGGTTGGACCACTAAAGCAATAGACAACTTTTCATGCACAGCTTTGCAGCAGAAGACAATTTAGTCATCAGAGGTGGTCTTACATTCTGACCCTGAAAGCTGATGAAATGTCCTAACTGAATATATTGTCAGATTAATATAAGACCTGCCCACAACACCAAGTTTCATTAACAAAAGTGTTTTTACAATAGCGGCTTGTTAAACCTCTGTTCAATGGTTCTATACCAAGCGGGAGAAAACAAATCCTCCATACTGGATCCAACCGGAAAGAGAAGTATAATAATCTTATCTAATATTTTCAGTAATCAAGAAAAGACGATTGTCATATGTTGGTCATGTGATGAGGAAAGATAATAATCGAATAACAAAGCAAGCCCTCATGTGGGAAACAACAGGTAAGAGGAAAAGAGGCCGATCCAGAGAGACACTGAGAAGAACATTGATTAGAGAGGCAAGAGCAGCAGGAATTTGCTCTCTCAATGAGATAGAGTTGCTTGCACAGAACAGAGACAAATGGCGAGATTTGATAAAATATTTTTGCAAGGATTGAAAACTGCTAAAATAAAAATTTATATCAGAGAAAGATTATCTGGGTCTTTGCCCTATGGGCCGGCTATGGCTTGAAACGTCAATAGACAGATAAATAGAATTTAGAATAACCAGAAGACTTCTTATCCTTTTGTGAGGAATTCCATTATTAGAATTTCATTTGTCGTTCTATCTTTTTTAGGTGGTTTCTTTTTCTTTACTATTATAACTGCCTCAACCTTGGCTTGATATGAAAGGTCAATAAATAGATAGATAGAAAGTGATAGATAGACAACACCAAGACAATTTCAAAACAGGCTTTTCTATGGGAAACATCAGGATACAGAAAAATAGGAAGACCTACAGAGACACTAAAAAGAACACTTATAAGAGAAGCATAGTCACTGTAGGTAGGCATAGACTCATTAAATAAGGTCAAATCAAATTTCTTGTCAAGAACTGAGATGGATGGCAAAAAACACTACATGCCTTATATGTCTAGTAGCGGTGGAAAGATCAAGATCAAGATCTGTTCTAACTGTAGCTGTCCAAATTACCTGACTGAATATATTATCAGATATAATACCTGTCTATATATGTTCTAACTGTAGCTGCTCAAATTACCTGACTGAATATATTATCAGACTATAATACCTGTCTATATATGTTCTAACTGTAGCTGCTCAAATTACCTCACTGAATATATTATCAGATATAATACCTGTCTACATATGTTCTAACTGTAGCTGTCCAAATTATCTCACTGAATATATTATCAGACTATAATACCTGTCTACATATGTTCTAACTGTAGCTGTCCAAATTATCTCACTGAATATATTATCAGACTATAATACCTGTCTATATATGTTCTAACTGTAGCTGCTCAAATTACCTGACTGAATATATTATCAGACTATAATACCTGTCTACATATGTTCTAACTGTAGCTGCCCAAATTATCTCACTGAATATATTATCAGACTATAATACCTGTCTATATATGTTCTAACTGTAGCTGCCCAAATTATCTCACTGAATATATTATCAGACTATAATACCTGTCTACATATGTTCTAACTGTAGCTGTCCAAATTACCTGACTGAATATATTATCAGACTATAATACCTGTCTACATATGTTCTAACTGTAGCTGCCCAAATTATCTCACTGAATATATTATCAGACTATAATACCTGTCTACATATGTTCTAACTGTAGCTGCCCAAATTATCTCACTGAATATATTATCAGACTATAATACCTGTCTACATATGTTCTAACTGTAGCTGCCCAAATTATCTCACTGAATATATTATCAGACTATAATACCTGTCTACATATGTTCTAACTGTAGCTGCTCAAATTACCTGACTGAATATATTATCAGACTATAATACCTGTCTATATATGTTCTAACTGTAGCTGCCCAAATTATCTCACTGAATATATTATCAGACTATAATACCTGTCTACATATGTTCTAACTGTAGCTGCTCAAATTACCTGACTGAATATATTATCAGACTATAATACCTGTCTATATATGTTCTAACTGTAGCTGCCCAAATTATCTCACTGAATATATTATCAGACTATAATACCTGTCTACATATGTTCTAACTGTAGCTGCTCAAATTACCTGACTGAATATATTATCAGACTATAATACCTGTCTATATATGTTCTAACTGTAGCTGCCCAAATTATCTCACTGAATATATTATCAGACTATAATACCTGTCTACATATGTTCTAACTGTAGCTGCCCAAATTATCTCACTGAATATATTATCAGACTATAATACCTGTCTACATATGTTCTAACTGTAGCTGCCCAAATTATCTCACTGAATATATTATCAGACTATAATACCTGTCTATATATGTTCTAACTGTAGCTGCCCAAATTATCTCACTGAATATATTATCAGACTATAATACCTGTCTACATATGTTCTAACTGTAGCTGCCCAAATTATCTCACTGAATATATTATCAGACTATAATACCTGTCTACATATGTTCTAACTGTAGCTGCCCAAATTATCTCACTCAATATATTATCAGACTATAATACCTGTCTACATATGTTCTAACTGTAGCTGCCCAAATTATCTGAGTGAATCCACATCTAATCATAATAGTCACTTGTCACAACAACATTTGACGGAAGAGCTTGGTATCTCTGAATGTGCTGGTATTTTGTGACTTCTCATAAATACTTGATGGTCATGTGACATAAACATAATAATATATTAAAGACATGGCCGAATGTTGTTATCCATTCTGCTTCATCTGATTTGATTGATTCTATAGCTTTCTCTACAGAACCAAACACAGCATTTTCTCACAAGACCAATGTGATAGATTCAACATGGTATAACACTATTAATCTTCATCCCAATGTTGTGCTACCAATGCCAGTCCTGGACCCTAGATGCAAGAACAATAAGAAAAATAACCTCTACTGAGATGAAATGTGTTAGACGAATGACAGGAAACAGTCTGAGAGATAAGATCAGAATTGAAGAACTAAGAAAAAAAGATAGGAATAGCCCCCGTCATAGAATATATAAATAAACAACAGATAAAATTATTTGGCCACGTGACATGGCAGAGTGATCAAAACACAACACAACGAGCCCGAAACATTGCGAGAATACCAGACCCAAGGGTGAACCACAAAAAAGATGGATCACTGAAATATTAGAAGCACTAGGAAACATAATAGCAGCAGAAGAGCAAAAGACTGCAAATTATATCTCCCCTAGACACAGAAAGGCAAATGAGGAAGGAAAGAAGAAGAAGAATAAGACTATTGTAAATTAATCTCTCTCTCTCTCTTAGGGGTTAAGAGATATTTAATTATTCAGGTCGAGGCAAGACGCCAGCCTCGAGACAGAGAGGTTGTGGGTTCAAATCCTGGCTACACCTGTTGGGATTTTTATTTATGATTTCTCTTTGCAGCAACCACCCCTGGTCTCAGCAGCGAGGCCCAGCTTGAAACGTCAATTACTCTTCGACGGAAAAAATATCAGTACCTCTGAAGTCTGAGTTATCTGCCTGTGCGGTGAGGGACTTTTTGTGCACATGGCTGCCAGGGAAAAATGGATTAACACGCAAAATTCATTTCCTAGTCTCTAGGGACTTCGTCAGAGGTAAAAGCTGGTGTAACAAAAAAAAATTTAATTACATTTTTTTAAATTCTTAAAAATCAATATGATCTGATAAGAAGACACTGTGTCGGAGAGTGTTGATTTGACTCCTGGTATTTTCTGTCTCTTCTATTATTGAGTGTGTGTTTCTCTTTGTTTTGTCTCTGTTAGATGTGTCAAACATAGAATTTTCACTTGCTGAACTCTCTCTCTCTCTGCGATCAGGACCCAATCAGAGTAGGATTCCAGCTCCTCACATGAACTCAGCTGTCAGGTTAGGTGTGTTACAAACAGAACATCACAATTAGAGTCTGCCAGATCCACTCTAATTGAACACCCGTTAAAAACGTTGCACTGTGTTCTGCGCCAGTGGCCAAGTGCATCCGATTTCAGCCAGCATTTTATTCAGGTTTGCTTTCCCTAGCCTTTGATTGTCCCCAATCTTCCTGCAAGGCAGCAGGTGATCTTTTCTGTAGGGGGATTCTGCCCTTAGATGGTCGGCCCTCCCAGGTTTACGAGCACCATCTGCCCGAGTCACTAGAGGTGACTAACACAGACATGCACACACAAAGATATGAGATGTGACAAACACATACATGCACATAGCAATACGAGGCATGACTAACACTGACATACATCAAGATATATAAGACATGACTAACATAAACATGCACATAAAGATATGAGATATGACTGACATAGACATGCACCCACAAAGAAATTACACATGTCTAACATGGACATGCACACAAAGATATGAGATATGACCAACATAGATAGGCACACACAATGATATGAGATGTGACTAGCATAGCCGTGCAAACACAAGGATATGAGATGTGACATACACAGACATGCACACACAAAGATATGAGATATGACTAACATAAACATACACACAGAGATATGAGATATCACTAGCCCCAAACACAAAGATATGACACATGACTAACACAGATACACACTAAGATATGAGATATGACTAAACACATACACACTTAAAGATATGAGACATGATTAACACGGATACTCCAAGATATGAGATATGACTAACATGACACACACCAAGATATGAGCCATGGCCAGCACACACACACACACAAGCCAAGATATGAGCCTTGGCTAGCAAACAACCCATCAAGAAACTAAAAAAATAATAAGGCATCAGAAGACAACGATATCTCAGAAGAAATGCTAAAAGTGGCAGATGACAACACCTTGAATCATCTCTTAACACTGCTCAATGAAGTGTGAGGTAATGAATCCCCACCATAACAATGGACAAAGTTGCATGATTGTGAATTGCTCTAACAAAATGAGATCTATCAGATTGTAACAACTGGCAAAGAATCACATTAATATCTATACCTGGTCAACTCTGCAGGGGCATGATACTAAAAATTATTGAAGAAGACAGAAGATAAAAACTAAGAGAAGAACAAGCAGAATTCAAACAATCTCTATCATATATCGGTCACATTTTCATTCTCAGAGCTATCATTGAAGACAAATTAGAATTCCGGTCTTCGCTCATCATTAACTTTGTGGATTTCCAAAAGATACTTGATAGTTTACACCAACCTACACTGTGCCATGCTGATGTGCATCTCTCTCAATTTGATTAGTGTCAACCATCATCAAACCATATTTTTTATTTTACATGTCTTGTATCATCTTGGCATTGGTGAAATCTAAAACCTTGTACAATTATCTAAAAAATCATATATAATATGTTATATGTTAGATCAATATAAATATGTAGACCAATTCTAAACTATGAGAAATGTTGTCTCTAAAATCGTTTCCATTGCAATGATAAAAAGTTTCAGTATGGAAAGAGTTAACATCTATGAATTTCCAGCATTTTTATTTCAGATTCAGTTTGCTGTGTGAGAACAGAAACTGGCAACACTGACTGGTTCCCTGTGGAAACAGGAATACCCAGTAGAAACAGGATTGAAACAAGGATGCGGCATGTCACCACTTTTATCCAGAATTGCCATTGATTGGGTCATGTGAAACCCACAGAAGACAGACAATTGGGCTTTAAATGGATTGATAATAAACTCTTGGAAGATCTTGACTCTGTAAATGACTTGGCCCTTTTGAGCTCAACACACTCTGATGCTAAAGAAAAAATAGAACGATTCCACAATATTTCTGGTAAAATAGACCTCTAGATGTACTATCAACCCTTACGTATGCGTGTGAAAGCTGGAAAACAACAAGAGATATAGAAACAAAGTTGAACGCATTCGAAAATAAATGTCTAAGGAAAATACTTGGTATAGCATGGAACGAATTCAAAACAAACGAGGAAATTAGAGAAATCGCCAGTCAACCACTAATATCTTCAGTAATAAAGAAAAGACGATGGTCATATGTTGGACATGTGATGAGAAGAGATAATAACCGAATAACAAAGCAAGATTTAAGAGACACAATATGAAATATGTCTTCCTCATCAAGGCCAGCTCCTTGTCGTGGGGATGGGGCTTAACAGTCACCAGGGACTGAAAACTAAGACTGGCCAGGCCTTCCTACAACCGAGCAAGACCACAGTCTGCTCTAGCAAGTTCAAGTGCTGAAGTCAGAGGCAACCAGCAAAAAGGCGCACAACAATCAGGATGCCACGCACTCAACGCAAATGGAAGTATGTCTATAACCGCAAATTGATATGGCACTCGCCCTGTGATGGGCACTCAGGCAGGTGCAGCGCCGGGCCCTAAGCCTCGAAAGGGCCCAACCTCTATTACTGGATGTCCTTCTCAACCGCTCTGTGGAGTCAGGGGGCGAGAGAATAGAGCTACTGGCCAATCCAAAATAAGACCACTAAAAATAATGCACTGGAATGCTGAAGGCATCAACAGCAAAAGAGATGGGTACAGTAAAAAGATAGAATTAGAAAATATCCTGCATGAAGAATAAGCATATGCTGTTTGCAGGAAACCCATCTAAACAACGACATAGCCTTGAAGATTAGGGGATACCAGTGCTACCGATCTGACAGAATAAATAGACAAAAGGGCGGAATACTGACTCTTGTAAGGAACAACATTAATGCATGTCAGATTGAAGTGTATATGGATGGGGCGGAATATCAAATACTACACCTCATGACAGGAAATACAGACTTCCATCTACTTAACTACTACTGTCCGAGTGACCGCCCACTAGCACTAGACACAATTACATTAAAAGAAAGAATAATTGTATGTGGAGACTTTAACAGCCACTCACAGAGCTGGGGCTATGAACATATGGACAAGAGAGGTGAAGAGCTTGAAAATTGGCAGGATGACAATGGGCTTATACTATTAAACCAGGCAACAGATCCACCAACATTCTACTCCAGATCATGGCATACCACATCTACACCAGACCTTGCTTTCCATTCACCAGACCTGGATTGGAATATCACACGAATTGTTGGGAAACAACTTGGAGGCAGCGACCACCGACCAGTCTTTTTAGTGGTACAAAATAAGGCCATCAGGGAGAGCAGCACTCTCTCCAGATGGAATTACAAAAAGGCAGACTGGAAAATGTATCAACACTACACCAGTGTACTGACTAAAGATATAAATACAGATAGAGACATCAACAAAATAGTTGATGAATTCAGTAGACTAATAATACAAGCTGCCAGTGAAACAATACCTAGAGGGGCACGGAAACACTACAAACCATACTGGAGTAGTGAGCTAGAGCAACTGCACAATGACATGGAAACATCTTGAAAGCAAGCAGAAAATAACCCTTGCCAAGAACACCACAACAACTACCAGCATGCTAAAGCCAAATTTCAACGGGCTAAACTACAAGTCAGATGGAGAAGCTGGAAAGAGAAAACAGAGTCCTTGAATCTTGAACGAGACACAAGAAAAGTGTGGAAGCTTGTAAAACAGCTGAATGATGAGGGTACACAAAGGAACACCAAAATTACACTGAAGAAGGATGGAAACATTCTAACAGGTAAACATGCAGCAAATTACTTTGCAGACTCCTTTGCAAATGACAATAATATTGAAATTAGCCTAGAAAAACGACAAGAGACCCGTTTAAAACAACAAAATGCAAGACAAGAAGAGACCACACATGAAGTAATGGAAACACCCATTACACAAAGAGAGCTAGAGCTGGCAATATCCAAATTAAAAATGAAAAAGTCACCAGGCAATGATGGAGTGTCCAATGAAATGATTAAGAACTTGGGAACTGCAGCTAAAGCAAAACTACTGCAGATCTACAACATTTGCTGGATCACAGGTAGAGTGCCACAGGCATGGAGAGAAGCAATTATGATACCATTACTAAAGCCAGGAAAAGATGGTTCAATGACATCCAGCTATAGACCAATCAGCCTTACAAGCTGTTTGTGTAAAACAATGGAACGTATAATCAATCTCAGACTGCAGTGGTACCTGGAAAGTGAAAATCTCCTTGTCCCACAACAAGCAGGCTTTAGACAGTGTTACTCTACCGAAGATCAAGCAACCTATCTTTCCCAGGAAATTGAAGATGCGTTTCAAGAAAAGAAACTGGTACTAGCAGCATGGATAGACCTAAAGAAAACATTTGATAAGGTATGGAAGGAAGGGCTTTTGAAGAAACTGAGAAATTATGGAGTAAATGGCAGGATGTACAAATGGGTCAAAGCATACCTGCATAACAGGAGAGCCAGAGTGCAACTGGATGGTCTTAAGAGTAAGAAGGTCTTATTGCGCCAGGGCGTTCCACAAGGAGGGGTACTATCTCCAACACTTTTACTGATCTACATCAATAACCTAGTTACTGAACTACCACATGGCATCAAAGTGGCAATGTATGCAGATGACTTGGTAATGTGGTGCACAGAGGAGTATGCAACAGTGGCCTCCAAATTGCTACAAAGAGCTATGAATGCACTGAATTCATGGACAAATAGATGGTGTATCAGCATCAATACAGACAAATGCAGTACTACACTTTTCACACTCTCCCCAAAACAAAAAGCAGGAGCCATCTACATAAACAATGAGCCTGTGAAAGAAGACATACAAGCTACATATCTCGGAGTTACATTTGATAACAAACTATCTTGGAAACAGCAGATAAATAAGGCAACCCAAAAAGCAAGGAGGAAATTGGCTATTCTAAGAAAGTTGTGTGGAACCACATGGGGTGTGAGTGGGAAAATACTCAGTAAAGTTTACCAACAGAGTATACGCCCACATTTAGAATATGGATCATCCGCATGGTGCTCAGCATCAAACACCACATTGCAAGTACTGGATAAAGTACAAAACCAGGCACTTAGGGTCATCACAGGAGCAATGAAATCAACACCAATATTGGAGATGGAGAAATTGTGGAGGATACCAGCACTGAGAGAACGGAGACACAAAGGTGCTGATACAGGCAGAAAAATGTGCCGAGACATCCAATGAAGGACAGATTCCAAAATCTTGCATTGGGACGACTTAAGAGAAGCAGCTTTATCCACCAAGCCAAGCGTATTAGTAGACAAACACCAGACATGCCAAGAGTTGTTAAACCCCTTCTGCCCATACCAGAACAGACTCCCTGGACAGATGAATCAGGATTATCAGTTCAAATACGGACAGAAGTGAAAGGAATAGTTGACAAAGAGGAACAAAATAGTCTACAGCGAAAAACAATAACTCTCAGTTTCCTGGATGAAGAATACCCACAAGACCTATGGATCCGTGTGTACACAGATGGATCAGCACAGAATGCAGTAAAGAATGGGGGAGCAGGTGCATATATAGAGTACCCAAATAACACTAGGGATATGAATAAAATAGCAACAGGGAAATATTGTCACAATTATGATGCAGAAATACAAGCAATAAAGTTGGCAATAGAAAAACTGCTGAACAGTAATCTTAGCCCACAGCCTGTAGTGTTTTTGACAGATGCAAGATCAGTACTCCAGGCACTACAATCCAGAAAATTACCACATCTGCAGACCTTATTGACTGAACTCTGCAAGCACCACAGGGTTGCCCTGCAGTGGATCCCGTCTCACTGTGGAATACCAGGAAATGAGAAAGCAGATCAGTTGGCAAAGGAAGGTTCAACAGGCACACAACTAGATACACCAGTTACATACCATCATAAGAAACAGATAATCAAATCAATCAGAGGACCACAAGCCCCAAATCAGGATGCCTTTCATAATATGAATAGATATGAACAAGTTATCATTATACGCCTAAGAACAGGACACAATCGACTCCATAGTCACATGTATACAAAATTCAAGATCGGCACATCAACTACTTGTACATGTGGACAGGCACCCCAGACTGCTGAACACATACTTCAAGACTGCACTGAATATAGTAGACTGAGGAAAATCCATTGGCCCATAGATACAACACTACAGACAAAACTATATGGGCCACTGCAAGAATTACAAAAGACAGTAAAATTTATACAGGAAACGACATTGCAGATATAGACAATACTTCAGGCGAACGAAAGATAGATAGATAGAAATATGTCTTGATGAAGTTTCCCTCATGTGGGAAACAACAGGTAAGAGAAAAAGAGGAAGACCCAGATAGACACTGAGAAGAACATTGCTGAGAGAGGCAAAAGCAGCAGGAATCGGCTCCCTCAATGAGATAGAGCTGCTTGCACAGAACAGAGACAAATGGCGAGATTTGATAAAATATCTTTAAAAGAATTGAAAACTGCTAGAACAAAAATTCAGATAAGAGAAGGAGTATCTTGGTCTACGCCCTATGGGCCGGCTACGGCTCGAAAGGTCAATAGATAGATAGACCTCTAGATCAACACAACCAAAAGAAAATTCCTGGATAATACCAACAAAGCCTCTAATATAAGAATTAACAATGACATTTTACACAAAGTTAAAAATCTTACCTACTTAGGCAGCAAAATGGGAGCCGCAATAGCTCATTGGTTAGTGAACTGGACTACAAAGGACAAGAGGTAGGGTTTGATCCCAACCGACGGCTTCTGGTTCACCCAGCTTTTAATGGGCACCGGATTTTTTTCTGGGAAAGTAAAGCAGCACGGGCATAATACCGACCACATTACCCCAAAAATCATGTGCCAAAGGTCTGTAAAATTTATGGTCACTAACACCATATTCCCTATACGCCATTTGGCGTGACAGGGGTACTTTACTTTTTACTTTCTTTAGGTGGCAAAATGTCCAGAAACATAACATCAGAAACCATAACATGTATCACACTAGTATCAAATGCTTTCAACAAACTGATGAATATATGGAGATCCAAAGTTCTCAGTAAAGAACAAAACTTAGACTGTTCAACTCATGTGCAAAACCAGTGCTAACATATGGATGTGAAAATTGGAAATCCAACAAGACATCAGATAGGAAATGAAACGTCTTTGAAAACAAATGTCTTCGTATGATCTCAAACATAAGCTGGAAAGAATACATTTCAAATGAGCAGAGAAGAGGGGAATCTAAACATGAATACATGTTGAGCTTTATAAAAAGAAGGTGCTGGAAATACATCTGTCTTGTGCTGAGAATGAATGAAGAAACACTTCCCCATCAGACATTCATGTGGAAGCCATCTGGTAACCAAAAACAAGGCAGACCCACAGAATCACTATGCAGAACAATTACTAAGGCGGCTCAACCATGGGACTAAGAAACAATCAAGAACTACAAGAACTAGCACCTGACTTGGACAACAATGGTTTATTCAGGTGCTAGCTCTCCTGTTGAGTCATTACCTGAGGAAATGTAGAATCATGAATTGAACAGGTAAGAAACATCAATGAGAGGAACTGGAGATATTTGTACAAACAGTTCACTATGGTAGTCATTTGTATACATAATCTTTGATATTTGCCAAAGAGACTTGGATTTAGAAAAAAAAACAAGAGAATTCCAAAACAAGCTCATATGTGGGAAACATCATCATCATGTGCCATACCGGTTGGCGCAGGCGATCATGTCCTTCCACAATTTTCTATCCACGGTGCATCATATCTGTTCTGTTGTTGACTGTTTTCCATGCCATGACACCAAGCTATCCAGTATTTTTTCTCTTTGTCGTCCGTGATCTCTCTTTCCTTTTATTTTGACAGTTGTAACCAAGTATTCCAACTTTCCTCTTCTCATGATGTGCCTGAAAAATGTTGATTGTTTCTTTCTGATGTTTTTTAGGAGTTCCCTTTTTGTGTTGGCCTCTTTAAGAATTTCCTCATTGGTCTTTTTAGCTGTCCAGGGAACTTTCAACATTCTTCTGAGAAATCCCATCTCTGTGGCCTCTAATCGTCTTTTCATTTATTTGTCTACTGTCCATGATTCGCTTCCATGAGAGTTCATTGGTGCTATATAGAGCCAATTCTGACCTTTGGCAGCAAATCCTGGACAGTAGACAAACAAATGAAAAGAAACATCAGGATACAGAAAAAGAAGATGAACTAGAGAGACACTGGAGAGACCTTTGATAAGAGAAGCAAAGTTGACAGGCCTAGACTCATTTGATATGATCAAAAATCTCACCTACATTAGAGAAGGATGGTGAAAAACACTACTGAGCCCTATGATCTAATGGTGTTGGAAGAATCAAGATCAAGATGACTGTGCACCCATGGGTTTGTCCAAAGTGTAGAGAAATAAATTCTTCATCATAAAAAATAGAAAGATTGTGTCGAACACCCCAAGCCACAACACAGATGATAATGACCACAAAAAGTTCCTACCTGATATGAGAAGAATATGGGCACTTGAAGTCTGGTGATCCGGCCAGGTTCATGACTGGCTTGTATATGTGGTTCCCGTTTGTCACCATAAACCTTGAACTTGGCTTAGATGCCTGCTCAGAATGTCCACTGCCCCCAGCAGAATAACCTAACTGTGAGGCATCATCAAAGGTCAGTTCTAATCTTGTACAAGGGGTACTTGCATCAGCAGCCGGCACTCCAAATTCCACATCATTTAAAAAATCGTCAATATTCTTCCAGTTTTCGCTGCCAGTTAGGGTTTCGAGTGACATTTGATCACAGCTGGCTAGCGGTACATTTGGTGACAATGAAGATTCTGGTCCATCTTGAGAATAATCTGCGATGGAGACAACTGTGGATACTTTGTGCTGCTGCTCTGAAGAGTCTGAGTTTATTGTGTTTTTGTCTAAGTCAAGCTCGTCTGACCAGACGCTATCGGAAATGCTTGGAAGGGAAGGGGAAATGGGTGTTTTGCTGGATGGGTCTGGAGTCTGTGATACGGACTGAGACTCTTGGCTGAGGTTTGCAATGTTCACGCTGAAGGATGGTACAACGAAGCTATCTCTGCCACTGACATGTTGAATAACAACATCATGCTTTCTAATGGGAACATGGACAGTGTGGTCATGTTTCCAGGCCAAGGCTGTCACGCTGCAGCTCTTCTCCTGTGGGGTTGAGCTAATACTCACTACACTATCTTTAATCTTTCTCTTGTCTAGTCCTCCACCCACAGGCTTTTCTTGAGCTGTATCAATATAATTAGCTTTCTCCATCAATGCAAGCTCTTTCAACTTTTTCAGCTTTCCTTTCAGCTTCTTCAGCTTGTTGATATGATGCAAGAGTATCCAAATCAAACTTTTCACAAAAAAAGAGAATGTGATTCCAACACTTTCTGATGAGTCTATGACGCCTGTTAAAACATTCCGAGCATCAGAATACGTCCTCATAACCATTGCATCAACTGGAGTTAAACAGTGTAATGGGAAACTGTTAAAAGAACAGCAATTTGAGGAATCACATTTTCCCTCAAAAGCTTCACCAAACTGGTCGTCAAACCGTGCTGCTTCTGTTGTATGACAAGATGTCTCCTGGAGTTCCAGCCCTTTGATGCTAACAGTACAGTAGCCTGCACCTCTCTCGAGAATCATGACCCAGACTAGTCTGTCCTGGAATCTCATCAGGTAGTGGTTGCCAGCTTGTGGTTCACCTGATGATCAAAGTCAATAAACCTAAATCTCTTTACAATATAAATATTGTTTATTTTAATTTAATGATTTATGGGTTGATTAACATATTCAGTTTAATTTATGGATGTGAATCATCTACAACGGATAAACTTGAAGCACAAGAATTGAGGTTTCTGAGAAGGATAATTATGGAAGTGATGTATGTAGAATACGTGAAAAAAAAAAATTACTTATGGGAGCAGGGTAAGCAAATGATGGAGAAAAAGTAAACAAAAAAGAACACTATTAAAAGTGAGACATGAAGAATACATTTTTTTTTTAAATGGACCATAAAGATTTAATATCCCAAAAGAATGTTAATTGTTCCCTTGACATAAAAAAAAAAATTCTTAATGAGACCAATACACAAAGAGGGTATCAGAAGCACATCAAGATAAAGCAATAAACTCTAACATAAATGTTATGAGAAGGGGGATATTGGAAAACACAGTATTCAGGATAAAATAACAGGTAAAGAGGTGGACAACAAGTGAAGGAAATAGTGGAAGTTACAAAATTTCCCAGCAAAAAATGTCTATTCTTACACAATGTTATCACTACATGAATATATTGCATATTAAATTCACTTCAGTCTATACAATTCCTCAAATCTGCTTTGTTGTAATTTTTGTTAGGGGATATTATACTCTACAAAGGAAGGTGGCAAATTACGCCAGCCAGATACAAGTGAAAAGGGATAAATTTTAACGTTCTGAGATGATGCAGATGTGTTGCGAGCCGTTGCGTTTACATATGACTTGTTGACTCGTCTGTAAACTGCCTGATAGCACCAGTCAACACTCGTTGCTATCTCGTGGTTCTTGATAATGGAACACTGGGAACAGAACTATTAGTGCCCTGTTCCCTCAGTGCTCTCTTCCTGTACACACAAGTGACTGTAGTCACCCCGACCCAGCTGGACACCGTTATTAGGTTCAGAGCTTCCCGACACTTAGCTCCTCACCTGGTCGTATAGCCTGCACGTGTTTATCACCTCATAATGCGTACTTTGCGTTGTATTGATCTGGCATTGGTAGTATTTCTTACTTCGCGTTGTGTTGATCTGGCATTGGTAGTATTTCTTACTTCGCGTTGTATTGATCTGGCATTGGTAGTATTTCTTACTTCGCGTTGTGTTTATCGGCTCAATCGGCCAACAAAAACAATATGTTACACAGCCGTACACTATTAAAGTCACACAAGTCATGAATAAACACAATACTTCACTGGATTTGTTTACATGTGCTGGGCGGTCTGACTACCCACTCCAGTCTATCCAGTAGGCTTTTGGCTTCCTATCACCCCTACACTTACAGGTGACTTATCTAGCCTTTCTCTAATTCCCCCCTGATCTATATCGGTATTGGAATCTCCACCTAATCTTTTAATTACGAAAGAGTGTATGCTTTGTTCCCAATGAACGAGCTTGCACCTAGCAGCACAGCCTCCTACACTGGCTCTATCTATCTCCAAAGTGGAACTTCCCTCTATCAACCAAACTGACCTAAGCCAGACTTCTCTCTACCACCTAACTGGAACTTGTCTTTCCATCTCTCCAGCCCTTTAAGTATTTGTATTCCATCTAATCAGGGAGCCACGATAGCTCAGTAGTTAGTGAACTGGACTACAAAGGATGAGAGGTAGGGTTCGATCCCAACCGATGGCTTCCAGTTCACCCAGCCTTTAATGGGTACCGGATTTTTTTCTGGGAAAGTAAAGCGGCACGGGCGTAATACCGACCACATTACTCCAAAAATTATGTGCCGAAGGTCTGTAAAATTTATGGTCACTAACACCATATTCCCTATACGCCACTTGGCATGACGGGGGTACTTTACTTTTTTTTTACTTTTATTCCATCTAATCACAGCTCACTTACGTCATCACTCAGCCAACCAAATCAATCTCCCCCTCTTAAGACAACTCACTCTAGAGTTTCTCATCATTGCACAAATTTCTTACAATCTTCACTCAACACTATCCACCGTCCCAGGCCACTGTCTCAACTCACGGCGGTTCTCAAATCTGACATTACCTACAATGGTTCTCCCATTGTCTTTACCCTATACTCAACTACATCTATTTCCTTACATCCCTACATCTCCTGGCTACACAAGTACAACTTACGAGGATCCAAAGAGGTTTGCCAGGAACAAATACATGATTAATAGATTACAAATCTATTCACAAGATGGATCCAGGCTGTGCTACAAAGTTTGTGAGTCAGGGTTCTCTTCGGAGATGTTTTATATTTCAAAGGACAAATCTGAGCACCTATGGAGTATTCTGGTGTGCAGTGATTATGATTCTAAAATAACATAACATAAAAACATGAACAAATGGGCGAACACCAGGACTACCAGAAACAATTATGCTTACCACCAGCTCAAATGAAAAGAACAGGTCACAACAGATTGAAGTACCAGCTTTTTAGCTCAATAAGAATAGGAACCTCTGATGAACGTGACAGTGGCACAGGTAAAATAACTGCTGGACATCTGTTACAATCAAGCACAATACATGATGAACAGAAAAGGCTCTTGTGGCTATTGCTGGTATTGTACCAGGACAAGCTGTATGGAAATGTCACCTGCCTTGAGTTGGCGAACGCCTTCTTCAAACTTAATAATACTGACGTCTTAAGGTATATGCAGAAGAAGAAGATATCCTGCAATTAATTCTTTTTTTTACAGCATTGCATCTTAACAATTCCAGGAAAGAAAATTTGTGCAAAAACAATTGTTTTTTTTTTTTCACTTTTTCTTATACCCCTTCAGTGTTGAGGGAGATCACTTTCTCTTATACCCCTTCAGTGTTGAGGGAGATCACTTTCTCTTATACCCCTTCAGTGTTGAGGGAGATCACTTTCTCTTATACCCCTTCAGTGTTGAGGGAGATCACTTTCTTTTATACCCCTTCAGTGTTGAGGGAGATCACTTTCTCTTATACCCCTTCAGTGTTGAGGGAGATCACTTTCTCTTATACCCCTTCAGTGTTGAGGGAGATCACTTTCTCTTATACCCCTTTAGTGTTGAGGGAGATCACTTTCTCTTATACCCCTTCAGTGTTGAGGGAGATACACAGCTATCATCATCATCATGTGCCATACCGGTTGGCGTAGGCGATCGTGTCCTTCCACAATCTTCTATCCACAGTGCATCGTATCAGTTCTGTTGTTGACTGTTTTCCATGCCATGATACCAAGCTATCCAGTATTTTCTCTCTTTGTCATCCGTGATCTCTCTTTCCTTTTATTTTGCCAGTTGTAACCAAGTATTCCAATTTTCTTCTTCTCATGATGTGCCTGAAAAATGTTGATTGTTTCGTTCTGATGTTTTTTAGGAGCTCCCTTCTTGTGTTGGCCTCTTTGAGAACTTCCTCATTGATCTTTTTAGCTGTCCAGGGAACTTTCAACATTCTTCTGAGAAATCCCATCTCTGTGGCCTCTTATCGTCTTTTCATTTGTTTGTCTACTGTCCATGATTTGGTTCCATAGGTCAGAATTTGTTCTATATAGCACCGATGAACTCTCTTTCTTATTTCTATTGACATAGATTTGTTGCATAAGATATTTTTCATTTTCTGAAATACTATTTACAAAGCTCTAGTTCTTGCCATTCTAGTTGTCTCAACCATTCTCATTTGATGTTGTAGTGTCACTAGAATGTTGTCTATCCATATTACTCTGGGTCTAGCATGGGCTCTTCTTCTATCTCCCCTTATAATATCCTGTTTTGCATGATATAGAATCTTTTCTTATAATGATCTACACAAACTAAATCAAGTCACTTACCCAAACTCCCGTTAGCAAACGCTGCCCTTAGAGCTCTAGCGAGCTCAAGTGAAAGCTGTCGATAGTAAAGGCTGTCTGGACAAGTGTTTGCTGACAATCCTATCGGCTCAGACCAGAACTTGCACGGACGAGGAAACCCAATGAAGAATAAAGGCAGCGTGAAAAGGCACAAGATGGGTGCTGATATGACTGTTGCTGTAACAATTATTACTATCACTACAGGTAAGAAGATGACATTAAGAAATACAATTCCTCCCATTGCGCTGTGACGTTGTTTCTTATGTGTCAATGATGTGATGATAAGGGCAGTGATATAATACAACTTATTAACAAGTTGATAAAATCTGTCCCTTATGATACCGGCAAAGAGCTGAAGTATTGGGATTCCAAAGTTGATCACGGCAGAATTTCCAGGCAGAGTGATTAAGATGATATGAACAACAGCTGTCTCCAAAAGTGCATGTGTCGTGCTCTGCCAAGACTGAAAATAAAAATAGTTTTTCTTTTAAAAAATGTGAATGGCACAGAGAATACACAGTTGTTTGTTTTCATCTCAAAGTGGAAATTTTAGTTTTAAACTTGAAAATGTGCAGGATTTATGGATGAAAAGAGTCCTGATTCTAGCACATCTCGCTCACTCTATGGGATGTCTAGTGGTGACACTACACACACAAACAAGAAACATTTCTAGTTTATGCAAATATTTATGTATCTATGATTTTTAGTATTTATAACAAAAATATTGGCAAATGTGAGTGTTTCTGGGGAGACAATATTCAGTCTTGAACCATACAAGTTTAACCATTTTTTTAATACAGCTTCTTCAAATCATTGAAAATGTATAATAGAAGAAATATGTGCATTTTATCTCAATGGAAAGAAACAAATAAGCTAATCAACTAAATTATCAAAGACAAACAACTGTGACTGTTAATGGAGCCTGTGCAAGATCTGACATGTGATTGAAAAGATCATCAGACTCTGAGAGTCTAGAATTTCTGCTTTATCTGCTGTCTTCAGCTTTATGTACTGTCTTCAGCTTTATGTACTGTCTTCTGCTTTATCTGCTGTCTTCAGCTTTATGTACTGTCTTCAGCTTTATGTACTGTCTTCTGCTTTATCTGCTGTCTTCAGCTTTATGTACTGTCTTCAGCTTTATGTACTGTCTTCTGCTTTATCTGCTGTCTTCAGCTTTATGTACTGTCTTCAGCTTTATGTACTGTCTTCAGCGTTATGTACCGTCTTCAGCTTTATGTACCGTCTTCAGCTTTATGTACCGTCTTCAGCTTTATGTACCGTCTTCAGCTTTATGCACTGTCTTCAGCTTTATGCACTGTCTTCAGCTTTATGTACTGTCTTCAGCTTTATGTACTGTCTTCAGCTTTATCTACCGTCTTCAGCTTTATGTACTGTCTTCTGCTTTATGTACTGTCTTCAGCTTTATGTACTGTCTACTGCTTTATGTACTGTCTTCAGCTTTATGTACTGTCTTCAGCTTTATGTACTGTCTTCAGCTTTATGTACTGTCTTCAGCTTTATCTACTGTCTTCAGCTTTATCTACTGTCTTCAGCTTTATGTACTGTCTTCAGCTTTATGTACTGTCTTCAGCTTTATCTACTGTCTTCAGCTTTATGCACTGTCTTCAGCTTGAACAGGACAGTGGGAAGGTTTGGGTAGAGGGACAGATAGATGGATGAATAGATAGGTATTCTTTCTATACATAAGCAAGAAATTTGTAATATATTGCAACACATGACAGAATTCTAAGACAGAGAGTCAGAATAACAAAAAAAAGGAAGATATTAAGGAAGATGATCTTGACTTTAATATCTAAATAATATATATATTAAATATATAATTAATTTATGTCTATAATAGAGACATGTGATGAGAAGAGATAATAACCGAATGATTCTTAGTGACCTCAAAGGTCAGTATCATGAAAAGTCTCAAGTCATCATACTTCGCCTATGCACTGGCCACAACAGAATGAGAAATCACATGTTCACCAAATTCAAAATATTGTGTCTCCTGAATCTAGACATCTGACTACATCAAGACATATTTCATATTGTGTCTCCTGAATCTAGACATCTGACTACATCAAGACATATTTCATATTGTGTCTCCTGAATCTAGACATCTGACTACATCAAGACATATTTCATATTGTGTCTCCTGAATCTAGACATCTGACTACATCAAGACATATTTCATATTGTGTCTCCTGAATCTAGACATCTGACTACATCAAGACATATTTCATATTGTGTCTCCTGAATCTAGACATCTGACTTCATCAAGACATATTTCATATTGTGTCCAGATGTGTAGAATCAAGAGATAATATGAAATATATCTTGATGAAGTCAGATGTCTAGATTCAAGAGACACAATATGAAATATGTCTTGATGAAGTTTCCCTCATGTGGGAAACAACAGGTAAGAGGAAAAGAGGAAGACCCAGAGAGACACTGAGAAGAACATTGATGAGAGAGGCAAGAGCAGCAGGAATTGGCTCCCTCAATGAGATAGAGCTGCTTGCACAGAACAGAGACAAATGGCGAGATCTGATAAAATATCTTTAAAAGAATTGAAAACTGCTATAACAAAAAATTTAGATAAGAGAAGGAGTATCTTGGTCTATGCCCTATCTGCCGGCTATGGCTCAAAAGGTCAATAGATAGATACAGTCGAACCTGGTCTTAGGACCACCTGTTTAAAGCGTTTCCCTGGTTATAGGACCGGGTCTACAATTTCCCCGAGTTTTTTACTATATGCTAACACTGATTACGGCGCTCACCGTATGACGCGACCAGAGACCAGGCTAATTAACCGCCGCCAATGTTATTTATCCCGTTTACGACGACCAGCCAGTCCTTCGTCTCGCTGGGAGCTATAAACGATCGACACAGGTGTCTACAGGTGTTGATGTTTTCCCGTATTTAGTGAGTCCCAGATTACAGTGGGACGTGTTACGTTTATCAGTCAATACTGGTGCAGACACAGATCTATGATTCGTGAAGTGACATCACTTCGCGGTTCCGTCTAGACCAGAGTAGACCATTGCGTGGCCCGTATAAATTACAGGAATTAACTAAAGAATTAGTCATTGCCCGCTTAGAGTGTATTCATGTACATGTACAGTATCTCAGTGAATTATTTTTGTGGATTTTAAAAGTGTTACACACAATATAGGAAATGGCCAGTGTCAAAAGTGTAAAACCAAAAGCATTAACGCTGGAAGAACGAATATCAGTGATTCGACAAAATCAGCAAGGTAAAAGTTCGCGATTATTGGCAGAACAGTTTGGAGTGGGAAAGACACAGATTTTACGTACGTTAAAGAGAAAAGCCGAGTATATGAATGACTTTGAAAATAATGCACCAAGTATGAAAAGAAGGAATAGCAGGAAAACGGGAAATGAAGACATAAATACACTTTGTTGGAAATGGTGTCAATCAGCACTTGCACGAAAAATTCCGTTATCTGGGCCGATGATCAAAGAACGAGCTTTACAGTTTGCAAAAGAATTGGAAAACTCAGTCTTTAAAGCATCGAACGGCTGGTTAGAGGCCTTCATTAAAAGACACAATCTTGTGTTTGGTAAGCAATGTGGCGAAGTCGGTGATTCAGATATGAGTGCTGCGGCTGACTGGACTTCTAAATTATCCGAGATATGCTATGGTTACGCTGCTCAAGACATTTTTAATTTAGATGAAACCGGGTTATTTTTCAAAGCGACTACGGACAAAACATTTTTTGTCAAAGGAGAAAAATGCGCTGGGGGTAAAAAAAGCAAAGAGCGAATAACAGTGATGCTATGCACTAACATGTTGGGGGAACGAGAACCGGCTTTAGTGATTGGGAAAGCAGCTAACCCTAGGATTTTTAAAAACATCAACATAAACACACTGCCAGTGATTTACAGAAACAACAAAAAGGCATGGATGACTGCAGCTATATTTGAAGATTGGCTGAAAAGTTTTGACCGTAAGATGCAGAAAAAAAAGCGCCACATTATTTTATTTGTTGACAACGCTACCTGTCATCCCAAGATCGAACTACAGAATGTTAAGCTGCAGTTTCTGCCACCCAACACAACTGCATTAGTTCAACCCCTAGACCAGGGTGTCATTCAGACATTTAAATTAAAGTTTAGACAAAAACAGCTTCTACATCTTATCACAGTCATGGAATCAAACAAGGATGCTTCCGGAACCGAACTCATGAAACAGGTCAATTTACTGGATGTAGTCTACTGGATTGCTGCAGCATGGAAAGAAGTGGACAACTCAACCATCCTTAAGTGTTTCTGTAAAGCAGGTTTTCATTGTCCTGCTGAAACACACGCATATTCTCTGACGCACATGGAATCTGCATCAAAGACCGACGTGCAAATTGTTTCTACTGCAATTTCTACTGCTTTGGATAACCTTTCAAAAGAATTGTTTGGATACCAATTGACAGACATCTCCATGATTGATTCAGGGCTCCAAACTTGCAACACAATAGAAACAAACTGGGATCTTCCTGCCACTGCAATTTTAGCTGCTGAGGATGTGAATAGTGAATCAGACAACGAACAAGATTCTACTGACATTGAGAAAACATACACTATCGCAGATGCACATAATGCTTTGGAGCTTCTGCGCACCTATTCAATAACAAACGGGAGATCTGACATACTAGACGTTATCATGGACTTGAGAGAAAAATTGAACTTATCGTTTATTTCATCTGTCAAACAACAGACTACCATATTGGATTTTTTTTCAAGTCAAAAGTGATACATGTACAGTATAAGTGGAATCTGTGTATGTGTGTTTTATTTTTGTGTGTTTAACAATCGTGTTTTATGAAAAGTGTCCAACCAGTGGCTATTGTAGACCGACATGTGCACTATGTTCTACTCATGGATTACGCTGATTTGCAGGTTAGTTTTCATAGTGCTTAGGATAAAATTTTTTTTATCGCTCTATTTATTATGTGAAACCTGTGAGGCAGGACCACCTGTCCTATGGGACCAGTTTTTGAAAGTCCCGTGAATGGTCGCCTTAGACAGGTTCGACTGTATAATAGAGACATAAATAAAAATGTGATCATGAAAAGATATAGAAGAAAATCTATTGTCCTTTCGAGCCAAAGACGACACATAGAACAGAACCACAATCTCAAAAACAGAAACCTTGCATGCCAAAATGGCACATATTGTAGAGATCACTGTCTAAAAATCTATGACGCATAGAAGAAAATGGGCAGTCTAAATAGAGAGAGAAAAGAAAATGAATGATTTGACAGATGAAAAGTATTTGAAGATTTTAGACAATGAATGGAGAAAATGAACACGCCAGATAGAAAGAAGATTCAATGTCAAAATGCAAGTATTATGGAAGAAAAAAAAACACACAAAATACACTAACAAATTTAAACAAAATTTATAATTTATGAATGGAAGACAGGAACTCATGTATAAGGAATGAGGTGCTGGCAGGTTTATAGATTACTGCTGACATCAGAGCTTGTAAACCAGAGATGAGAAGACTGCTATTTAGCATGACCAAGTGAGTAAGGAATTGAAGAAGAAACACACACAAAATGCCCAGAAAATATGTCTTGATGAAGTCAGATGTCTTGATTCAAGAGACACAATATGAAATATGTCGTGACGAAGTCAGATGTCTAGATTCAAGAGATGCAATATGAAATATGTCTTGACAAAGTCAGATGTCTAGATTCAAAAGACACAATATGAAATATATCTTGACAAAGTCAGATGTCTAGATTCAAGAGACACAATGTGAAATATGTCTTGACAAAGTCAGATGTCCAGATTCATGAGGCACAATAAATGCAACTTGGCTATAAACTGCAACACAACATAACAAATGGTCTTTCTGTCGAAAGCAACAAAAGTGAAGAATGGAAAACAAAAACGTGATAAAGTAAACATATATGGTAAACAACACTTACCCATCGAAAGGCTCTGACAATACCGAATATGACGAAGATACTTTTAATAATTGGCATGCCATCAATGCATGAGATTGCCATGACGTCTGAGGTGGTTATCCTCAAAGACAAATACACCACCATAAGCAATGGGGTCACTGTAACAAGCATAATTTGAGAATCATAAGATTGCTGTTCAGAGATCTTCATCTGGAACTTCTACGTTGTAAGGTAAAGCAACAGAGATCAGAACTTAACTATCTACCACATTGTAAGGTAAAGCAACAGAGATCAGAACTTAACTATCTACCACATTGTAAGGTAAAGCAACAGAGATCAGAACTTAATTATCTATATCATTGTAAGGTAAAGCAACAGAGATCAGAACTTAACTATCTACCACATTGTAAGGTAAAGCAACAGAGATCAGAACTTAATTATCTATATCATTGTAAGGTAAAGCAATAGAGATCAGAACTTAACTATCTACCACATTGTAAGGTAAAGCAACAGAGAGGTAAAGCAACAGAGATCAGAACTTAACTATCTACCACATTGTAAGGTAAAGCAACAGAGATCAGAACTTAACTATCTATCACATTGTAAGGTAAAGCAACAGAGATCAGAACTTAACTATCTATCACATTGTAAGGTAAAGCAACAGAGATCAGAACTTAATTATCTATATCATTGTAAGGTAAAGCAACAGACAACAGAACTTAACTATCTATCACATTGTAAGGTAAAGCAATAGAGATCAGAACTTCACTATCTATCACATTGTAAGGTAAAGCAACAGACAACAGAACTTAACTATCTATCACATTGTAAGGTAAAGCAACAGAACTTCACTATCTATTACATTGTTTCTGAAATCTTTCAGTGAATGAATCTATTCCAATCTTACCTTTTCAACCCTCATTGGGTCATTGACCATGAACAAGAGTTCTCCCATTCTTCCTAGACTTTGCTGTCTTCTCCAGTCTTCTTCAAGTAACTCATCTTTGTATAACTGTCTCAAGGTTTGGCTTCCTAGACTTTGCTGTCTTCTCCAGTCTTCTTCAAGTAACTCATCTTTGTATAACTGTCTCAAGGTTTGGCTTCCTAGACTTTGCTGTCTTCTCCAGTCTTCTTCAGGTAACTCATCTTTGTATAACCGTCTCAAGGTTTGGCTTCCTAGACTTTGCTGTCTTCTCCAGTCTTCTTCAAGTAACTCATCTTTGTATAACTGTCTCAAGGTTTGGCTTCCTGTGTTTTGCTGTCTTCTCCAGTCTTCTTCAGGTAACTCATCTTTGTATAACTGTCTCAAGGTTTGGCTTCCTTGTGTTTCTAAATCTTCCCTGTTTCCTCTTGCCTTCTAGAAAGATCTTGTACATTGCATGTGATACACTTCACCTGCAGAAACCCACTGTAACACAAATGTATATTGTATGTCTTTTTCTTCTGCATTCTACATAATTTATGTTTGTTTCTTAATTTTGTTTCTTTATTTACTATTGTCCTGTTCTAATTTTGTCCCATCGTGAAGTCTCAAAACAATCAACATTGACTGTCTGTCAAATCTGTGTTTGCAGTACTCTCATTCCTCATTCCAACATCCACAGTCCTAACCTTCTGTATATTTCTATCGTCTCTAATTGTTTATTGATAATGCATGGCCATTTCTCTTATTTCTATATTAGTCTTGAATTTATTCCATTTTCTATCTATCTATTTATTGACCTTTCCAGCCATAGCCAGCCCATAAGGCATAGACCAAGATACCCCTTCTCTTATCTAAATTTGTATTCTAGCAGTTTTCAATTCTTTTAAAGATATTTTATTAAATCTCACCATTTGTCACTGTTCTGTGCAAGCAGCTCTATCTCATTGAGGGAGCTGATTTCTGCTGCTCTTGCCCCTCTCATCAATGTTCTTCTCAGTGTCTCTCTGGGTCTTCCTCTTTTCCTCTTACCTGTTGTTTCCCACATGAGGGCTTGCTTTGCTATTCGGTTATTATCTCTTCTCATCACATGTCCAACATATTACCATCATCTTTTCTTTATTACTGAAGATATTAGTGGTTGATTGGCTATTTCTCTAATTTCCTCGTTTGTTTTGAATTCGTTCCACGCTATACCAAGTATTCCATTTTACAAGTAATTTTCTTAGGCATTTGTCTTCAAAAGTGTTTTGTTTTTTTCCTCAAACTCTTTTGATGTTTTCCAGCTCTCATATGCACAGGTAAGTGTTGATAATACATCTAAGTTGATTATTCCAAGTTCGGTTTACACTAATTCACAAAGTACAAAATGATGATCACCACAAGGTAAAAAACCAAGCAAAAAATGAACCTCACCCCAGTTTACAAGAGAACGCCGAAGAACTCCCAGAACAAGCAATCTTCTTTTCCCTTGTTTGAAATCTGTCAAATTGCCAGTATTGCGAGGATACAATACATTCCTCCATAACCCAAACACAACAAATACAGACTGGAGATCTCTAAGCAGTTTTTCAAGCATACATGAACCTACTATACTGTAACCCAGATAGTCAACAACTCGTGATGGAATGCTGCGGTTGTGATAATTAGCAATGGCAGCAGCAACAGCTGCAAGAGCGGTCATAACACCATGGTAGTATATAGTGGACCAACACCAAGACCAGAGGAATCCATTAATTTGGGGGGGAGGTGGGTATGAGTTCTGGCTCTTGAGCTGGGCAGAAGAGATTCTCGGGTTTTTGTTCTTGTGACAAGACGTCCAAATCTGAAACAGACAAGAAGAAATAAGTGACGAACCTTGGTCTTAAATAAACTTGAGTTATGCACACACCACAAGTTCTCAATAACAGGCAAATTTTGGCCACAGACAAAAGATAAACTTTGACATACCTAGGTGGCATACATGAAACATGAACAAACTTGAGTTGGACACACACAAGTTCTCAATAACAGGCAAATTTTGGTGACAAACAGACAAGACAAATTTAGGCTAGCCTAAGTGGCATACATGAAGCACAAACTTGAGTCACAAATATAAAGTACAAACCTTGCTACAGATTAACTAGAGTCACCAACAAACAATGACAATTTAATCATAACAAGAACAAATCCGTGTCACAAACTAGTGAATTTAGCTGGTGATTTTGATAAACAAATAGACAAACTTTTTTCACAAGTAAACTTGGGCCACATGGTCTTGCCTCCAAGGTACCAGTGATGGAGACCCTACACATGGAGTTACAGGCAGTACACTTATTGGAAAACGTGTCTGTAATTGATGAATCTTTTGTCCTAAGATTGGGGAAAGGGGGTGGGGAATTGTGTATGACCAGTGCCAATCCATGGACAGCTAAGGAGAGTAATGAAAACGTTCTGAAAGAGGCTACAGCAAAAAGAGAGCTAATTTCCAATGTTAAGAAGAAACAATTGTTATTTTTTGGTCATGTAATGAGAAGAGAACAGCTGGAAAATATTGTAACAACTACGAAAATTGAGGGACGAAGAGATAGAGGGAAGCAAAGAGAAAAGATACCAGACAGCTTAAGAGAATGGCTTGGCGGAAGGTCAACAACAGAAATGATAAATAACTGTCGTGATCGAAAGTTGTGAAGAGACATGATCACCTACGCCAGGAGGCCCGATACTTGATGATGATGATACTAGTGCGCCCTAGAAATCATTAGTATATATAGCCTTAATTTCCATTAAAGAGGATTGTGTGAATATGGGCTTGCCCTGAGATATCCTTTTGACTCAAAGACAGCACATTGGGCAGAAATTCCAGACGATCTTTGTTCTCAAGTGTCAGGTTTCAGACAGGACTTGTATTACATCTTGCTATATGTCCCTTTTCTGGGTAAGCCTCTTAATTTCAGCATGGGAGCTGATGTTGCTTCTTGTCTCAGTGTTCCTTTTAATATTTCTCTAGGTTCGACTTGTTTTCTTTTACCCTCTGTTTCTTAATTGAGGGCACACTTTGAAAATCTCTTGTTGTCTCTTGTCATCCCATGACTAACATTTGTCCACCTTCTTCTCTCAACTATAGATGATTTTGTTGGATACATTGCCATTTATCTTATATCTACACTATCATAAAGAAATCTAGTCACTCATAAACACACAAACTACATCACTCATAAACACACAAACTACATCACTCATAAACACACAAACTGCATCACTCATAAACACACAAACTACATCACTCATAAACACACAAACTACATCACTTATAAACACACAAACTGCATCACTCATAAACACACAAACTGCATCACTCATAAACACACAAACTACATCACTCATAAACACACAAACTACATCACTCATAAACACACAAACTACATCACTTATAAACACACAAACTGCATCACTCATAAACACACAAACTACATCACTCATAAACACACAAACTACATCACTCATAAACACACAAACTACATCACTTATAAACACACAAACTGCATCACTCATAAACACACAAACTACATCACTCATAAACACACAAACTACATCACTCATAAACACACAAACTACATCACTCATAAACACACAAACTACATCACTCATAAACACACAAACTGCATCACTCATAAACACACAAACTACATCACTCATAAACACACAAACTACATCACTCATAAACACACAAACTACATCACTTATAAACACACAAACTGCATCACTCATAAACACACAAACTACATCACTCATAAACACACAAACTACATCACTCATAAACACACAAACTACATCACTTATAAACACACAAACTGCATCACTCATAAACACACAAACTACATCACTCATAAACACACAAACTACATCACTCATAAACACACAAACTACATCACTCATAAACACACAAACTACATCACTCATAAACACACAAACTGCATCACTCATAAACACACAAACTACATCACTCATAAACACACAAACTACATCACTCATAAACACACAAACTACATCACTCATAAACACACAAACTACATCACTCATAAACACACAAACTACATCATTCATAAACACACAAACTACATCACTCATAAATACACAAACTACATCACTCATAAACACACAAACTACATCACTCATAAATACACAAACTACATCACTCATAAACACACAAACTACATCACTCATAAATACACAAACTACATCACTCATAAACACACAAACTACATCACTCATAAACATTCAAACTGTGATTGAATAACTCAATCATAAACTTGCATAGGTCCTGCAGTATATCTTGTCACAAGTCCTTGTACTGGGAATCTCTTACAATCCCAGACAGGGATTCAATGTCCACTGTTTGTTCTTGCCTTTTAATCACTGATCTCATCATCATCATCATCGAATGCCATCTCCGAAATAAAGGTTGACTATCATGGAGCGCCATTCTGTTCTGTCTCTTGCTTTGATAGTGCAGGTTGTCATAGGCTGACTTGTCCATCGTTTCATGTTACTTGTCCATGTTAGTCTTGATCTGCCTCTGCCTCTTTTACCTTGTATTTTCTTCCCCTCCAAGGTTACTTTTAGTAGGCTGTTGTGTCTTTTAACATGGCCCAAAAATCGCATTTGCCTTGTTTGAATTGCGTTCAGTAGTTCTCTTTTCATTTTTAGTTGTTTTAAGACTAATCACTGATCTACTTAGTGTTTTTGTACATCAGCCTCACTTGCTTTTGTCTGTTCTTTCCCATTTGAGGGCTAGCTTTGAAATTCTCTTGCTATCACAAGACATATGTCTACTGTCTTGATTATACATTATTAGATGCATGATCATTTATTTATCTTATTTCTGCTCAGTCTTGAATTCATTCAATTATGAACAAAGTATCATCAAAGCAAAGAAATGCATATAAATGCATAAAAATGTGATGCTGCAGTAAAGTTAATAAGGAAAAATGAAAAAAATATATATTTTTAAAAAATTTAAAATAATGGTATCGTTAAAGTTATATGTAACAAGACACCTGGCGTGTGTGTTGCATGTTTGTTCCTGCTGAAGGTCTATTGAGCTGAAATGTTTGTTCTAATTTGTGTCATTCACATGTTACATCAAGCTTTAACCATTCTGTTTTTTCTATTTTTTTTTTCTATATATTTTTTTAAATTGTACAAAGTATCTCTGCTTTAAATAAAAAAAAAAATTCACAGATAAAAACAGACATGAACAATAGATACCTGACTGCCTAAGGCTCCTAGATCACAACTGAGCAAATATCCAGCTCCTGCAGCAAGAACCACACTACTGAAGCATGAGCTAAAAAAGTAACACCCGAGGAAGACACCCATTGATAACACCACATTCACAAACAACCTGCAGAGATTTGTCAAATAAAACAGCAGGTTAGATGTCAGTTCTACCACTTTGATTGTTATTAGAGTTGATATCACAACAATTAGGCAAACTCAAAGTTGCTCTGTTATGCACATTGAGTTTTAGCACTTTACTATTTATATATTTTCTTCTTATACTTGAATATGGACCAACAAGCATCCAATGGCCAACACACTTAATGATGTCTTATACAGTAACAAACAAAATCCATTTACCCTGTTTTGTATATCACAATCTCTTGTACACTGTCCCAAGTCTATGCTCATGATCTCTTTGGTTTAAAATAATCTCTTGTACACTGTCCCAAGTCTGTGCTCATGATCTCTTTGGTCTAAAATACTCTCTTGTACACTGTCCCAAGTCTGTGCTCATGATCTCTTTGGTCTATCTCAATCTCTTGTACACTGTCCCAAGTCTGTGCTCATGATCTCTTTGGTCTAAAATAATCTCTTGTACATTGTCCCAAGTCTGTGCTCATGATCTCTTTAGTCTAAAATAATCTCTTGTACACTATCCCAAGTCTGTGCTCATGATCTCTTTGGTCTAAAACAATCTCTTGTACATTGTCCCAAGTCTGTGCTCATGATCTCTTTAGTCTAAAATAATCTCGTGTACATTGTCCCAAGTCTGTGCTCATGATCTCTTTGGTCTATCTCAATCTCTTGTACATTGTCCCAAGTCTGTGCTCATATTTTCTTTGGTCTATCTCAATCTCTTGTACATTGTCCCAAGTCTGTGCTCATATTTTCTTTGGTCTAAAACAATCTCTTGTACATTACCTCTATTCTACCTATTTTCGAAAATCACAAACAAGAAAAACAGAATCCAGTCACCCTTATTAGTCTATGGGGAACAATGCCCATATTTTGTTTACCATCTGCACATTTTTGGGTTATAATGGTATTCTCTGTCTGCAGAGTAAACAAGCAGAAGAAATGGTCATATCAAAGAAATATACCAGTTTTCTTCTTCTCATGATGTGCCCGAAAAATATTGATTGTTTCTTTCTGGTGTTTTTATGAGCTTTCTTTTTGTGTTGGCCTCTTTGAGAATTTCCTCGGTCTTTTTAGCTGTTCAGGGAACTCTAAACATTCATTTGAGAAATCCCTTCTTTGTGGCCTTTAATCATCTTTTCATTTGTTTGCCTAGTGTTCATGATTCACTTCCATAGATCAGAATTGGTTCTATACCACAAAGGAATAATATACACATAAAGGATTCACAAACCTTGGTATAGAGGCAGCTGGAGAACCGCCCAATAAAAACACATGGCACTGCTCCAGCATCCACAGCAGCAGAATCTCCCCAGGAGGCAATAAGCCCAGGAACCATAGCAGAGGCAGTAACACAAATACAACATGGAGAGCCTGGTTAGCCAAATGGAAGTCCATGCTGTACCTGGGAATATAACAAAGACATGTTTCTAGAAATATAACAAAGACATACATGAAGTCTGTTTCTCATTATAGTGACAACATATGCATGTTCCTAGAAACATAACAAAGACATACATGAAGTCTGTTTCTCATTCTAGTGACAACAAATACATGTTCCTAGAAACATAACAAAGACATACATCTAGTCTGTTTCCCATTCTAGTGACAACATATGCATGTTTCTAGAAACATAACAAAGACATACATCTAGTCTGTTTCTCATTATAGTGACAACATATGCATGTTCCTAGAAACATAACAAAGACATACATCTAATCTGTTTCCCATTCTAGTGACAACATATGCATGTTTCTAGAAACATAACAAAGACATACATCTAGTCTGTTTCCCATTCTAGTGACAACATATGCATGTTTCTAGAAACATAACAAAGACATACATCTAATCTGTTTCCCATTCTAGTGACAACATATGCATGTTTCTAGAAACATAACAAAGACATACATCTAGTCTGTTTCCCATTCTAGTGACAACATATGCATGTTTCTAGAAACATAACAAAGACATACATCTAGTCTGTTTCCCATTCTAGTGCCAACATATGCATGTTTCTAGAAACATAACAAAGACATACATCTAGTCTGTTTCCCATTTTAGTGACAACAAATGCATGTTTCTTGAACCTTTAAAGTTCTAAGATTCAGGCCTTGGAAGCAATATAAATGGTACTTTTAAAATTGATGTTACTTTTATGAATTTTAAAACTTAGGTACTCATTTACAGATGCACTAACTGAAACATATTGTGTTTACACCCAGGCCCATGAGTTTTACTCATTCCCTGCTCACCAGCTTTACTGCAGTACCATATTTACTTCCCTATTCCTTGAGTAAAAATAAGTCCCATTTTCAATCAAAAATTGAGTCCCATAATGGTGAGTTGGAAGTACAGAAGTAGTGAGGGGGGAAAATGAGGCAGAAAGCAGAAGAGATAAGGATAGTGTTGAAAGGAATGAAAAAGAGAGAGGAGGTAGTGAAAGAGGAGGCCAGTAATTAAAGGACAGAGTGAGAAAAATTCAACCCTCTTGGATGGAGAGTACCGAACTGGGCTGTGAATTGGTTCATCAATGGAAACTGGCTGTGAGTGTGGGAGGAGAAGATGCCAGTGTCCTGAAAGTCCTTAGGAACATGATGGTGTGGAGGTCTAAAATGGAAGGTAACTGCGAAACCAGAGTCACAGGAGATGTACAGATGCTCATGGACCATATCCCTCAAGTGTCTTCCTGTTTGCTCTATATACGTCTTATGGCAGAATTTACAGATGAAAACATATTTAAGATTACAGGACATACAAATGAAGTCTTCCCGTTAAAGAACCCTAAATAAAAAAGTAAAGAGCCCCGTCACACCAAGTGGCATATAGGGAATTTGGTGTTAGTGACCAGAAATTTTTATTGACCTTCTGCAGATAACTTTTGAGGTAATGTGGTCGGTATTGCGCCCATGCCGCTTTACTTTCCCAGAAAAAAAGTTTGTACCTATTTAAGGCTGGGTGAACATGGAAGCCGTTGATCAGGATTGAATCCGACCTCTTGTCCTTTGTAGTCCAGTTCCCTAACCACTGAGCTATCGTCGCTTCAAAGAAACCTTAGCAGTTGAAAATTAAAAATAGTGGTCCAATATGGCCACTGCCCTGGTAAAATTGATATGAAAAATCTACAAAAAAATATCAAAACTTTTGATGATAAAGAATGAAAGTATCTCTTAAGTTATAGGATAACTGTCTGATTGGTGAGGGACACTTGAGCACATGGCTGCCAGTGGGGGAAAATAGGAAAAAGTGATATTCATGAAAAATTGTGTTCATCAGAACTTTGCTAGAGATTTAGAGTTGGCACACAAATAAAACCAACAAACAATAAGCTCTACAAGGAACTGTTGATGGTAGTGATGATGGGAGTTCATACAATCAATGCGTTAATCTAATAATGGTTATGGAAGGCCCTGGTATCACTGCAAACAAATTAAAATCCATAACTGCTCAACCACGTGCCAGTGGAATCATCCAAATTAATATCTCATCTCCCAAACAAAGAAAGGAAGCTGCAGTCCCCATCATAGCAGTCTCAGCACATGCCAAAAGACATAAGACAAAACCGCACAGAAAGTGAACACAGCTATCTGTTCCCCATCATATGATACCATCATAAGCAATCGGAATATCGAAACATAGTCAAAACGGATGAAACACACAGCTCATGATGTGTACAGAGTACTTAACTCAGTAGCTCCGGCAGCAAGCCGGACTAGGAAAATGTGGAAACTGCGACAAGGAACATTTTTCAGGCACAGCCTTTAACGGTTCCTGCTGCCTATCCGTCATATTGACCTGAAGTTCACATCCTGAAAATAATCATGTTATCACCATAAACAACTATAATATACTCACCAGTTTGCTAGGTGTATACTATAGCAGATAAGTGCATATAATGGACGAGTCAGGGGCTGCAACTCATATGTATCCACAGTTTGGTAGACTGCAGGCTCTGGAGGTGCCACTGCTGTCAGGGAGTACTGCGTTGTACAGACTGTGAACCATCCAAGTATAAAAATAGCAACTGTGGCTCCGTAGTTGTGGGAGAAGAGGTTGTTCAGGGAATAGGGGAGCAGGTACCAGAAACCTAGTCCACAAACAGCACCTGGGATGAATGAGAATTGATATTTTCCACGTCAATCACTGGCATACAAGGAATTGTCTTTTTTATTTAATGTTTTGGAGAATGGGGAAAGAGGGTGGAGGAAAAGAAAGAATACAACCTGCAGCTTTATTAAACATCATCATGTTCTCCATGAAATATGTTTAAAATGTTTTGTGACATTTAAGCAAATATAATTTTTCATATTTTACAAGATTTCATCGATTTTTTAAAAATAACTTTACTTATGGTTTTGTGACGCACTCTACAATAATGGGGATGAGCACTGGCTTCCTCACTTACAAATGCTGTACAGTGAAGAGCTTCGCTCGTTTATGACGTTATGCGTAACGTGACATTCTTTACTTTTTTACTTTATGTGGTGGGTGACTGCATTGGGCATGCCTTTTTTTTTTTTATTATTAAAACTCCACAGTAAGTGGCAGACCCCAATAGCGTGATTATAGCATAGCAGATATCTGTTAAGATATGAAAACGTCTGTAATGATTCATTAAAATCTCTTGAACATTTACAGGGGACGCAACTAATTATGGAGCTTTGGTGGATGAGTTAGCATGCTCGCTTCCTGATCAGAAGGGTTGAGGTTAAATTCCCAGAAGTGGCTTCATTTTTTTTTTTTTTTTTTGGTTTTGTTTTTTGTTTTAAACGACAAAGCTACGGGCCTAATAGGTAACTCAGATTTTTCTGGAAAATAAAGATGGCCTGGAGTGATATCAACCATATCACCCAAAAATGTGCAGTAGTCATGGGAAAATAGGGCATTAACACCATATTACCCATATGCCTAGCAAGGCAGGGGAGAGAACCTTCATTTTACAAGTAAATATATATTTTATCAGAAATTCTCAATTTACAGACACACTCAACCAATCAAAACCCACCAAGCCACTTTTGGAAGCACAAGCCAGGGACAAGGACTCGCCATCCATCTTTATTCTTGGACATTTTCTCTGTTTATTGTCCAGTCATTGTTTCTCTTTTCCATTTATTCTTTGATCCATCCCTTTAGCCTTAACTGACTGACTTCATACTCTCTGTTTCCTTTTTCAAGAATGGGTTCATTAATTTCTTTGTCTACATTTGTATAACTTGTTGGATTTTTTTTTTACAGGCAACAGGTTACTGGCCTATCCCTTAGCCTTCATAGCTTCCTTATGTGACATGCAATACATACACTTTCCTAACATCATCAAGCGCTATACTTTTTTTGTATACTTCCGGTTTCAAGATGGCGCGGTCATGTTTGCGTCAACGTTCACTGTTACGTTTTTTGAGCCGGAAAGATGGTTAACTCTATCTTTCCAATGCAGATCAGTGTATAGATCAGAAGTTCCACTGTTGGGATTTTCCCCGGTGAAGCGGAGTACATGCATGTGATCTGAAATCCTCTACAGTGTGTGTGATAGTGTGTTCTGTGTTGATTGCAATATACGTCATCGTTGGAATACCGGTCAATATGACGGTTAGGCGACAGGAACTTTTAATTGCTGTGTCTGAAAAGTGTTCATTGTTGCAGTTTCCGCATATTCCAAGTAAGGCTTGCTGCAGGAGCTACTGAGTTAAGTGCTCTGTGCACACCGTGAGCTGTGTGTATCATCCGTGTTGATCATGTTTCGATATTCCAATGGTTTACGATGAATGCTGATATCGTATGACAGGGAACAGTTGGCTGTGTTCACTTTCTGTGCAGTTTCGCCTTATGTCTTTTGGCGTGTGCTGAGACTGCTATGATGGGGACTACAGCTACCTTTCTTTGTTTTGGAGATGAGTTAGTAATTCGGATGATTCCACTGGCACGGACGGTTGAGCAATTATGGATTTTAATTCGTTTGCAGTGATACCGGGGCCTTCCATAACCATAACCATAACTTTTTTTGTTCTTTTTTTTGTTCTCAATATGACGATCATCATTTTTGGGAGGACGTGAAATTCCAGTATATGGTGGATAGGCGGCAGGAACCATTGAAGGCTATGTATGAAAAGTGTTCCTTGTTGCAGTTTCCTCATATTCCAAGTCCGGCTTGTTGCAGGAGCTACTGAGTTAAGTGCTCTGTGCACACCGTGCGCTGTGTGTCTCATCCATTTTGATCATGTTTTGATATTCCGATTGTTTACAATGAATGATGATATCGTATGACAGGGAACAGTTGGCTGTGTTCACTTTCTGCGCGGTTTCGCCTTATGTCTTTTGGCATGTGCTGAGACTGCTACAATGGGGACTACAGTTACCTTTCTTTGTTTGGGAGATGAGTTAGTAATTCTGATGATTCCACTGGCACGGGCGGTTGAGCAATTATGGATTTTAATTCATTTGCAGTGATACCGAGGCCTTCCACCATCAATAACCAATAATAATATACACTTTGCCATCTACTAAAAGTGAATAAGAATTTATGTGGCTGCCCCATTTAGAAAGAGGTAAATTAAACACAACTGATGTTTCCTGAGGCAAATTAAGACAAGTCGGTAGAAAAAGTGGACAGAGAAATAATGTGGGCCAGACTTGGAGCACCAACTAAGAAAAACAAAGAGATTTTATTGTAGTCCAAGAAATAAGACATGAGGGGTCATGGACTTCCTTTGTCAGCATTCAGCCAAGAACAAGATTTACAAACTGCCATCCCTCATGTACAGAATTAGTCTAACTCAATCTCAGCTTAAGAATATCAATTTAAATACAACAAATATTCATATTTATAAATAGAAACACAAATAATATACAATCAGTATATAATAATATTTGAGCCGCGATAGCTCAGTGGTTAGTGAACTGGACTACAAAGAACAAGAGGTAGGGTTCGATCCCAACCGATGTCTTCCGGTTCACCCAACCTTTAATGGGTACCGGATTTTTTCTGGGAAAGTAAAGCAGCACGAGCGTAATACCGACCACATTACCCCAAAAATCATGTGCTGAAGGTCTGTACAATTTATGGTCACTAACACCATATTCCCTATATGCCACTTGGCGTGATGGGAGTACTTTACTTTTTTTTTTCTTTTTATATAATAATATCATCATTATGTGTCATACCGGTTGGCGTAGGCGATCATGTCCTTCCACAATCTTCTATCCACAGTGCATCATATCAGTTTTGTTGACCGCTTTCCATATCCATGATACCAAGTTATCCAATATTTTCTCTCTTTGTTGTCCGCGATCTCTCTTCCCCTGTATTTTGCCAGTTATAACCAAGTATTCCAACTTTCCTCTTCTCATGATGTGCTTGAAGAATGTTGATTATTTCTTTCTGATGTTTTTTTAGGAGCTCCCTTTTTGTGTTGGCCTCTTTGAGAATTTGCTCATTGGTCTTTTTAGCTGTCCAGGGAACTTTCAACATTCTATATAATAATATACAATCAGTATATAATAATATACAATCAGTATATAATAATATACAATCAGTATATAATAATATACAATCAGTATATAATAATATACAATCAGTATATACAGAGAAAATACAAGATGGCGGAGTGACTGCGGCGGTGTATATTTTGATTCGGTGGAACATCAATTTTTCAATTCTATTTGGATTATGTGTCAAATTTCCAATTCCGGAGAATGATATAATGTGATCTAAAATATCATTAACTCTTTCAGGACCAGAACAGGAATTTTCAGATTTGGACCAGATTAATTTTCCTGTTTCCAAAAATTTTACCATATACCTTTTTCATTCGACTACTTCATACAATAATTGAGATAAATGTGGCATATGTTATACATCACCGGAAAGGGAAATGGATACAGAAAATTAAAATAGCAATATATTTATGATATGTCATTATTTAAAGGAATAAATATATTTTTTTAAATATAAAATATAATTTTTAATTTAAAATATTGTAATTCACTTACGCTTTTCCATCTTTATTTGTGTTGCTATCCATTTGTCTTGAAATATTACACAACATAATCAATGATAATCCAAATTCCTCCAAAATACAGTTTATTTTATTAATTTATGTCCACAAATAACGAAATAATGTAAATTTGTGTAAATGATCCCAGAATGAAAAATATTATAAATTTATGTGACGTCAGAACAATAATATTTACAAGTCAAGTTTATTTATTATTTTTATTTACACAAATGGACTTATTTTGTGTTATATGTCCCTAAAGTACCAGTTTCGTTATCAGAATAACTACCACTTGATTCCTCTGAGACATTGATAGTGCTGGAATAGAAGGCATCCACTAGCTAAACCTAAGCCAAATCGTCTTACCTTTTTATCATAACTTTTACCAATATTCTGACCGACTATCACAACAACAAAATTATTGTCCGTATAATCGTATATTGTTGTATACTCTATTTCTGAGTCACACAATAACAAGGTTTCGAACATAGATCTAGCTTGTTCTGCACTATATCGTTTTGGCCGACTGCAAGAAGTATTAACCAGGCCATTATGTGGCAAAAATTTGAGAAATAATAAACAATGAATATAAATTTAAAATTTTCCATCGTACGAAACTGCGACCACGCCGGTATCAGCAGGTAGTGAAAGGGAGAGAACTCTCCTACTTCCGGAAATCAAGTATTGGTTGAAATAAAAACGAAAATCAGTGAAAACAAATCAAATATTCAGCTACACCCGAAATATCCGACGTATCGGATGCTAGCCGGAAAGAGTTAAGCAGGATAGACACAGAATTTTGTTTTTTAAGAGAGGCCAACAGAAGAGCAAAGAATCGCAGATTGTATCTCCCCTCGACGCCAATGGTAATGGAGGAAAGATAGAAGAATCAGTATATAATAATATATAATCCACAACACAAATCACCTGAGACCAGGGCATGCAGCACAATATTGCCCTTGAATCTTTTTGCTGGGATCACAAAAGCAAATGTTTCAGCCCCACAGCAGGACTCAAACTCCATCTCATCTACTTCAGCTAGAGAGTTCTTCTTCCTGATGATGCCAGCATGAAGGTTCTCCTTCTCTTTCATCTCCACCACTGTGGTGATTGTCTGAACAATAACCACAAAGATGATGATACAAGCTCCATATAGGCAGCTGTAGAGGACCAGGAAGTTCCAGATCTGCTCATCAGTGTAGACAAGCTCCAGCACCAGAGTAAATATGCATCCTAGAATAAATGGGACCAGCCATAGTGTGATCTGTGAGTGGAAGAAACAAATAACATAATTCAGTCAATCAATTACCTCATAACTTTGTCGGCCGTTGAGGCACCATAGAATACATTTTCACAATTTGCTTCCAATCGTCATGATTTAGAGCAGCTCTCTGTGAGACAACGAGACATTCCTGTCCATTCTCTGACTTTATCCAGCCATCTTTTCTTTTGTCCTCCCTGTCTTATTTTGCCTGGTACTGTGTCTTGCAGAATAGTTCTGACAAGACCTGTGGGCTGCATGATGTGTCCATACCAGATCAGTTTTCATTCTTTTATTATTGACAATATGTCTTTTATTGGTCCAGCAGATTGTTGGATTCCTTCATGCACTTCTTCACTGGTATATGTTCTCTGCATATGTTCTCTGTATGATATCTTCTCTGTATAATATGTTCTCTGTATGATATCTTCTCTGTATGATATGTTCTCTGTATTATATCTTCTATGTATAATATGTTCTCTGTATGATATGTGTAATTTCTTTCGCTACCATTTCAACTATAAGGCCTATAATATTCCTTTGAGATCGGCAGTGAGTGTCCATGTTTCACAGGCATATATAACTGACAAATCTATAGGTGATCTGATATCCTCCTTGAGAATCTCAAGAAAATCCTAGAAGAATCATGGCCCAACATGCAGGAACTTCATAATCTGAAAACCAAGGTATGGGTATGTTTTTGTTGACAATTTTGTCAGGACAGTATCCAATATAACAGAAATCACATCAATATAACATAAATCCCATCAATATAACAGAAATCACATAAACGTAACAGAAATCACATCAACATAACAGAAATCACATCAATACAACATAAATCACATCAATATAACAGAAATCACTATAACAAAAATGTAATCAGCAGTGAAACAAATGGCTAATAACAAAGCCTTCTTAGACATTGATAAAATAACCACAGAGAAGCTAAAAACATTTAATGCTCAAAACTTATTCTACTTAAAAGGATTTTATGTTTAATCAAATTTGGGATAAAGAAAAAGTCCCAACAAACTGAAAGAAAGGATAATTCTCAAACTACCTAAAAAAGGGCAATCTTGAAGCTTGCAATAACTGGAGATGAATAATGCTTTTATCAGTTGTTTCCAAAGTATGCTGTGGAATCATGCTGGACAGAATAAAAGATGTTGACAGAATAAAAGATGTTATTGATAATATTAAGGGTGAAGAATAAGCAGGATTCAGAAAGGGGAGAAGCTGCCTTGATCAAATATTCACTTTAAGGATAATACTAGAAGAACATGCAGAAAAACAACAACCTTTAATCTGTACTTTCATTGATTTAAAAAAAAACATCTGACAGCATATAGATTGTCATTGTGGAATATCTTGAAGCATTATGGGAATACTATGAAAAATTATCAACATCATAAAAGATATATATGATGGCTATACTTGCGCAGTTCGCACATAGGAGAGAATAAGTGAAAAACAAAAGAGAGTGAGAGACAACTAAATGCTTTTAAAGACAAATGCATAAAAAGAATACTCTGTACAAATGAAATGAATTCAGGACTAATATAGTGAAAAGGGAAATGGCCATGCAACCAATGATCTCTCTACAGTTAGGAAGAGAAGATGGACATTGTTGGACATGTGTTGAGAAGAGACAACAAAAGAATTTCAAAACAGGCTCTTCTACAGGAAACATCAGAATACAGAAAAAGAGGAAGACCTAGAGAGACACTAAAAAGAAAAAGTTAGAGGCATAGACTCATTGTACAAGATTGAACATCTCACCAACAATACAGAAGGATGGCAGGAAACAATACAAACCCTATGCAACATCTAGCAGGGTTGGAAGGATCAAGCAGTCAAATTGATGGCTTTCTAATTTCAATTTTAACAACCAAAGGTTCTTTAACATGCACAAGTGTTTACAGGACTTTCTTTATTTGCCATTATCCAAGAGGGCTAGGCATCAAATCTGGCTATCCAGGGACAAGAAGAGGATAATGCCACAAAGAAGCCATAGTTTAATTTTTTCGATTTTTTAAAAATGAACCACCACCTGTGGTGGGCTAACTGCCTCTGATCACAAAGCTGAAAACATCACAAAAATTGGGTGATTATTTTCAGCCTGTGCAACTTAGTATACTACTGACAGCTATAATTCAGAATAGCAAAGAAATAAGCAAAGAAGAATAGCAAAATGTTATATCTTCTCAACATTCTTATATGGTGCAGAAACATGGACATTAGACAAGAAAACAGAACAGAGAATTGAAGCCTTTGAAATGTGGACATATAGAATATATAGAATTGGATGGAAAGAAAAGAAAACAAATGATGAAGTCTTAAAACAACTAAAAATGAAAAGAGAACTACTAAACACAATTCAAACAAAAGAAATGCGATTTTTTGGGCATTGTTAAAAGACACAACAGCCTACTGAAAGTAATCTTGGAAGGGAAAATACAAGGTAATAGAGGCAGACTAAGACTAACATGGACGAATAACATCAAAAGATGGACAAATCAGCCTATGACAACCTGCACCATCAAAGCAAAAGACAGAGCAGAATGGCACTCTATGGTGGCCAACCTTCGTTGCGGAGATGGCACTCAATGATGATGATGTGGTGGGCTATGAACCCAGCTTACCCAGACCAACCCCCCCCCCCCCCCCCACCCATTTTAAGATATATGGGAAACTTTTATTCCCCTTATCTTTTCAATGACCTCTTCTTCTCAGCATTCCCCTGTTAAGTGGGCGTGAATGTATTTTACCTCTAGTTTATGGCAGGCCACAATATTTGTGCCTTTCGGCCTGATACATCCATCTTCAGCATAGGGTAGATTTTTAACTGCTTAATCTTTGCCTGTTAACAGTCATTTTGGCCTACTCTTTTCTACTTTTAGGTGCCAAGGGTTTTATATATATATATATTTTTATTTATTTATTTTTTTTTTTTTTTTGGGGGGGGGGATTTTCCATTGCCTGTGGTAGGAATCAAATCCAAGACCTTCTTGTCCAGAGGCTAATGACTGACCTCTAGACCACCCCACTCCCAAAAACAAAATGTAAAAAGATTTGTTGTGCTCTCAGGGCAAAAGAAACTGATGACAATTATGTAAAGGTGATTGGTAATATCTACCTGATTTACGTAAATGTATGCCGGTACATCATAACCAAGTCTCAATTTTAAACCTCCCAACAAAGTCTGAGGAATGCGCTTGAGTAGAAAGCTCCGCTTGTATTCATTCAGCAAAGGCACCCCCATCCCCAGTGTCGTCTGGTTATTTCTAATGAAAGCAAAGACATGAAACTAGGCTCATATCATTGTCATATTTAGTACTCTTATATCTTTGCTTGTTTTGTTGAGTGGGATGTCATTCTCGAGTTGACATAAATACTTCCAATTTTCTGCAACAACATAAGAAAGACATAATATGCATCAGAAAATGTTGTAATATTTAGTCCTGTTTTTTTATATTAGTAAAGTTGTAACATACAAATTATATCATTATTTCCCCCTCATGAAAGACACGCTCAAAATTTTGTTAAATAACAAAATAATATGTCAAATACCTTTGCAATATAAAGTATTTACTGCAATATATCTGAAATATTTACTGTAATTGATCTGAAATATTTACTGCAATAGATCTTAAATATTTACTGCATTAGATCTGAAACATTTACTGCAATAGATCTTAAATATTTACTGCATTAGATCTGAAACATTTACTGTAATTGATCTGACATATTTATTGCAATAGATCTGAAATATTTACTGCAATAGATCTGAAATATTTACTGCATTAGATCTGAAATATTTACTACAATAGATCTGAAATATTTACTACATTAGATCTGAAATATTTACTGCAATAGATCTGAAACATCTTCTTCTCTTGACGTTATAATAAATTCTGATAAGCTAGAACTAAAGGGGAATGAGTACCTGTTGGTTTGGATGCAGTAATGTAGATTCTACATCATATCAATCAATCTGATATATTGCTATTCTCCCATCTTTTCTTGCTATTTTCTTATCTATAGCAGTATATTCTCCCTGCGTATCTGACTTTAATATTTCCCTATAATATGGAGCACTAAGTTCTGTTATATTTTTTAACAAGTTCAAAATATCTAATTTAATTTCTTTCACTCATAATTTCTCTATGATCTATTCATAAGAGAGTCTGGAATCCTACTCTGATTGAGACTTGATCGCAGAGAGTGAGAAAGAGAGAATTCCTCTATGATTTTCCATAATAAAGACATTAATATGGTAACTAAATGAAAAAAAGGGGTGAGATGTGGCTAATTGACATCCTCACCATGTTGAATATCTCTTAATATTAAGTATAGCAGCCATAAAGATACATATACTGGTCATAAAGATGCAGATACTGTGCTTGAGTTAATGTTCTTTTAGTTGTGCTCCATCCTTATCTGTATTGTCCCTTTAGGGACCTGGCTTCAATGATGTCTAGTCTGAAGTTTTGACTGTCCTGTATGAGATGTCCAGCTTCTGTAACAGTCAATCCCAGATCATTTGTGATATCTTGTTCCCATTTACTTCTAAGTCTTCTTCTCTTTCATTTACTGGGAATCATGCCTTCAATAATTAACTTGTCTAGACCATAATATCACTTTATATTACCAATATGTTTCATTTTTCTAGTTTTTATGTTCTTTATCAACCAGTTTCCTGAAATCTCAAGTTCTTGCAATATTGACATGTGTGTTCTTTTCACCATTCATGGTGTTCTGAGTGTTCTTTTGTCATACTTACTTTCAAAATATTAATAATTTCCATCAGATCTGTAAATTATCCATGTTTCACAGCCATGTGTTGCTATAGGAAAAATCCAGTCTTTAAAACCTAAGTTTTGTTGCTATATCAATACCTTGCCATATGTTGCACAGTTATTTCAATTTATTCATAGGTATGTTCAGTCTTATTGATTCCCTCTGTAATCTTTCCATTGAATAGTGTTCCAAGACACACAAATATTTGACACCCACTCTCACTAAGTCTTAACACAAATATTAGAAGTTTATTATTTTTTAAAGCATGATATTGTAAAAACAAACAGGAAGTCTCACAAAGATCAAAGCAAACAAACAGAAAAACTGCAAGGGAGAGACTCACAAAGATCAAAGCAAACAAACAGAAAGATTACCAAGGGAAAGACTCACAAAGATCAAAGCAAACAAACAGAAAGACTGCAAGGGAAAGACTCACAAAGTTCAAAGCAAACAAACAGAAAGACTGCAAGGGAAAGACTCACAAAGTTCAAAGCAAACAAAGAGAAAGATTACCAAGGGAAAGACTCACAAAGATCAAAGCAAACAAAGAGAAAGATTACCAAGGGAAAGACTCACAAAGTTCAAAGCAAACAAAGAGAAAGATTACCAAGGGAAAGACTCACAAAGATCAAAGCAAACAAACAGAAAGACTGCAAGGGAAAGACTCACAAAGTTCAAAGCAAACAAAGAGAAAGATTACCAAGGGAAAGACTCACAAAGATCAAAGCAAACAAAGAGAAAGATTACCAAGGGAAAGACTCACAAAGTTCAAAGCAAACAAAGAGAAAGATTACCAAGGGAAAGACTCACAAAGATCAAAGCAAACAAACAGAAAGACTGCAAGGGAAAGACTCACAAAGTTCAAAGCAAACAAATAGAAAGATTACCAAGGGAAAGACTCACAAAAATCAAAGCAAACAAACAGAAAGATTACCAAGGGAAAGACTCACAAAGATCAAAGCAAACAAACAGAAAGACTGCAAGGGAAAGACTCACAAAGATCAAAGCAAACAAAGATGACCAAGGCCAAGGGAAAAACTCACAAAGATCAAAGCAAACAAACAGAAAGAATAAAAAGGGAAAGACTCACAAAGTTCAAAGCAAACAAACAGAAAGATTACCAAGGAAAAGACTCACAAAGTTCAAAGCCAACAAACATAAAGACTACCAAGGAAAAGACTCACAAAGTTCAAAGCCAACAAACATAAAGATTACCTAGGGAAAGACTCAAAACGTTGAAAGCAAACAAACAGTATTGCTACTGCAACATGTTTAGTTCAGTCACAAAACTGGTACTTCATACTACACCATTTAACCATGAGATAGACCCAAAAATTATAGCAATATCAGAACAGCCTGTTGTGGTCCACAACTTACAACATAACAGGTCAGCTGTGTACTGTGTTAGCCATGACATCATTATCATATCGATATCATCAGGTAATTTATAATAATCATCAAGTACAGTGCCTTCTGGTATAGGTGGTCATGTCTCTCCACAACTTTCGATCTTGACAGTTATTTATCATTTCTGTTGCTGACCTTCTTCCAAGCCATTTTCTTTAGCTGTCTGGTATCTTTTTTCTTTGCTTCCCTCTATCTGTTCATCCCTCAATTTTTCAAGTTGTTACAATCTGTTGTTGACCTTCTTCCAAGCTATTCTCTTAAGCTGTCTGGTATCTTTTTTCTTTGCTTCCCTCTATGTCTTCGTCCCTCAATTTTCCCAGTTATTACAATATATTCCAGTTGTTCTCTTCTCATTATATGGCTAAAAAAATGATGACTGTTTCTTCCTAATATTGGAAATTATCTCTCTTTTTGCTTTGACCTCTTTCAGAATATTTTCATTACTCTTCTTAGTTGTCCATGGTACTCTTATCTGTTGTCCTATTGTCCATGATACACATCCATATGTTAAGACTGGCTCTACAAAATAATTAAGAACTTTTTTTTTCTTGTTTCTATTGTCAAAAATGGATTGCATAGTATCTTCTCATTTTTTTGGGGAAAGCTGCTTTTGTCTAAGCTATTCTGCATCCCGCCTATGTTGTATATCATATCTACCATCTGAGGTTAACATTGTATTGTTCCCAGACATTTACCTTTTTTAACATTACTACATATATATTATATATATATATATATATATATATATATATATATATATATATATATATATATAATAACATAATATTTTAGTAGTTTAAATTAAATATTAATTTTTTTAAGTCTAGGTCTAGTGACTATTATTCCTATATTTTACCCATGAAAAAAAAATCATAATGATAAATCATACTTATAATAATAGTATGACTTAGTACTTGGTATTCAATATTGAAAATACTTATCACTTATCATAGATACTAGAGATATTAAATTATATAGGCTAGGTTACAATCCAATAATACAAGTAATTAATAATTTAATAATTAAAATAATGTTTCTTTCCAATATTATAAAATACTGATAATAACTCTTCCTCAAACACACGTCTATAAGCCAGTACTCAAAGCTTAATTTTAACAGGAAACGCGTTTAAAAAATTATCATTTAGAATGTAATGTTTATCGAGCTGCAGTAAAAATCAATGAATTATTAGAATTAGCAGGGCTGGCCTGGACGGGAATTCTACCACCAGCAGTGGAGAGATCAAAGCAAATTCTAAAGTTTTAATCTTCTCAACTGAAATCAAAATTTAAAATACTTGTATTTTATTACCACAAGATATCATACAGCTTTATAAATAATTTTTATGGTAAAATACTCGCAAACAAAAGAACAATAATTACCAGAAGAAATAAAACAAACATACCGAGAATTGACGACTGCTACTGGGGCATCGTTCTGGCTTTGTTACGGGCCTTGAAGTTAGAGCTATTGTTCTTATTTTCGAAATAAACAAAATCAAAGTTCAAGTTGTAAATTTATTAAGTATTATTAATTTAATAATAATGTCGATTTATTATTATGTATGCGTATTTAATTACTTATGTATTGACGTTGAAATTATTTTTGTACGAAAACACGTATATATTGGTTTATGGCTTCACTAAAATCACTAATGGTATAATATAAGAAGAGTAATGAAGATGTTTTGAAAGAGGTCAATGCAAAAAGAGAGTTAATTTCCAATATTAGGAAGAAACAAGCATCATTTTTTTGGCCATGTAATGAGAAGTGAACAGCTGGAATATATTGTAACAACTGGGAAAATTGAGGGACGAAGAGAAAAAGGGAAGCAAATAAAAAAAAAAAAAATACCAGACAGCTTAAGAGAATGGCTTGGCAGAAGGTCAACAACAGAAATGATAAATAACTGTCGAGATCGAAAGTTGTGGAGAGACATGATCACCTATACCAGCATGCCCGGTACTTGATGGTGATGAATGGTATTCTCTGTCTGTTGAGTAACCAAACAGACGTAATGGTCATATTATAGAAATTTACCAGCTTTCTTTTTCTTCTTCTCATGATGTGCTCGAAAAATGTTGATTGTTTATTTCTGATGTTTTTTAGGAGCTCCCTTTTTGTGCTGGCCTCTTTTAGAATTTCCTCATTGGTCTTTTTAGCTGTCTAGGGAACTTTCAACATTCTTCTGAGAAATCCCATCTCTGTTACCTCTAATAATCTTTTCATTTGTTTGTCCACTGTCCATAATTCGCTTCCATAGGTGGGAATTTGCTTTATATAGCAGAGATGAACTCTGTTTCTCACTTCTATTGGCATAGACTTGTTGCATAAGACGTTTTTCATTTTCTGAAATGCTATTTTGGCCTGAGTTATTCTGCCTTTTATTTCTGAGGTGCATCTCCCATCTGATGTTATTATTGTGCCCAATTATTTAACAGGTTGCACTTGTTTAAGATTTGTCCTGTTTATTTGTATGCTAGTATAACACCCTCACATATCATCCTCACAACTTAGCTGCTGTGAGGATGCTCAACCGCTACCGTTCTATTCTCCTCTCTGATCCCACTACCCGTCTACTTTTTAGTGATCCCCCGATGATCGCTTTTAAGCGCGACAGGAATCTGAGAGATATTTTGGTTAGGAGCCATCTCCCTCGCTCCCACCCTCAACACTTCGGTACGACCCCTTGTGGTCGTAACTGTATCACCTGTGCCTATGTGCTCCCTGCTGACTCGGTCTTGTTCCCTAATGGACGGTTCGAGATCAAGCATAGCTTCACATGTGTGACCCGCACATCATTTATGCCATCATATGCCAACGATGCCACATGACCTATATTTGTGAGTCTGGGAGAAGATTAGCGGAAAGATTTTGTGAACATCTACGTGATGTCCAACAAAATACTGGTACTCCGGTGTCTTCCCACTTCAAATCCCCTGATCACAAGGGCAAAGACGACATCCGTGTCACTGGTATTGTCCTTTGTCACTCTGGCGACCGCAGCCGCTATACTTTGGAAAATCGCCTCATAGTCCAGTATGGTTCGCTGACCCCGAGAAGTATGAATGTATCACACTCGTACGCATAGTTTCCTTTTGGTTGCTCCTTCCCTTTTGCATAGCCTTCTCTACTGCACATATTTGGGTTCTTTGGTCTACTTACTATGCCATGCTATTTATAGTTCTTCTCCTCTAGTCCCTTATGAGACACTTCGATGTTCTCCTCTATACCTTTTTTTATGTGCTCCTTACCCCTCATTTGTTTTTAATGTACCCCACTCTCAGACATCTCACTCTTACCGTCTTTTGAATACCTGTTAGTCTACTATTCGATTCTTTCTCCTTTGTGTTTGCACACTGACCCCTGTGTGAACTCCTCTGGTTCTGTGTGCATTTGCGCACATTTTCGCACGCTTCTCTACGTTGACGACAGCCGCACTTGGTTTCTATTTCCTTTTGTTTTGACAGGATAGTTAATTTTGTTTTCTTTAACACATTTCGATTGTTTTTGTTTTGGTTGTTTCGTTATTAATTGTGTGTGTGTGTGTGTTTTTTATTCCTGATGAAGGCCTATTGGGCCGAAACGTTGTTTAGTCTGTGTCGTCCACTTATCACGTAAAGCTTCTTACATACCATTTTTTTATTTTTTTTATTTTTCCTCCTTATTTTTATGCTTCATGGTGATGATCATTATTTCTTCGATATGACTATTACTACTGTTTTCTCAAGAATTTACTTAATTTACATTTCTAAAATGGACATTTAAACAATGCATATAAGCAACTAAAATTCCATTTATAAACTGTTGTGTTTCAAATCAACGCCATCGTCATCAAACATTGTGTCTCCTGGTATCGATTGATCATGTCTCTTCACAACCTTCTTTAACTTTTTCGGTACGGAAGGTTTTAATAAATTTAGCGGTAGAGATTTCAGAGACAAAATTTGTCTTGTTTTTAAATAATAATCTTCATGTTTATATGTATCTAACACTTAACATATTATATAAGAATTTGTAGATAATTCAACAACGAATGATATTCCACTAATACCAAGATGATATAAGACATGTAAAAAGAATATGGTTTGATGACAGTTTACTAATCAAACTGAGAGTGACGCACTGTGCGGCTAAACGTACATGACTGAAATAGGCATGATGCATCGGAACGTACTGAAAGAGTTAAAGTTGATTATCAATTTTATTATTGATTTCCCACCAAATCATTCTATGCGTCTCATCTATATTTCTCCTTTATCTCTTCTTACCTCAATTTTACCAATTGTCGCATTTTTCAGCTGTTCCTTTCTCATTTAAGTGAAATAAGTAAGCATTCCATCCATGCTTTATGGCCTATGGACTAACTTTGTATAGTGACTAACTTTCTCTAACATATCATTTCTATAGTGACTAACTTTCTCTAACATATCATTTCTGTAGTGACTAACTTTCTCTAACATATCATTTCTGTAGTGACTAACTTTATCTAACATATCATTTCTATAGTGACTAACTTTATCTAACATATCATTTCTATAGTGACTAACTTTCTCTAACATATCATTTCTGTAGTGACTAACTTTCTCAAACATATCATTTCTATAGTGACTAACTTTGTCTATCATATCATTTCTATAGTGACTAACTTTCTCAAACATATCATTTCTATAGTGACTAACTTTGTCTAACATATCATTTCTATAGTGACTAACTTTGCCTAATATATCATTTCTATAGTGACTAACTTTCTCTAACATATCATTTCTATAGTGACTAACTTTCTCCAACATATCATTTCTATAGTGACTAACTTTCTCTAAAATATCATTTCTATAGTGACTAACTTTCTCTAACATATCATTTCTATAGTGACTAACATTCTCTAACGTCTCATTTCTATAGTGACTAACTTTCTCTAACATATCATTTCTATAGTGACTAACTTTCTCTAAAATATCATTTCTATAGTGACTAACTTTCTCTAACATATCATTTCTATAGTGACTAACATTCTCTAACGTCTCATTTCTATAGTGACTAACTTTCTCTAACATATCATTTCTATAGTGACTAACTTTCTCTAACATATCATTTCTGTAGTGACTAACTTTCTCTAACATATTATTTCTATAGTGACTAACATTCTCTAACATATCATTTCTGTAGTGACTAACATTCTCTAACATATCATTTCTATAGTGACTAACTTTCTCTAACATATCATTTCTGTAGTGACTAACTTTCTCTAACATATCATTTCTGTAGTGACTAACTTTCTCTAACATATCATTTCTGTAGTGACTAACTTTATCTAACATATCATTTCTATAGTGACTAACTTTATCTAACATATCATTTCTATAGTGACTAACTTTGTCTAACATCTCATTTCTATAGTGGCTAACTTTCTCAAACATATCATTTCTATAGTGACTAACTTTGTCTATCATATCATTTCTATAGTGACTAACTTTCTCAAACATATCATTTCTATAGTGACTAACTTTGTCTAACATATCATTTCTATAGTGACTAACTTTGCCTAATATATCATTTCTTTGTTTCTAACTTTCTCTAACATATCATTTCTATAGTGACTAACTTTCTCCAACATATCATTTCTATAGTGACTAACTTCTCTAAAATATCATTTCTATAGTGACTAACTTTCTCTAACATATCATTTCTATAGTGACTAACATTCTCTAACGTCTCATTTCTGTAGTGACTAACTTTCTCAAACATATCATTTCTATAGTGACTAACTTTGTCTATCATATCATTTCTATAGTGACTAACTTTCTCAAACATATCATTTCTATAGTGACTAACTTTGTCTAACATATCATTTCTATAGTGACTAACTTTGCCTAATATATCATTTCTATAGTGACTAACTTTCTCTAACATATCATTTCTATAGTGACTAACTTTCTCCAACATATCATTTCTATAGTGACTAACTTTCTCTAAAATATCATTTCTATAGTGACTAACTTTCTCTAACATATCATTTCTATAGTGACTAACATTCTCTAACGTCTCATTTCTATAGTGACTAACTTTCTCTAACATATCATTTCTATAGTGACTAACTTTCTCTAAAATATCATTTCTATAGTGACTAACTTTCTCTAACATATCATTTCTATAGTGACTAACATTCTCTAACGTCTCATTTCTATAGTGACTAACTTTCTCTAACATATCATTTCTATAGTGACTAACTTTCTCTAACATATCATTTCTGTAGTGACTAACTTTCTCTAACATATTATTTCTATAGTGACTAACATTCTCTAACATATCATTTCTGTAGTGACTAACATTCTCTAACATATCATTTCTATAGTGACTAACTTTCTCTAACATATCATTTCTGTAGTGACTAACTTTCTCTAACATATCATTTCTGTAGTGACTAACTTTCTCTAACATATCATTTCTGTAGTGACTAACTTTATCTAACATATCATTTCTATAGTGACTAACTTTATCTAACATATCATTTCTATAGTGACTAACTTTGTCTAACATCTCATTTCTATAGTGGCTAACTTTCTCAAACATATCATTTCTATAGTGACTAACTTTGTCTATCATATCATTTCTATAGTGACTAACTTTCTCAAACATATCATTTCTATAGTGACTAACTTTCTCTAACATATCATTTCTATAGTGACTAACTTTCTCCAACATATCATTTCTATAGTGACTAACTTCTCTAAAATATCATTTCTATAGTGACTAACTTTCTCTAACATATCATTTCTATAGTGACTAACATTCTCTAACGTCTCATTTCTATAGTGACTAACTTTCTCTAACATATCATTTCTATAGTGACTAACTTTCTCTAACATATCATTTCTGTGGTGACTAACTTTCTCTAACATATTATTTCTATAGTGACTAACATTCTCTAACATATCATTTCTGTAGTGACTAACTTTCTCTAACATATCATTTCTGTAGTGACTAACTTTCTCTAACATATCATTTCTGTAGTGACTAACTTTCTCTAACATATCATTTCTATAGTGACTAACTTTCTCTAACATATTATTTCTATAGTGACTAACTTTCTCAAACATATCATTTCTATAGTGACTAACTTTCTCTAACATATCATTTCTGTAGTGACTAACTTTCTCTAACATATCATTTCTATAGTGACTAACTTTCTCTAACATATCATTTCTGTAGTGACTAACTTTCTCTAACATATCATTTCTGTAGTGACTAACTTTCTCTAACATATCATTTCTATAGTGTCTAACTTTCTCTAACATATCATTTCTATAGTGACTAACTTTGTCTAACATATCATTTCTATAGTGACTAACTTTGCCTAATATATCATTTCTATAGTGACTAACTTTCTCTAACATATCATTTCTATAGTGACTAACTTTCTCCAAAATATCATTTCTATAGTGACTAACTTTCTCTAAAATATCATTTCTATAGTGACTAACTTTCTCTAACATATCATTTCTATAGTGACTAACATTCTCTAACGTCTCATTTCTATAGTGACTAACTTTCTTTAACATATCATTTCTGTAGTGACTAACTTTCTGTAACATATTATTTCTATAGTGACTAACTTTCTCTAACATATCATGTCTATAGTGACTAACATTCTCTCATTTGAATATCTCGTGCATATGCTCCTCAAACTGGCGGTGCACCCCTTCCTCATTAGATGGATCGCCGCGGCACTGTTTCAGAGGAAGGTGATACTCAGATGTGGAAGTTGGTCTTCCAAGCCAACATCCATTTGTCCAGGGCTGCCACAAGGTTCACCATTGTCACCAGTTCTATTTAACGTGTACACAATAACGATCACGGAACAACAGCTGGTTGGGAGGGGAAAAACTATGACTTTTGCTGATGATATTCTGGTACAACAATTGCTTAATGTGATAAACACAACAAGCAAAAAATATGGACTAGAAATGAATATAAAAAAGACTAAAACTATGATCATAATCAAAGAAAATTCTCAAGACCTACAATTAAATATCACAGTTGAGGGAATAAATCTGGAGACAGTCCAGAGCTACAACTACCTGGGACATACTATAACCAATGATGGAAAATGCAAAACTGAAATAAACAAAAGAATAGGTATGGCAAAAAGTAATTTTAATGCCATGAAAAATATACTAACAACAAAACAAATATCAGCAGGGCTGAAACTAAGAATGGCAAAATGTTACGTCTTCTCAATATTCCTGTATGGTGCAGAAGCATGGACATTAGACAAGAAAACAGAACAGAAAAGTGAAAGCCTTTGAAATGTGGATTTATAGAAGAATAGGTAGAATTGGATGGAAACAAAAGATAACAAACGATAAAGTTTTAAAACAACTGAAAATAAAAAGAGAACTGCTGAACACAATTAAGACAAGACAAATGAAATTTTTGGGGCATGTTAAAAGACACAACAGCCTACTAAAAGTAATATTGGAAGGAAAAATACAAGGTAAAAGAGGCAGAGGCAGACCAAGACTAACATGGACGAGTAACATCAAAAGATGGACAAGTCAATCTATGTCAGCCTGCACCATCAAAGCAAGAAACAGAGTAGAATGGCGATCCATGGTAGCCAACCTTCGTTGCGGAGAGGGCACACGATAATGATGATTCTGGTATATCGACAGGGAAGAGACAGGCGGGGAATCGCCTCCACAATGCAAGACGAACTCGATCGCATTTCTTCCTGGTGAGGGGTTTCAGGTGCCGTGGTTAATCCTAATAAAGCATCAGTTTCATGGTTCTCCCTTAACATTCATATCGTTAATACGGACATACCGGTAGCACGAATGGGAGCTGATGATGTGACCAGGGACAAGTTGATGACGTACCTCGGAGTTAAGTTTGATCGCAGCCTATGTTTTCGGGACCACGTCGACCATGTGATAACAAAATCCCGCAAAAGATTAGCCGCCTTGAAGGTCATGGCAGCTGCCAACATCGAGCAGAGGCTACTTACTCTTCTGTTCCAGGGATTAGTCCTCGCACCAATCGAGTATGCCCTGGCAATTCTTACTGTCAGTACGACTCAAATTGATAGGTTGGAGAAAATACAAAATGAAGCCGTGCGCATTATCTTGGGATGTACAAGGAACACTCCCTGTGTAGCAATGAGGTATCTTCTTGACATTCCAACCATGGATGACAGAATCAAGATTTGGAGAGCACGAGCATACCCGAAGATTAGTACAGATACAGAGCATCCATTGCATCACGTGCTCAACACAGTGAAAGGTGCCAGGCTAAAAAGAGGCAAATCATGGGTGGGCCGAGCAGAAAATGTCATCAAACAGGTCTGTGGGCTTACCAATATCAGCGTTGGTGAGGAGTGGATACCGGTGCCTACGTCGTTCAAAGGGACTTTCTCGTGTATTGTCACACTCGGCAGGAAAAGTAGGGAACAGAACCCGGTCGTGGTTAATGCTGAGGTCAACGGTCTCATCTGCGATAATACCGATGAGAAAGATGCAGTCATCTATACAGACGGATCTGTAAGACGACACTAAAGAAGTGCATGGGCATTTACAGCACGCTCAGCAGGCAGAATAGTCTACGAAGACAGTGGTGCATACGTCATGACCACGAGTAGCATGACAATGGAGGCGATGGCAGTGACCAAGGCATTCAAATGCTTAGAGTCACAAGCCTACACCCACGCATGTATACTGAGTGATTCGATGAGCATGATAAAAAATGTGGAGGTGGGCTCTGTACGCATGCAATGGGTAGAGTCGTTGCAGAAATCCAAAATACGTAAGGTCACCTTTGTCTCTATGTCCCTGGACATGCGGGAGTACGGAGAAATGAAAGAGCGGACAGGTTGGCTAGCTGCGCTGTCGTTGAGGACGGGCAACCAATGGATCGGGCGGACATCATCAATGCCCTCCGAGATGTGGGAAGAGCACAGGACTTCGACAAACACAGATCCACGTCACTTCTTCGGATGATAGAAATGGGAGTTAAGATGGGCACAGCCAGAAATGAGAAACGTAGTGGCCGTGTAATAAGACTTACTCAATAACTCAATAATATTGGCAATTAGCTCTCTTTTTGCTTTGACCTCTTTTCAGAACATTTTCATTACTCTTCTTAGCTGTCCATGGTATTCTCAACATTCTTCTGTAAAACCACATTTCTACAGACTCCAGTGATTTTCTTGTCTGTTGTCCTATTGTCCATGATTCACATCCACATGTTAAGACTGGCTCTGCATAACATTTAAGAACTTATTTTTCTTTTGTTTCTATTGTCAAAAATAGATTCCATAGTATCTGCCTCATTTTTTGGAAAGCTGCTTTTGTCTTAGCCATTCTGCATCTCACCTCTTTTGTACATCTTCAGTCTGAGGTTAACAAAGTTCCCAAATATTTAAATTCATACCTGTTTCAATATTGTTCCACTTGTCTTTATTTTGCACTGAGGTGATGTCTTTTCTTTGTTGTTACCATTACTTCTGTCTTTTTGCTATTAAGGCTGTGATTCCTTTATTTTTGCTTTCTATCACTATAATGTCCCCTTCTTGTAACTCATTTTCACTCTTAGCGATTATCACATCAGCATACCTTTGATTATTTATATGATGACCACCAATTGTTATTCCAGGCATGCCCCTTATGGATCTTAAAATAATCTCACTATAAACATTAAACAAATCTGGTGACCGTAAAAGAGATTACTATCAGCAGAGAGAAACATCTCGGATGAAAGTAAGAAAGAAAGGAAGAAAGAATGATGCGTCCCAAACAATTTTTCTGTAATGTGTCAAGTGGATAAATCATTACTTCCTATCGCTGTTTCTTTTCCCTTAATGCCACTTGAAGATTCTGCGAATTGCAGCCAAGGCTATGGCACGCTAAGTGTGGGCCAAGACTGAAAACTCAACATCTCTGCATGATTAATGATAACCCAAATAGAACCCCACTGTTTAACCTCAGCTAATGAACAATCTGACTCGAATAGCCTTCAGTGTGACCCTGAACCAGACCTTTAAGCCTAACCTTTGCTCTTTGACGTCTCTCGAGGTCAAAGTTCAGTTCTTCCATACGGCTCGAAACGTGAAGAAAATCTGGACTCAATTCTTTGATCGGCCAAGACAATACAAAAAGCCTCATTTGTCTTCCAGAAAAATGTGTTCAACCCGACTGGATGAAATTATTATCCATTTGTGTCCATGTTTGGCAGCATAATTAAAAGAGTGTCGAGGTATTGTGGCAAACAGTTTACTGTCGAAATAGGGTTGGTCTGCGATGGCAAATGGGCTATAACAAGTTTGGGCCGGTCGATCTTTTTGGACATTAAAATGATTGCCCAGCAAGAATATTCACTTATCGTTCGGTCTGTGCTTTCACATTTGAGTTTTCTAAACAGTTAACAAAATGTAAATAACACCAGGGCTGAAATTAAGAATAGCAAAATGTTATAACTTCTCAACATTCCTGTATGGTGCCGAAATATGGACATTAGACAAGAAAACAGAACAGAAAATTGAAGCCTTTGAAATGTGGATTTGTAGAAGACTAAGAAGAATTTGGATGGAAAGAAAAGAAAACAAACGATGACGTTTTAAAACAATTAAAAATGAAAAGAGAACTACTAAACACAATTCAAACAAGAAAAATGTGATTTTTGGGCCATGTTAGAAGACACAACAGCCTACTAAAAGTAATATTGGAAGGGAAAATACAAGGTAAAAGAGGCGGACCAAGACTAACATGGACGAGTAACATCAAAAGATGGACAAGTCAATCTCTGACAGCCTGCACCATCAAAGCAAGAAACAGAGAAGAATGGCGATCCATGGTAGCCAACCTTCGTTGCGGAGAAGGCACTCGATGATGATGATGATGATGAAATAAAAGAACAATATCACGACAGGTCGCAATAAAGGGAATAAACCTGTAATATTAGAGTCCTTATCTACATACTTTATCATCAGGTACATTTTTTTTGATAATGTGGTCAGTATTACACCAGGTCAGTTTTTGTTCTTTCCAAATAAAAAAATCAGGTACCCATTTAAGGCTGAGTGAACCTAGAAGCTGTCGATCGAGATGGAAACTGATCTCTTGTTATCAGAGGACCAGTCCGCTATAATATTCATCAAATACTGTGCCTGCTGGCATGGTTGGTGATCATGTCTCTCGACAACTTTCCATAGTTTTTTTCCATTTTATTTTTTCTTGTATTTGTATTTTGTTGCACTGTTGATATATGGTTGCACTTACCGATCAGATACTAGCATGATGGTGTAGAAATGATAACTGGCAACACTGATATAGGCTTAATATTGTTGAGGGTATAAGCGATAATTTCTACATGATATTGTTCAGGGTATAAGCGAATGTCTACATGATATTGTTCAGGGTATAAGCGAATGTCTACATGATATTGTTCAGGGTATAAGCGAATGTCTACATGATATTGTTCAGGGTATAAGCGAATGTCTACATGATATTGTTCAGGGTATAAGCGAATGTCTACATGATATTGTTCAGGGTATAAGCGAATGTCTACATGATATTGTTCAGGGTATAAGCGAATGTCTACATGATATTGTTCAGGGTATAAGCGAATGTCTACATGATATTGTTCAGGGTATAAACGAATGTCTACATGATATTTTAATTCTGATGTCTTTTATCGTCACCAATTTCCTGTCAGGAAATGAGAGGTTCATCATCATCCTCAAGTACCGTGCCTGCTGGCGTTGGTGATCATGCCTCTCCACAACTTTCGATCACGACAGTTACTTATCATTTCTGTTGTTGACCTTCTGCCAAGCCATTCTCTTAAGCTGTCTGGTATTTTTTCTCTTTGCTTCCCTCTATCTCTTCTTCCCTCAATTTTCCCAGTTGTTACAATATATTCCAGCTGTTCCCTTCTCCTTACATAGCCAAAAACGGTGATTGTTTCTTTCTAATATTGGAAATTAGCTCTGTTTTGTGCTTTGGCCTCTTTCAAAACGTATCATTACACTTCTAAGCTGTCCATGGTATTCTCAACATTCTTCTGTAAAACCACATTGATACAGCCTCCAGTGATTTTCTTGTCTGTTGTCCCATTGTCCATGATTCACATGCATATGTTAAGACCGGTTCTACATAATATTTAAGAACTCTTTTCCTGGTTTTCTGCAGCCAAAAATGGATTGCACGGTATCTTCCTCATTTTTTGGAAAGCGGCTTTTGCCTGAGCTGTTTACATTTATACATTCAAAATATATAATCAAGAGAAGAAGGTGATCATATGTTGGCAATGTGATGATAAGAGACAGCAAGATCAGATGGCAAAAGAAAAAGATGCCGACCCAGAGAAACACTAAAAAGAGCATTGAGGCTTAACTTCACTGACAGAAGACTTAACCTCACATGTTGGACAGAAATAAAGTCAAGGACTTCCGGTCAATATGGCGGATAGGCGACAGGTAACATTGAGGCTCAGTCTGAAAAGTGTTCCTTGTTGCAGTTTCCTCATATTCCGTGTCCGTCTTGCTGGCAGAGCTACTGAGTTTTGTGCTCTGAGCACACCGTGAGCTGTGTTTTTACATCCGGATTGTTTTTCGATATTTCGATTGCTTAAGATGAATGACGATATCGTACGTCGAAGAACTGTTCAGCTACGTTCACTTTCGGTGCCGCTTGGCCTCTATTTTTGACGTGTTCTAAAGCTATTATGATGGGGACTGCAGCTGCCGTTCTTTGTTTGGATCCTTCAGTGAGATACGTTTTAATTCGGATGATTCCACTGGCACGAACGGTTGAGCAATTATTTTAATTCGTTTGCCGTGATACCGGGACCTTCGACTAACCATAACCATAAGAAAGTCAATTTCAAAGTAAAGAAAAGCTATTCTATCTGATTTATAAAAGGTCTTCCCCAAATTCTACTCTCCTACCCTCGGAATTATCATCATGTGCCATACCGATTGGCGTAGGCGATCATGTCTTTCCACAATCTTCTATCTACGGTGCATTGTATCAGTTCTGTTAACTGTTTTCCATGCCATGATACCAAGCTATCCAGTATTTTCTCTCTTTGTCATCCGTGATCTCTCTTTCCTTTTATTTTGCCAGTTGTAACCAAGTATTCCAACTTTCCTATCCTCATGATGTGCCCGAAAAATGTTGATTGTTTCTTTCCGATGTTTTTTAGGAGCTGCCTTTTTGTGTTGGCCTCTTTGAGAACTTCCTCATTGGTCTTTTTAGCTGTCCAGAGAACTTTCAACATTCTTCTGAGAAATCCAATCTCTGTGACCTCTAATCGTCTTTTCATTTGTTTGTCTACTGTTCATGATTCGCTTGCATAGGTCAGAATTGGTTCTATATAGCACCGATGAACTCTCTTTCTCATTTCTATTGACATAGATTTGTTGCATATGATATTTTTCATTTTCTGAAATGCTATTTTGTCCTGAGCTATTCTGCTTTTTTAAATTTCTGTGTTGCATCTTCCATCTGATGTTATTATTGTGCCCAAGTATTTCAAACGTTGCCCTCGGAAAGAAACATTCTTAATTAATACTCAACCTCTCCTCGTTATTAATGACATCTGAGCCATCTCGTTTAATCTGAAAGCAAAATGCATGACAAATGTAACCATCGATCTACGGTTGTTGGGGAAACCCCCGTGTTTCCTTGATCTGACGGTATTGACAGATGAAAATTGTGCAGTGCTCTTTATTTGCTTGGCTATCAGCAGGTCCATCTATCGCTCCAGCAAAATATGATACGAAGGGCTTGTTTCCGAGACACGAGGGCCACCGGAAAGGATGTCATTTGCAATCTGCTCAAATCAACGAGCCAATGAATGGAAAGATTTCACGATTTGGATTTAAAATGCACGTGATTTTGGAGATAGACAAGGTGTCATAATGTTAATGACAGAGACGATGACAATACGGTGGTATTTCGAACGTGCCAGACTTCGAACGTTTTGGAGTTGAAATGCTAATTTTAGAGATAAATGCTTCTACATTAGAACTCCGCATGCGCAATGGGAAAAAAAAAATCATCCAGGTTCCAATCAACCGGAACATGAATTCAAGTAAACATTTAGGAGTTCAACTGCATTAAGATCACCATCATTAAGTACCTGCTGGCGTTGGTGATCATGTCTCTCCACAATTTTCTAGAGAAGTGCTTATACTTTAGAACTCCGCATGCGCAATGAAAAAAAAAAAATCATCCATGACTATTTTAACCGGAACATAAATTCAAGTAAACTTTTAGAAGTTCAAATGACTTAAGATTACCATCATCAAGTGCCAAGCCTGGTGGCGTAGGTGATCATGTTTCTCAATAAATTTTCATCACGACAGTTATTTATCATTTCTGTTGTTGATCTTCTGCTAAGTCATTCTCTTAGGCTGTCTGGTAATTTTTCTCTTTGCTTCCCTCTATTACTTCGTCCCTCCATTTTCCCAGTTATTACAATATACTCCAGCTGTTCACTTCTCATTATGTGGCAAAAACATATACGATTGTTCCTTCCTAATATTGGAAATTAGCTTTACTTTTGCTTCGACCTCTTTCAGAACATTTTTATTACTCTTCTTAGCTGTCCATGATATTCTCAGTATTCTTCTGTAAAACCACATTTCTACAGCCTCCAGTGATTTACTAGTCTGTTGTCCCATTGTCCATGATTCACATCCATATATTAAGAATGGCTCTACATAACATTTAAGAACTCTTTTTCTTGTTTCTATTGTTAAAAATGAATTGCACAGTATCTTCCTCATTTATATCTTTAAAAATAAAATAATTGAAAAGTAGGGTTGCTGAAATGGTGATTAGCAACTACGGTATTTATAATTAACAATTAGCACTGGTATCACCTGCGAGCCGCGATAGCTCAGTGGTTAGTGAACTGGACTACAAAGGACAAGGGTGGGGTTCGATCCCAACCGACGGCTTCCGGGTTCGCCCAGCCTTAAATGGGTACCGGATTTTTTTTCTGGGAAAGTAAAGCGGCACGGGCGTAATACCGACCACATTACCCTAAAAATCATGTGCCAAAGGTCTGTAAAATTTATGGTCACTAACACCATATTCCCTATACGCCACTTGGCGTGACGGGAGTACTGTACTTTACTTTTTTTTTTTACTGGTGTCACCTTGTCTATCGCAAGTACCACTGGCTAATGCAAAAGCAGCTTTCCAAAAAATGAGGAAGATACTATGCAATCCATTTTTGACAATAGAAACAAGAAAAAGAGTTCTTAAATGTTATGTAGAGCCAGTCTTAACATATGGATGTGAATCATGGACAAGGGGACAACAGACAAGAAAATCATTGGAGTCTGTAGAAATGTGGTTTTACAGAAGAATTTTGAGAATGCCATGTACAGCTAAGAAGAGTAATGAAAACGTTATGAAAGAGGCCAAAGCAAAAAAAAAGAGCTATTTTCCAATATTAAGAAGAAACAATTATTATTTTTTGGCCATGTAATGAGAAGAGAACAACTGGAATATATTGTAACAACTGGGAAAATTGAGGGACGGAAGAGGGAAGCAAAGAGAAAAGGTACCAGACAGCTTAAGAGAATGGCTTGGCAGAAGGTCAACAACAGAAATGATAAATAACTGTTGAGATCGAAAGTTGTGGAGAGACATGATCACCTACGCTAGCAGGCCCAGTACTTGATGATGATGATAATGATGATGATGATGAATGGTGCCAAATTTGAAATAATTGTATGTAACCTACCCATCAATCGACACTCCCTGTTGCCGTTGGCGATTTTCAAAAGAAACTATGAATCATCATCGCCTTCCATTTCCTGTCCATCACGTCATTATATATAAAGTTAATTTTCCCTTTGATCTCGAATACATAACCATCCATCACTAAGTTACAGTAAATGCAATTTTAATTGTATTGTATAGCACATATGTTATTGAGTTATTTGCGGGTCATCATCATTGCACTCCGAACATGTCCATAGGTGTTCAGATCCCCTCCTCAGCAATTCCCTCAGTGTCCAGCGACTGACGACTCCAGTTCTATGTTGGTTGATAAGTCTTCTTACACAGCCACTACGTTTCTCATTTCTGGCTGAGCCCATCTTAACTCTTTTTAGCCTGGCACCTTTCACTGTGTTGAGCACGTGGTGCAATGGATGCTCTGTATCTGTACTAATCTTCAGGTATGCTTGTGCTCTCCAGATCTTGATTCTGTCATCCATGGTTGGAAAGTCAAGAAGATACCTCATTGCTACACAGGGAGTGTCCCCCATTCATCACAGGATAATGCGCATGGCTTCATTTCGTATTTTCTCCAACCTATCAGTTTGAGTCGCTGACAGTAAGAATTGCCAGGGCATACTCGATTGGTGCGAGGACTAATCCCTGGAACAGAAGAGTAAGTAGCCTCTGCTCGATGTTGGCAGCTGCCATGACCTTCAAGGCGGCTAATCCTTTGCGAGATTTTGTTATCACATGGTCGACGTGGTCCCGAAAACACAGGCTGCGATCAAACTTAACTCCGAGGTATGTCATCATATGTATTTTATTTATTTGCTTTCATGTTTCTTAACAAATTTCCATCTCGACAGTTATTTATTATTTCTGTTGTCGATCTTCTGCTAAGTCCTTCTCTTAGGTTGTCTGGTATCTTTTCTCTTTGCTTCCCTCTATTTCTTCGTCCCTCCATTTTCCCTGTTATTACAGAACTGGACCCTAGATGCAAGAACAATAAGAAAAATAAACTCTACTGAGATGAAATGTGTTAGACGAATGACAGGAAACAGTCTGAGAAATAAGATCAGAAATTAAGAACTGAGACAAAAAGCTATGAATAGCCCTCGCCATATAATATATAAGGAAACAACAGATAAAATGGTTTGGCCACGTGACAAGGCAGAAAGATCAAAACACAACACAACGAGCCTCCTATAAACGTTGTGAGAACACCAGACCCAAGAGTCGACCACGAAAAAGATGGATCGATGGAATACTAGAAGCACTAGGAAACATAACAGCAGCAGAGGTGAACAGAAGAGCAAAAGACCGCAAATTATATCTCCCCTCGACGCTGAAAGGCAAATGAGGAAGGAAAAGAAGAGGAAGAAGAAGCTTTCATGTTTTAATACTTAGGGCATTTAACTGTGCAGCTTTTACCATAAATTTTGTGCACTTATTCTTTCATTAGCTGTCATTATAAAAAATTATTGTTATGGAAACAGAGCCATAGATTTTAGAGCAGTAATCTCTGCAATATGTGCCATTTTTGCACGCAAGGTTTTTGTTTTTGAGATTGTGGTGCTGCCCTATGTGCCGTCTTCGGCTCGAAAGGACAGTAGATAGATAGATTCTTTCATTTCATCGAAATGAGTATTATCTAGGGCCTGGAACGAATTAACTACATGTTCCATTTTTTTTCTAAAGGGGAAAAATTGATTCGGGCTTAGAACGAGTCAGAGTTCGAACGACTTCCTGGAACGAATTATATTCGAAGTCCGAAGCACCATTGCGTTTGGTCAACGCCAAATGTGAGTGTTCATAGGTTGTGGAGAGAACTATTGTGCAAAGAGATACATTAAGTCTGATTTGATGGGAGCCTTGTTTCTAACCAGCATGTAGACCAGGTGGTATTCTTCTTCTTTCCATCCTCATTTGCCTCCCAGCGTCGAGGAGAGATATAATTTGCGGTTTTTTGTTCTTCTGTTTGCCTCTGCTGCTGTTGTTTCCTAGTGATATTCCGTCAATCCATCTTTTTGGTGGTCGGACCTTGGGTCTGGTGTTCTCGCGACGTTTATTGAAGGCTCGTTGTGTTGTATTTTGATCTTTTGACCATACCACATTATCAAACTCTTTTATCTGTTATTTCTTTATATTCCCACTCCTTCGTGTCTTATCACATCCATCCACATTTGACTCACAGACTCTACTCGTTGGAAACTTTCAGATCGTTATCCAGATATTGAGTTATTTGCGGGCCATCATCATTGCACTCCGAACATGTCTACATATGCAGATCGGTCAGTCTCGATTTAATTTTTAAATAATTTTAGCTTACTAATTTGTACACATTTTCAATTTGTATCCTCCTATATGTAGTGCATTTCCCTTTCGTTTTATCGTGTTATCTCTTATCCCTGTTTTTATTTCTCCCAGGTTTACTTGTCCAGCACATTCCAGATGTAGTGGAGTTAATCACTATTTCGTTGTCCATTTGTGTTGTTCTTATTCTCTGAAGAAGGCCGCATGTTGGCCGGAACGTCAGTATTTTGGAGTCTTCCTTTTTTGTAAAACTGTCACCATACCTCGTAGGAGTGTCATAGACACTCATAGAAAATCATGGAGGAATTGTGAGCGAAAGAAATGAAATTAAATATTTTGAACTTGTTAAACAATATAACAACCCACATTATCATCATCATCATCATCAAGTACCGGGCCTGCTGGCGTAGGTGTTCATGTCTCTCCACAACCTTGTCTAACACCCTGTTTTATTTGTTGAAACATTCCCAATTGGCTTCCAGTTCTTATGACCGCTGTTTGTTGCCAGTACATTTTCTTTATTATTCTTAGATCTTTGCACCACATTATAGGGAAATATTAAAGTTACATGTGTACGTTACACCCCACTACTTGATCATGCTACCAGCTTTACAGCAGCATCTCAATTATTTGCCTTTTCCCTACTTTGACATGAACACCTCGTAGTAACTACATTTCGTCTTCTTCTTATTCTTATTATTATTATTACTATTATGGAGGACTGGTTGGTCCAGAGTCTGGTTGGTAACAGAGAGGTTGTGGGTTCAAATCCCGGCTGCACCAGTTGGGATTTTCATTCATGATTTATCTCTGCGGCAACCACCCCTGGTCTCAGCAGCGAGGCTCGGCTTGAAATGTCAATTACTCATCGAAGGAAAAAAATATGAGCACATCCGAAGTATGAGTTATCTGCCTGTGCGGCGAGGGACCCCTGTGCACACGGCTGCCAGGAAAAAATGGATTAACACGTCTCTAGGGACTTCGTCAGAGGTAAAAGCAGGCGAACGAAAAAATATTACTATTATTATTAATTATTAAAGAGTTCTTAAGTGTTATGTAGAGCCAGTTGAACAAATGGATGTGAATCATGGACAATAGGACAACAGGCACGAAAATCACTGGAGTCTGTAGAAATGTGGTTTTACAGAAGAATGCTGAGATACCATGGACAGCCAAGAAGAGTAATGAAAATGTTCTGAAAGTGGTCAAAGCAAAAAGAGAGCTAACTTCCAATATTAGGAAGAAACAATCATAATTTTGTGGCCATGTAATGAGAAAAGAACAATTGGAATATATTGTAATAACTGGAAAAGTTGAGGGACGAAGAGATAGAGGGAAGCAAAGAGAAAAGATACCAGACAGCTTAAGAGAATGGCTTGGCAGGAGGTCAACAACAGAAATGATAAATAACTGTCGAGATCGAAAGTTGTGGAGAAACATGATCACCTACGTCAGCAGGCCAGGCACTTGATGATGGTGATTACTAATTATTACTTGCGTTCAACGGATTACTAAAGGAATAATTATACCCCTTCGTTATCCTTCATTAAAAGATCGTTACGTGGTCAAAACTGTCATATTTGCACCTTTCGGCCAATGTCATCCGGGTTCGGCAAGGCGGTTTTGATAACCGGGTTGCCTTTCCTTTCGATCTCTACTCACTTGATCAGACTAGAATAGTTATTCTGTTATTAGGAGAACCTCGAAGAGGTGGGGTAGGGTCTGGATATTTCTTATTCACTAGTCATAGTGCAGGCCACCACCAGTTGTGGTTCGTATATATAGGGGATCAAGGCAAGAAAAAAATGCAAATAAAGTCGGAGCTACACTAAAGCTGAATGTTGAGGAGAAACGAAAAAAAAAATTGTATGGTTTAAGATTTATATAATTGATGGACAACACAAATTTGAACGACGTTTCGGCTCAATAGGCCTTCAGCAGGAACAAACAAACACACGCACACACACACAGGTATATGACTAGTTTTATTTACTTACATATGTGTGTGTGTGTGTGTGTGTGTGTGTTGCTCGTTCTTGCTGAAGGCATATTGAGCCGAAACGACGCTCAAATTTGTGCTGTCCATTAGTAACGTAAAGCTCTAACCATCATCATCATCATTGAGTGCCTTCTCCGCAATGAAGGTTGGCTACCATGGATCGCCATTCTACTCTGTATCTTGCTTTTATGGTGCAGGCTGACATAGATTGACTTGTCCATCTTTTGATGTTACTCGTCCATGTTAGTCTCGGTCTGCCTCTGCCTCTTTTACCTTGTATTTTCCCTTCCAATATTACTTTTAGTAGGCTGCTGTGTCTTTTAACATGCCCCAAAAATTTCATTTGTCTTGTCTTAATTGTATTTAGTAGTTCTCTTTTTATATTCAGTTGTTTTAAAACTTCATCGTTTGTTATCTTTTCTTTCCATCCAATTCTACCTATTCTTCTATAAATCCACATTTCAAAGGCTTCAATTTTCTGTTCTGTTTTCTTGTCAAATGTCCAAAAAAAGCTCTAACCATACCAATTTTTATAATTGTTGTGATTTCTCCTTGAGGTTCGTATACGATAGCTTTCAGCGCTGTTGGGCGCCTTTGCGCCCCCCCCCCCCCTTTTTCCGATCAACAGCATGTGATACGCGACCTAGACTCTCCAGTCCCGTTTTTATCCTGACACTTCACAAATCACAAATATCCCTGACGTGACGTAGTACAGACCTCAAACATTATTACCAAAATACATCTCAGAATATAACTTCAGTTCCAAAAAAATAATCCCACATGAGCATCCCAATTCTTTTAATCCGATTCCTACTCGACAAGAAGAGGCCTATAATCTCGGATTAATGCGCTTAACTCACGTAAATAAAACAAGCTCGGTTCCGGAAGTGTTTCACAGACATTTGAAAATCACGTGACCTTTATTTGGACTTCGCACCTCGTAATACTATTACACTTGGTGAGTGTATTAATACGCCAGCATTGACCGCGTCAGATTTCTTTAAAATTTGTCGTTTGTTTAAAGGAATTAGGAGCATTTTGAGAAGAGTCCGTGACTGATAAGATGGTATCTGTAATTAGTCAACTCATTTATAATATAATTTACATTTCCGATGATTCCATGAATTATTATCTGTCAATAGGGGTGTTATTTAACACAGATCGTTGTCATGCATATTTATACGTTTTTAGTATTGGAAGTTTGAGAGGAAAGTAAATAGACAAATAAAGATTTAAATATTTGAGACATTTGTATGCTCTTCAGAAATTGGATTGTTTTTATATTCATCTCTGTCGTGTTGCTGATGTTGTAGTCTGTTCATCGATGTTGATGAAGACTGTCAGTGTTATCATTCTCTGTTAAAGTGGGTTCAGGTATAGCCATCTTTAGCGCTACACTACACTACACTACACTACACTACACTACACTACACTACTATACTATACTATACTAAACTATACTATACTAAAGACTGAAATATTTTAATGCAACACTGTCAATATTAAAACAGTTTAAAGTGACCGAAAAGTATCATTTGTAGAGTTTCAAGTAAAGTTTTCATCTCTTCTCCAAGTATTCATAGGCTTTCCCGTTTTCTCTTCCCCTGTGGGTTCTTAGAAATGGCATGTCTTGCTAAAATGGTCGTATACCTAAAAACAACTTGCAAGTCCATCTTATTTGCAGTGGATTGAGTCTTTGCCATGCAGAATTGTTTAATTACTTTCAACGCGCAATTATTTAGGACTGCTGTTTCCTAGACTTCATTGTTTCAATTACACAAACACTTTCAGCTCCCTGTGGAACATAGGTCTTCAACTAACACTTTTAGCTTCATTTGGAGCATAGGTCTTTAACAAACACTTTCAGCTCCCTGTGGAACATAGGTCTTTAACAAACACTTTCAGCTCCCTGTGGAGCATATGTCTTCAACTAACACTTTCAGTTCACTGTGAAGCATAGGTCTCTAACAAACATTTTTCAAGCCGTTCTGTTTTTTTTTTCATTCTTTTAAGATCATTCCATGCCTTTCCCCTCATTATCATCTCTGCTTCCATCTGTCTTCTCCAAGAATATTTTGGTCTTCCCCTGTGTATTCACAAAAATGAGGATGTTGTGTAATACTCTCAGTTGGCTTCACAGTGTGTTTTCTATCCAGCGCCATCGTGTTCATTGCATCACTTTGTTTACTGGTATTTTCATATAGTTCTATATTAGTGATTTTGTCCTGCCATATCCATTTTTTTTATTCTGCGCAAGCTTGCATTAGCTAAAGTCTGTATCTTCGTGATTGTCATTCTTGTTTTTCTCCATGTTCCACAGACATATAATAGGATTGATTTAACATTGGAATTCACTTTTTTTATTTTTGTATTTAGTCTAATTTTTTCCCCCAATTTTTCCTAGTTCAATAAAGGCTCCTCTTGCCTACATTTTCTTTAGGAAAATTAGTCTGCCTATAGATACAACACTACAGGCAAAACTATATGGGTCTCTGCAGATACTACAAAAGAACAACAGTAAAATGTATACAAGAAACAACATTACAGATATAGACAATACTGCAGACGAACGACAGATAAGAGATATTATTTGTTTAATAATAGTCTGCATATTTCAATATCAACATAAAGTAAAGTAAAGTACCCCCGTCACGCCAAGTGACGTTTAGGGAATATGGTGCTAGTGACCATAAGTTTTACAGACCTTCAGCACATGATTTTTGGGGTAATGTGGTCGGTATTACGCCCGTGCGGCTTTACTTTACCATTAAAAAATCCGGTACCCATTTAATGCTGGGTGAACCCGGAAGCCGTCGGTTAGGACCGAACCTTACCTCTTGTCCTTTGTAGTCCAGTTCACTAATCACTGAGCTATCGCGGCTATATCAACATATGGTCGTGAAAAATTGACAATCGAAAATTGTGCTGAAAATGTATAAATGCTTTTTTGAATATAAGTGCTACAGAAGAATACTCAGAATGCAACGGTTGGAGATAAAGGGAATCATAGGAGGAAGTGGTATGTACTACAGCACTCAGAATGCAATGGTTGGAGATAAAGGGAATCATAGGAGGAAGTGGTATGTACTACAGCACTCAGAATGCAATGGTTGGAGATAAAATCAGACATGCCAAACTTGCAAGAACTTAACATTCTAGACAACTGTTTGGTAAAGAACATAAAAATAAGGATAATATAGTAGTAGTGTTGGAAAAGAACATAAAAACAAGGATAATATAGTAGTAGTGTTGGTAAAGAACATAAAAACAAGGATAATATAGTAGTAGTGTTGGTAAAGAACATAAGAACAAGGATAATATAGTAGTAGTGTTGGTAAAGAACATAAAAACAAGGATAATATAGTAGTAGTGTTGGTAAAGAACATAAAAACAAGGAAATTATAGTAGTAGTGTTGGTAAAGAACATAAAAACGAGGAAAATATAGTAGTAATGTTAGTAAAGAACATAAAAACAAGGAAAATATAGTAGTAGTGTTAGTAAAGAACATAGAAATAAGGAACATATAGTAGTAGTGTTAGTAAAGTACATAGAAATAAGGAAAATATAGTAGTAGTATGCTTGGTAAAGAACATAAAAATAAAGAAAATATAGTAGCAGTAGGCTTGGTAAAGAACATAAAAATAAGGATAATATAGTAGTAGTAGCCTTGGTAAAGAACATAAAAATAAAGAAAATATAGTAGTAGTAGCCTTGGTAAAGAACATAAAAACAAGGATAATATAGTAGTAGTAGCCTTGGTAAAGAACATAAAAACAAGGATAATATAGTAGTAGTAGCCTTGGTAAAGAACATAAAAATAAAGAAAATATAGTAGCAGTAGGCTTGGTAAAGAACATAAAAATAAGGATAATATAGTAGTAGTAGCCTTGGTAAAGAACATAAAAATAAAGAAAATATAGTAGTAGTAGCCTTGGTAAAGAACATAAAAACAAGGATAATATAGTAGTAGTAGCCTTGGTAAAGAACATAAAAACAAGGATAATATAATAGTAGTAGCCTTGGTAAAGAACATAAAATAAAGAAAATATAGTAGTAGTAGCCTTGGTAAAGAACATAAAAACTAGGATAATATAGTAGTAGTAGCCTTGGTAAAGAACATAAAAATAAAGAAAATATAGTAGTAGTAGCCTTGGTAAAGAACATAAAAACAAGGATAATATAATAGTAGTAGCCTTGGTAAAGAACATAAAATAAAGAAAATATAGTAGTAGTAGCCTTGGTAAAGAACATAAAAACTAGGATAATATAGTAGTAGTAGCCTTGGTAAAGAACATAAAAATAAAGAAAATATAGTAGTAGTAGCCTTGGTAAAGAACATAAAAACAAGGATAATATAGTAGTAGTAGCCTTGGTAAGTAGCCTTGGTAAGTAGCCTTGGTAAAGAACATAAAGACAAGGAAAATATAGTAGTAGTAGCCATGGTAAGTAGCCTTAGTAAAGAACATAAAAAGAAGGAAAATATAGTAGTAGTAGCCTTGGTAAAGAACATAAAACAAAGATAATATAGTAGTAGTAGCCTTGGTAAGTAGCCTTGGTAAAGAACATAAAAACAAGGAAAATATAGTAGTAGTAGCCTTGGTAAAGAACATAAAACAAGGATAATATAGTAGTAGTAGCCTTGGTGAAGAACATAAAAACAAGGAAAATATACTAGTAGTAGTCTTGGTAAAGAACATAAAAATAAGGAAAATATAGCAGTAGCAGCCTTGGTAAAGAACATAAAAACAAGGAAAATATCCTCCGTCAGTCTTGGTTGATTATGGATTTTGCAGTGTCCCTTGGAAATTTTATATTTTTCTTTTCATTCGCCGTGTATTCTCTTTTTCTATGAATCTGTCTGCTTCTTGTTTGAGTTGGAGCTTTAGAGTATGTTTTCAAAGACCGCGGTCTGCAGCTAGTTCTTCCCAGGCTGCAGGGTTTATTTTCAGAGTCTTCGTGTCACGTTTACACACGTCTATAAATCGGAGTTTTGGGCGCACTAGTTCTTTTGCCAACTACTATTAGTCCATACAGTATGCATTTTGGTATGCAGCCATCTTTCATAAGTAAGTGTCTAAGTTAGCGTAATCTGCGTTGTTTGAGCTGCGTGTAGATGTTCGGGAGGCTTGTGTGAGTAAAGATCTCCACGATTATCGTTTTGAAAGAAAATATAAACATTTTCGTAATGCAAAACGACATAATGGCCTAGAGAAGATAATTGTGGAGGGCATAGTCCCAGATAAACGAGAAAGAGCGGCAGGCCAAGAAGAAGGTGGGAGCAAAATATTATGGACGAGCTGGGATTGGCTGTTGCAGACGTTGGACATTTCATGTAGAACAGAGAGACTACAGATTAGAACATGAGGGTCATGTTCCAACAGGGGATAGTGAAATAACTGTTTCAAAAGGAAAAATGGAGAATATTACAGAGGGTGGAAATCATATCACATTAACATCATAAAAGACTTGAGAAGGAATTAAGTGAGCTGGTAGATAAGTAAGCAGGTATGTGGAATTAAGCAAAGAGGCAGGTAATCAAACAAGTATGTGGAATTAAGTAAAGAGGCAGGTAATCAAACAAGTATGTGGAATTAAGCAAAGAGGCAGGTAATCAAACAAGTATGTGGAATTAAGCAAAGAGGCAGGTAATCAAACAAGTATGTGGAATTAAGTCAAGAGGCAGGTAATCAAACAAGTATGTGGAATTAAGCAAAGAGGCAGGTAATCAAACAAGTATGTGGAATTAAGCAAACAGGCAGGTAATCAAACAGGTATGTGAAATTAGGCAAAAAGGCAAGTATGCAAACAGGTATGTGAAATTACAGGTAAGCAAGCAGGTATGTGAAGTTACAGGTAAGCAAGCAGGTATGTGAAATTACAGGTAAGCAAACAGGTATGTGAAATTGCAGGTAAGCAAGCAGGTATACGGACTTTTTGCAGAACTACTATACTCCTCTCTCAACAATTTTCTTCATTTCTTTTTTTTTTTTTAACTTTAATTTCTCCCCGACTTTTACTTAACGAGGACCTGACCTGCTAGGGTTCCAGCAAATGAACGAAAGAAAGAACAGGTCTAATATGTGTTATATGTTTATGTACTTACAGTTACATTCATATAGCGCGCGGGTAATGTTTGTGCTTTGTCTCAACGTACTTTTTTTCGCACATAACCCGAGGGTTATCTTCGTTGTGTTTATTCATTCAACAATAACCCTTTCTATCTCTTTCTTTCTCTCTCTCTCTCTCTCTCTTATCTTTTACTCTCCCCAGCTGCTCATGTCTAATTTATGTTACCCCCCCCCTTTTTTTCCCCGCCTTCCTCCACCCCACTCACAATAAAAACTGCAACTACGATTTCGCTGTGTCAATATTATCTGCTCTGGCACATTAGGCTTTCCATACCTGTGTAACGTGGCACCATTAGAAGAATGCGTACTTTGACCTTTGAACTTCGATCAATTTTCAAGTTTATCAAAAGTCTTCCCTTCCGGGTTATCAGACTCCCGATTCGAACAGACATCGGGGCATCTGATATCATAGAACCATTTCAGAGGGGAAGGTACGTTTACAACACTCGAGAAAAAAAATCAGAAATAATCAACAGAAAAAGAAAACAAATAAGAACAATATATGGTCCGATGTGGAATCGAACTTGTACTCCTCGGCACAGTAACTTGCCACAAGAAGCTGAACGCTAGAGCACACGGCGAACTCAGCTTTCTAAAATATTAGCTATCATTGGCGATGACTTTCAAGCAGGTGTAATCATGACTATAGCATAAGGTTACGATCATAACTCGGGAATAAATTGTGCATCTGTATTTTCCTATTAAGATAAGTTATCTCCCGTAGGGTTGAATACTTACAAAATACAGATACGTAATTTATTTCGGAGTTGTGATCGTAACCCGATGCTATAGTCGGACAAACAGTCAGGTTTAGTTTAGTCGATAAATTATCATCATCCTACATCAAACAAGACCACAAATGTACAGATCTCCCCTCAGCTAATCCCTCAGTGTTAAACAAGTCCACAAATGTTCAGATCTCCCCTCAGCTAATCCCTCAGTGTTAAACAAGTCCACAAATGTTCAGATCTCCCCTCAGCTAATCCCTCAGTGTTAAACAAGTCCACAAATGTTCAGATCTCCCCTCAGCTAATCCCTCAGTGTTAAACAAGTCCACAAATGTTCAGATCTCCCCTCAGCTAATCCCTTAGTGTTAAACAACAAGTCCACAAATGTTCAGATCTCCCCTCAGCTAATCCCTCAGTGTTAAACAACAAGTTCACAAATGTTCAGATCTCCCCTCAGCTAATCCCTCAGTGTTAAACAAGTCCACAAATGTTCAGATCTCTCCTCAGCTAATCCCTCAGTGTTAAACAACAAGTCCACAAATGTTCAGATCTCCCCTCAGCTAATCCCTCAGTGTTAAACAACAAGTCCACAAATGTTCAGATTTCCCCTCAGCTAATCCCTCAGTGTTAAACAACAAGTTCACAAATGTTCAGATCTCCCCTCAGCTAATCCCTCAGTGTTAAACAAGTCCACAAATGTTCAGATCTCCCCTCAGCTAATCCCACAGTGTTAAACAAGTCCACAAATGTTCAGATCTCCCCTCAGCTAATCCCTCAGTGTTAAACAAGTCCACAAATGTTCAGATCTCCCCTCAGCTAATCCCTCAGTGTTAAACAACAAGTCCACAAATGTTCAGATCTCCCCTCAGCTAATCCCTCAGTGTTAAACAACAAGTCCACAAATGTTCAGATCTCCCCTCAGCTAATCCCTCAGTGTTAAACAAGTCCACAAATGTTCAGATCTCCCCTCAGCTAATCCCTCAGTGTTAAACAAGTCCACAAATGTTCAGATCTCCCCTCAGCTAATCCCTCAGTGTTAAACAACAAGTCCACAAATGTTCAGATCTCCCCTCAGCTAATCCCTCAGTGTTAAACAACAAGTCCACAAATGTTCAGATCTCCCCTCAGCTAATCCCTCAGTGTTAAACAGTCCACAAATGTTCAGATCTCCCCTCAGCTAATCCCTCAGTGTTAAACAACAAGTTCACAAATGTTCAGATCTCCCCTCAGCTAATCCCTCAGTGTTAAACAACAATTCCACAAATGTTCAGATCTCTCCTCAGCTAATCCCTCGGTGTTAAACAACACGTTGAAGGCGAAGGCGCGCCTCCCAGCACCACAGCTGGAAGTTGTCAGCGACCCACTAACCTGTCCCTGTTAGTCTCGAGGCAAGACGCCGGCCTCGGGACAGAGAGGTTGTGGGTTCAAATCCCGGCTACACCGGTTGGGATTTTTATTTCTGATTTCTCTCTGCGACAACCTCCCCAGGTCTCAGCAGTGAGGCCCAGCATGAAACGTCAGTTACTCATGGACAAAAAAAAAAAAACATGAGTACCTCAGAAGTTGGAGTTATCAGCCTGTGCGGCGAGGACCACGGTCAACGCGGCTGCCAGGGGAAATTGGATTAACACGCAAAACTCAGTTCCTAGTCTCTATGGACTTCGTCAGAGTTGAAAGCTGGCGAACGCAACAACAACAACAAATGGAAAAATACATGGAAAGAGAGATCGAGAACGACAAAGACAGAACATATTGGATAGGTTGGTGTCGTGGCATGGAAAACAGTCAACAACAGAATTGATTCGATGCACTAAGGATAGAAGATTGTGGAAGGACATGATCGCCTACGGCAACAGGTATGGCACATGATGATAACGATGATGATGATGATGAGTCAACAGGGATGTTGTCTAAATTCAAGACAGTGGGGACAGTGGAGGACTTGTTGTTTAACACTGAGGGATTAGCTGAGGGGAGATCTGAACATTTAATATGAGGAAACTGCAACAAGGAACACTTTTCATGCACAGCCTGCAAAGGTTCCTACCGCCTATCCACCATATACCAGAAGTTCACGTCCTCCAGAAAGTGATGATCGTCATATTTCTTTAAAAATGTATAGCGCTTGATGATGTTAGGCCATCGTTGTTGGCTCCAATTTCGAACATATAAACACACAGTTAGCCGTCAGATTATCCCCGTCGCACATCAAACAACAGACCATAAGATTAGCGTACGGTCGGTCTAGGGATTTACGACGGGCCATTACGATGACTTGGCACACATAACAATGCAAGCACAGCAATGACGCGCCCTTTAGATTCTTGATTACTCTAGTGAATGTAGCCTACGACGAACAGAACACGGTGCAAATTCCATAAAGAGATAAAACTGAGGCTGACGAAGCAGTTCACATTTAATGAGAATATATAAATAACTTGCATCAAGCAAACCCATCAACGGTCATGAACAGCACCAATGTGACGTAAAGCGCAGAACAAGCCTAGACGATGGAAGGTCGCATTCACAACACTTGATTTGTTGAAAAGGAAATATTGCAGGCGTTCGACATTGTTTTATCGACGCAGATGTAATAGTAGATCATCATCTTGATTTTAACGCATAGGAGTGCAAATTAGAACCGAAATGAATCAAACATCGAATGCACTTTCTGCAGCGATCGAGAGAATGTGGACTAGATCCGCCATCTTAGAAACGGAAGTCCCCAGTTTTTCCAGTTGTAACCAAGCATTCTAACATTCCTCTTCAGATCCCGCCTCCACTTTTCTTATCATGCTCATCGAATCACTCAGTATACAGGCATGGGTGTAGTTTTGTGACTCTAACCAGATGAATGCCTTGGTCACTGCCATCACCTCCATCCTCGTGGTCATAACTTATGCACCACCGTGTTCTTTGACTAGTCTTCCTACCGAGCGTGATGCCTATGCACTCCTTTGGTGTCATATTACAGATTCGTCTGTACAGATGACTGCATATTTCTCATCAGTGAGACAGTTGATGAGACCGTTGACTTCCGCATTGACTACGATTGAGTTCTGTTCACAACATTTCCCATCGAGTGTGACAATGCACGAGAATGTCCCTCTGAATGACATAGGCACCGGTATCCACTCCTCGCCAACGCTGATATTGGTACGCCCACAGACCTGTTTGATGACTTCTTCTCGGCCCACCCATGATTTGCTTCTTATTACCCTGACACCCGTCCCTGTGTTGAGCTCGTAGTGCAATGGATGCTCTTCATCTTCAGGTATGCTCGTACCCTCCAGATCTTGATCCCGTCATCCATGGTTGGAAAATAATGAAGATGAATCATTGCTACACAAGGAGTGTCCATCGTACACCCCAAGATAATGCGCATTTTTCCTTCTGTATTTTCTCCAGCTTGTCAGTATGCATCGTACTGACAGTAACAATTACCAGGGCATGCTTGATTGGTGTGAGGACTAGCCCCTGGAACAGAAGGGTTATTGATCATAGACTTATTGCACAAGATGATTTTTATTTCTAAAATGACTAGAAGATCATTAGACTTGTTGCACAAGATGCTTTTTATTTCTAAAATGACTAGAAGATCATTAGACTTGTTGTACAAGATGATTTTTATTTCTAAAATGACTAGAAGATCATTAGACTTGTTGCACAAGATGCTTTTTATTTCTAAAATGACTAGAAGATCATTAGACTTGTTGCATAAGATGATTTTTATTTCTAAAATGACTAGAAGATTATAAAGGATTATAGTCAAATTTGAGAGCAGGCTGTAGATGATGTGTACATGGCGAAATTTCGCTGGTAAGGAGGGAACAGGCAAATAAATTAAGTGCTGCGGTAAAGCTGGTATCAGGAGCAAGCAGTGGGGTTATTTGGTTATGGAAGGCACCGGTATCACTGCAAACGAATTAAAATCCATAATTGCTCAACCGCCCGTGCCAGCGTAATCATCCGAATTAATATCTCATCTCCCACACAAAGAAAGGTAACTATAGTCCCCATTGTAGCAGTCTCAGCACACGCCAAAAGACATAAGGCGAAACCGCGCAGAAAGTGAACACAGCCAACTGTTCCCTGTCATACGATATCATCATTCATCGTAAACAATTGGAATATCGAAAATGATCAAAACGGATGAGACACACAGCGCACAGTGTGCACAGAGCACTTAACTCAGTAGCTCTTGCAACAAGCCGGACTTGGAATATGAGGAAAATGCAACAAGGAACACTTTTCAGACATAGCCTTCAATTGTTCCCGCCGCCTATCCACCATAAACAGGGAGTTCACGTCCTCCTGAAAATGATGATCGTCGTATTTTTAAAAAAAATTATAGCGCTTGATGATGTTAGGCCATCGTTGTTGACTCCAATTCCGAACATATAAACACGCAGTTAGTCGTCAGATTATCCCCGTAGCACATCAAACGACAAGGGAGCCGCAATAGCTCAGTGGTTAGTAAACCGGACTACAAAGGACAAGGGGTAGGGTTCGATCCCAACCGACGGCTTCCGGGTTCACCCAGCCTTTAATGGGTACCGGATTTTTTTCTGGGAAAGTGAAGCGGCACGGGCGTAATACCGACCACATTACCCAAAAAATCATGTGCCGAAGGTCTGTAAAATTTATGGTCACTAACACCATATTCCTTATACGCCACTTGGCGTGACTGGGGTACTTTACTTTACTTACATCAAATAACAGGCCGCAAGATTAGAGTGCAGCCGGTCTAGGGATGTACGATGAGCCATTACGATGACGTAGCAGACAAAAATGTCGTACACACAACAATTTCGCTCCCTTTAGATTTATGATTAATCTAGTGAAAGCAGCCTACGACGAACAATACACGGTGAAAATTTCCTAAAGAGATAAAACTGCGGCTGACGAAGTAGTTTACATTAATAAGTTACATAGAATTAACTTTCGTCAAGGAATTCCAACAACGGTCATAAACAGCACCAATGTGACGTAAAGCGCAGATCAAGTCTAGACAGTGGAGAGTCGCATTCGCAACACTTGATTTGTCAAAAATGGACTGTTGCCGGCGTACGACTTCGCTTTAGCGGTGCAAATGTACTATGTAGATCATCATTTTTACTTTAACGCAGAAAAGTGTGCTTGAGAACCGAAATTAATGAGATCCCGAATGCACTTTCTGCAGCGATCGAGAGAACGTGACCTAGATCCACCATCTTTACAACGGAAGTCCAAAAAAAGTATTGTGGTGTAAAGAGCTAATAGCAAGTTGCTTGTCATGGGGTGAGCCATCACAGTCCATTTTTTCACTAGACTTTCTAGATATTTAAATTCCTCCACTTATCATAGTTGTCTGCCGCCCATCGTGTCCCACTATAATTTACAATAACATTTACATTTGTGCTAATCTGTCTCTTGAAGACCCTTCATTTCTTTTATTTGTTGCTGCATCCGGTTCTTTTTTAATCGTTCACTTCCTATTATCAAAGTCTTTTCTATCTTTTTCTGTTGTCCTTTCGAGCCGAAGACGGCACATAGGGCAGAATTACAATCTCAAAAACAGAAACCTTGCGTGCCAAAATGGCACATATTGCAGAGATCACTGCTTCTAAAATCTATGGTTCTGTTTCCATAACAATGCTTTTTACAATGACAGCTTGTCAAGCCAATTATCAAAGTACATGTAGTTAAATCCTACAACACTAAATCTACTTAATTAAAATAAAAAAAAAAAATAAAAAAAATAAATTTAACAAAAAGCCGCAGAACCATTTCTACAAATGACTTAGCTGTTGAGATTAGCGAATATAGTAAGACCCGTAGGAAATGATTTATGGAAATTTAAATGAATTTGCTCTCGCATTAAAAATCTGGCATATACTTTTCAACAGCGTTTGTTTGAAAATCTCAAGTGAAATGATGGCCAAATTTGTGGAAGTTTGTTTAAGCGGGAAAATTGTGTGCTGGCTTAACTGTCAAGTAGCGCTGTTTCAGGGGATAATATTCACCTGTAGTCTCCAAAGTGAGGAAACAGTTACTTAAGAATGCGTGCGCGGGTTGTAGATGGTCTTTTTGACTGACAAAGAGCGATCTCAAGAAAGTACACAACTCTGGGAAACACTTTCTATAGAGGGCACTCTTAATACACCAGGACGCAAACATTGTCACTGTGGATAGGGGGACTGACATTTAGACTAAAGAAACACGCGGGAATTAGACGGGGATAAACTTAAGGCAAACATTGTGAGTCAGTAAACAGTGTGACACTTTATGCAAGCTAGACTGCCGGACGTAAGGAAGGTACGGGTATGCAGATTTCAATAATGCATTTGTTGATGGCGTGTGTTTTAATCATTAATGTCCATTTGTTTTCGGGAGGGCCAGTGGCGTGTCTTAGTGGTTTCGGCGTGGGGCGGGTGTTGCGTTTGAAGAAAAAGAGAGAAAAAAAACAAGAGAACCTATGACAGGGTGTACCATCAAGACATGGACAAGAGAACTCAAGATAGCGTGTACCATCAAGACATGGACAAGAGAACTTAAGATAGCGTGTACCATCAAGATATGGACAAGAGAACTCAAGATAGCGTGTTCCATCAAGACATGGACAAGAGAACTCAAGATAGCGTGTACCATCAAGACATGGACAAGAGAACTTAAGATAGCGTGTACCATCAAGATATGGACAAGAGAACATAAGATAGCGTGTTCCATCAAGACATGGACAAGAGAACATAAGATAGCGTGTTCCATCAAGACATGGACAAGAGAACATAAGATAGCGTGTTCCATCAAGACATGGACAAGAGAACATAAGATAGCGTGTTCCATCAAAACATGGACAAGAGAACATAAGATAGCGTGTTCCATCAAGACATGGACAAAAGAACATAAGATAGCGTGTTCCATCAAGACATGGACAAAAGAACATAAGATAGCGTGTTCCATCAAGACATGGACAAGAGAACATAAGATAGCGTGTTCCATCAAGACATGGACAAGAGAACATAAGATAGCGTGTTCCATCAAGACATGGACAAGAGAACATAAGATAGCGTGTTCCATCAAGACATGGACAAGAGAACATAAGATAGCGTGTTCCATCAAGACATGGACAAAAGAACATAAGATAGCGTGTTCCATCAAGACATGGACAAGAGAACATAAGATAGCGTGTTCCATCAAGACATGGACAAGAGAACATAAGATAGCGTGTTCCATCAAGACATGGACAAGAGAACATAAGATAGCGTGTTCCATCAAGACATGGACAAGAGAACCTATGACAGGGTGCACCATAAATTCTATGGCGGTACAGTAGTCATGTTAGAATATAGAACAGACCTATATATATATATATATATATATATATATATATATATATAGGGAGCCGCGATAGCTCAGTGGTTAGTGAACTGGACTACAAAGGACAAGGGGCAGGGTTCGATCCCAACCGACGGCTTCCGGGTTCACCCAGCCTTTAATGGGTACCGGATTTTTTTTCTGGGAAAGTGAAGCGGCACGGGCGTAATACCAACCACATTACCCCAAAAATCATGTGCTGAAGTTCTATACAATTTATGATCACTAAAACCATATTCCCTATACGCCAGTGACTGGAGTACTTTACTTTTTTAAAACTATATATACATACATACATATATATACATATACCTTATAAAACATAAGAAAGGATCAATAAGAGTTAGTTTAGTTTATTTAGATTAGTTTAGTTTATTTTAATTTAGGGAAGAGGCAAATAATTTCAGTGCTGCGGTAAAGCTGGTAGCAGGCAGCAAGTGGTGGGGTGTAACATACACTCCTATATTTTTCTAGAACATGTATTAGAGTTTATCTTCATTACGCTGTCCGTTTGTGATGTCCTTGTTCTCTGAAGAAGGTCACATGTAGGCCGAAACGTCATTATTTCGTGTTGTTCTTGTTCTCTGATGAGGGTCGCAGGAAGGCCGAAACGTCATTATTTTGTGTTGTCTTTGTTCTCTGAAGAGGGTCGCATGAAGGCCGAAACGTCATTATTTTGTGTTGTCTTATTTCTCTGAAGAAGGTCACATGTAGGTCACAACGTCATTATTTTGTGTTGTCCTTGTTCTATGAAGAAGGTCACATGTAGGCCAAAACGTCTTTAGTTTGTGTTGTGCTGGTTCTATGAAGAAGGTCACATGAAGGCCAAAACGTCATTATTTTGTGTTGTCCTTGTTCTCTGAAGAAGGTCACATGTAGACCAAAACGTCATTAGTTTGTGTTGTCCTTTTTTGTAAAGCTGCCACAATACTTTGCATGAGTGTTTGATACACCTCTGAAATTGCTCTTTTAATTTAATTTAGTTTAGTCGACTGATCATCCTCACTGCACATCGATCCAGTCCGATCAGTATGTCCCTCAGTGTGTGTGGATACTTGCGACTCCATTTCTGTGTTGATTTATCATTCATCTGTGTCTCCTCGCGTAGCGCTCTTTCAGGTATCATCAATTTTGACCTGATGTTCCTGTAGTCTGGACATGTTTGTATCTCTAGTGAAAAGTACTATAGTGTAACGAGACTATTATATAGTTAAGGCGCTAACAGTCCGAGAACAGTTGCTTTAATGAGGCCATCTCCTGCAGGTCTGAAAACCGCTCTATTTTATTCTTAGAAAATTATTATATATTTTTTTTCCAGGCAATTTATTTCTTCAATTGCTAATAACCAAGGGAGATAATCGGGCTAAAATTGTCAACACGAATTGCTTTCCCTTGAGTGGACATACACGCGGATGCTGGTATCACTGGCTGGATTTCGTGCGGTACTGGTCATTGCAAGGACACAGGGTGATGATGTCATAGGGAGGCTAACTGTGGTTTGTGTACATTGTGGTGTTTGGAAATCAAGCCAGACATCGGTTAAAACGGTCGCAACGAGCCTTCTTATTCCTGGCTACGTAACTTGAGACACCCCCAGAGCCCTTCCTGTCACTGATACCAATCTGCCAAAACGAGGCTTCATCCCGTACTTGGATATAAACGGAACAAAAGAAGCAGAAAAATATTAAATTCATAAACTTTAACAGATCACTTTTCGGGGATATAAATCGTTATTATTATTTTATATTGAAACGACAAGCAAAAAATATGGACTAGATATGAATATAAAAAAGACTAAAACTATGATCATAAACAAAGAAAATTCTCAAGACCTACAATTAAATATCAAAGTTGAAGGAATACATCTGGAGACAGTCCAGAGCTACATCTACCTGGGACATACTATAACCAGTGATGGAAAATGTACAAATGAAATAAATAAAAGATTAGGAATGGCAAAAAGTAATTTCAATGCCATGAAAAATATACTAACATCAAAACAAATAACACCAGGGCTGAAACTAAGAATAGCAAAATGCTACATATTCTCAATATTCCTGTATGGTGCAGAAACATGGACATTAGACCAGAAAACAGAACAGAAAATTGAAGCCTTTGAAATGTGGATTTATAGAATAATAGGTAGAATTGGATGGAAACAAAAGAAAACAAACGAAGAAGTTTTAAAACAACTAAAAATGAAAAAAGAACTACTAAACACAATTAGAGCAAGACAAATGAAATTTTTTGGTCATGTTAAAAGGCATAACAGTCTAATTAAACTAATATTAGAAGGGAAAATACAAGGTAAAAGAGGCAGAGGCAGAGGCAGACCAAGACTAACATGGACGAGTAACATCAAAAGATGGACAAGTCAGCCTATGGCAGTCTGCACCATCAAGCAAGAGACAGAGTGGAATGGCGATCCATGGTAACCAACCTTCGATGCGGAGACGGCACTCAATGATGATTGAAACGACAATTAACATTTTCAACTCCAACGTTAAATCAGTCATATTATATGTCTGCAATGAGATCTACAAAAATGACAGTCGTGAAGATATAAATAAAAAGAGGTAAAGAGCCCATCACGTCATGTGGCATCTAGGGATTATGGTGTTAGTGACCATAATTTTTACAGACATTCAGCACATGATTTTTGGGTAATGTGGTCGGTATTACGTCCGTGCCGCTTAACTTTATCAGAATAAAAATCCGGTAACCATTAAAGGCTGGGTGAACCTGGAAGCCGTCGATCAGGATCGAACCCGATCTCTTGTCCGTTGTAGTCCAGTTCACTAACCACTGAGCTATCGCGGCTCTCTCATGAAGATATATACTTTCATAAATGTGTGTTTGCGCAGAATCAAAGGACGAAAATAAGTAACTTAGAACTATGGGAAAGTAACAGTCAAAAACGAGTTGATAATAAGATACGATAATAATGATGGCGGTTGATAGAACACAGATGCGGAAACCAACTGAGAGTATTACACGTAAAGTCATTTTGGGAAGGAGGCTGTTATTTTCGAAACAATTCGATTATTCATCATTTTCTTTCAATTATTTTTGTAATTTCAGATATCAGTGTCACTTTTAGCAAATAGACTTCTCAGTTGGGCTTGGATGGTCTAGAGGCAGGACGTCGGCCTCTGATTATTTGGTTCCCTCCCTGTTCGAATCCCACCTCTGACGATGAGAATTTTTCATTTCGAATCTGCTATTTCTTCGTGACTGTATCCTCTTCCTGTGTCAGGGGAGTGACATCTGGTGTCTGGCCCTTTCGAAAAACGGCGAAATAAAAAAAATGACATCTCGTGTTCATAAGCGCACGTTAAAAAAATCTCGGCAGATGAAAAGAGCATAAATTGTCGCAGCCCGGGCAAAAATTGATTCGAAAAAATATATCTCCCTCCCCGTTTACTAAAAAAAAATTAAGTACCTCTGAAGTCGGAAAATATCTGCCTGCATGGCGAGGAACACCTAATCATGCAGCAGTACTTCCCGTGTGAAAAATAGGGAAAAGATATATTCGAACAAAATTGTATTCCTCGGGACTTGGCTAGATACATAAAGTTGAAGTACTTTTAAACAAGAAAACAAGCTGCAGAGCTGCTCTAGGTCTTGTTATTCAGCATCCTCTTATAAGACTAGATTCCGTCTCTTGTTGAACTAGTTCAGTGCGCATACTGCAAGAATAATGAATGTATTCTGCATTTTCTGGAGATTAATGTGTTAACGTTTTGTTACAACGGGGTTTAACACTGTCTAGAAGGCCCGTTTTTCGCTGTTTTTTTTTCTTTTTTATACTTGAAATATATCGCTGGCAACAAACAGCGGCCATAAGAACTGGAAACCAATTGGGAATGTTTCAACAAATAAAACAGGGTGTTAGACAGGGATGTGTGCTGTCACCAGATTTGTTTAATATTTATAGTGAGATTATTTTAAGATCCATAAGGGACATGACTGGAATAACAATTGGAGATCATAATATAAATAATCTAAGGTATGCTGATGGTACAGTCTTAATCGCTAAGAGTGAAAATGAGTTACAAGAAATGTTGGACATTATAGTGAAAGACAGCAAAAATAAAGGACTCAGCCTTAATAGCAAAAAGACATAGGTAATGGTAACAACGAAGAAAAAGACATCACCTCCGTGCAAAATAAAGACAAGTGGAACAATATTAAAGCAGGTAAATGCATTTAAATATTTGGGAACTTTGCTAACCTCAGACGGAAGATGTACAAAAGAGGTGAGATGCAGAATGGCTCAAGCAAAAGCAGCTTTCCAAAAAATGAGGAAGATACTATGCAATCCATTTTTGACAATAAAAACAAGAAAAAAAGTTCTTAAATGTTACGTAGAGCCAGTCTTAGCATATGGATGCGAATCATGGAAAATAGGATAACATACAAGAAAATCACTGGAGTCTGTACAAATGTGGTTTTACAGAAGAATGTTGAGAGTACCATGGACAGCTATGAAAAGTAATGAAGATGTTCTGAGAGAGGTCAAAGCAAAAAGAGAGCTAATTTCCAATATTAGGAAGAAACAAACATCATTTTTTGGCCATGTAATGAGAAGAGAACAACTGGAATATATTGTAACAACTGGAAAAATTGAGGGACGAAGAGACTGAGTGAAGCAAAGAGAAAAAAGTAACAGACAGCTTAAGAGAATGGCTTGGCAGAAGGTCAACAATAGCAATTATAAATAGCTGCCGAGATCGAAAGTTGTGGAGAGACATGATCACCTACGCCAACAGGCCCGGTACTTAATGATGATGATGATGATGATATTTGAAATAAGAGCGAGGAATTCAATGACAATTGACCTAAAACACATAGTTTGTTAGGATCTAAAACACATAGTTTGTTTGGGTCTAATACACATAGTTTGTTGGGATCTAAAACACATAGTTTGTTGGGATCTCTCTCTTTCTCTCTCTCTCACTCTCTCTCTCTCTCTCTCTCTGCGATCAAGACTCAATCAGAGTAGGATTCCAGGCTCTCTCATGATGTCAGCTGTCTGTTTAAGTGATTCGATTGCCCCATATAGTTAAGTGTTGGGATCTAAAACACACAGTTTGTTGGGATCTAAAATACATAGTTTGGATCTAAAAAACATAGTTTGTTGGGATCTAAAACACATGGTTTGTTGGGATTTAAAACACATGGTTTGTTGGGATCTAAAACACATAGTTTGTTTGGATCTAAAACGCATAGTTTGTTGGGATTTAAAATACATAGTTTGTTGGGATCTAAAACACATTGTTTGTTGAGATATAAAACACATAGTTTGTTGGGATCTAAAATATATATTTTGTTGGGATCTAAAATACATAGTTTGTTGGGATCTAAAACAGATAGTTTGTTGGGATCTAAAACATATAGTTTGTTGGGATCTAAAATACATAGTTTGTTTTGATCTAAAACAGAGAGTTTGTTGGGATCTAAAACACATAGTTTGTTGGGATCTAAAACATATAGTTTGTTGGCATCTAAAATACATAGTTTGTTGGGATCTAAAGCACGTAGTTTTTGGGATCTTAAACACATAGCTTGTTGGGATTTAAAATGCATAGTTGATGGGATCTAAAACACATAGTTTTTTGGGATCTAAAACACATAGTTTGTTGGGATCTAAAACACATAGTTTGTTGGGATCTAAAATACATAGTTTTTTTGGGATCTAAAACACATAGTTTGTTGGGATCTAAAACACATAGTTCGATCGGTCCTCTTCGTCTTCCTCTTACTATTCGTTTCTTTCTCTTCTTTTTCCTCTTCTTGCTCCTTTCCTTTTTACTCTTATTTGTCCTCATCTTTCGCCCAAGGACTACTCTTCACATTCCGACTTTAAAAGTCGTTACCACTAACCAGGCGTTGTGTTGTGGACCATTTGAATACACGTAGTCTTGTGCTGATTCCTTCCGCACTTACAATTGTTTGTGAGATTTATCTTTTATTTACATTTCTCTGCAGATTGTTGCAAAATTATATTCGAAGAAGGCTGAAAAGAAGATGCGTTCCTTTGTGGTAACTTCCTGTATTTGTGTGTTCATAATTCTCTCCCCCCCCCCCCCCCCCCCTCTCTAAGTAAAGACAGCCAATACAGCGCGACTACAGGGAACACATTTATTTGGCGACCAATCCAAATTTCTTGGCGCAGTCTAAAAGGAGCTATGTAAAATATGAAGAGGGAGTGGCTTCGCCCTTTGGACTGTCAGTCAATCGAAGATGGGAGGAGCTAAGTTAGTGACAGCCCGAAAAAGAGATATTTCCTTTTCCAGAATTTTAACTATTTTTTACAGGTAAAAAAATGTATTTCCAACGCCGGGAATTTTTCTCACTGTGTAGGACAAACTTGTGACCCAAGTGCGTGTGACCGCTCAAGTAGGACAGCCAGAAGTTTAAAGTGTCCGATTTTATGACTGCACAAGAGGCGGGAACTTAAACTAGTCACCGAAACGTCATTGATAATTTGATCATCGTTTTAAAATGCTGACAATTTTGAGTAGCGTGCCTTAGATCGCAGCTCTTAACAAGAAGACATTCTTAATATTTATACTTCTAGTGTTCTTGAGTCTATCTGTGGTTCAAAGTCATGCGTTATTTGTAAAACACTATTTACTGTGTTAAACTAAGTCTCGTGTGAAAGAAATTCAGGTGTAGTGAATTAGATTCAAACCGTGTTGGATTTTTCCGTCAAATGTCAATTTCCTGGAATTGCTGGTTTCTACAGATTCATGAGAAAGTTTGTTCAAAAACGTAATTTTCTGGTTAAATCTGTTGCGTTGAATTTGTGGTAAAATAAACGAAACAAATTATTGAGTTATTCAGGAACAAATTAATTATAATTTTTCAACTTATGCTAGGCTTTTGAGTTGTGCAAAATTGTAGACAATATCTAAAGTGTGAGCTTGAAATTAGAATTGTGCTATTAGCTACAGGAACTAGTTTTGTTGTTGTTGTTGTTGTTGTTTTGTTTGTTTCAGTTCATCTAAAATATAAAAAAAACCGTATTTGTTTATGAATATTATGTAGCTCTAATATAGAATCTTTCAACGAAGTAGCGTTTCTATGTTTACCTTATATGTTTGTATAGCTGCTTTTTATGTCTACTTTATATGTTCTTATAGTTTTGTTATGTCTACTTTATATGTTTTTATAGCTTTTTGTGTGTGAGTGTGGTTGAGCATGGGTCTTCTTTATGTTCATGTGTGCGTAGTACTCTGTTTACTTGTGTTTGTGTGGATGTTTATAGATGTAAGCACTTGTAAAGTAATTAACTTAAAATGAGTGTGGTTAGAACTAAAGATTTCTGAATTATAACATAAGGGATACACAGATAATATCTCCAATCAAAAACAAAACATGCTGGGGACGTTCTGAATGTGACTTTTGATTATTTTTGTCCTTTTGGAATATAACCAATAATAAGATCATTTGGCAGAGGTCTACTGTTGCCTTATTTAATTCTATTTATCTATCTATTACTGTTTCGATTCGTAGCCGGCCCATAGGGCACCTAGTTACTCTTTTTCTAAATTTTCTTTCTAGCAGTCTCAATCTATGCCAAAAATAAACATTTATCAAGTCCCGGCATTTGTCTCTGTTCTGTGAAAGCATCTCAATCTCATTGAAGGAGCCGATTCCTGCTGCCTTTGCCTCTCTGATCAATGTTTTTTCTATTAGGTCTACATTTAATTAACAAAGGCGTTTTTACGATAGCGGCTTGTTAGACCTCTGATCACCAGCCCTGTGCCAAGCGGAAGAAAACAATTCTCCATCTTGGATCGAAACCGGAAGCACCCTTATTTAATTAGTTGCATCTAATGTTGCCTTGTTTAATTAGTTACATCTAATGTTGCCTTGTTTAATTAGTTGCAGCAGTTGAGGAAATAAACAATAAAAGTCATGAACTCTCATTTTGAAATTGGGCCATCTCGAGGACATCCGTTTTCTGTTAAAGACCTTCTGGATCTCCCAGAATCGACAGCAGTTGTGGCTGCTGTGTCTCCTGCTGACGCCACTTGCATGTCTCCACCACAAGGATTCCCCCACCCACGGTTTATGCCACAGCCCCAACCAGAAGGTTCCCTGGACCTTCGACAACCGGGTCTGAATGTTCCGGTTCCTTCAAGCCTGAGTCACCGAGACTGGGATGTCTCCACTATTCAGGATTCTTACTTTGATCAGGAGAACCGATACACCAAGTGGCTACACAGCAGGGAGAATGCACACTATGGTCGTAAGTAGCTTCTCCTTCATTTAGTTCAATCAGAACAAAGATTCATCTCCACTTCTTGTTGTCAGCCACATGACGTCCGAGTCATCAAATTGTGTTTCTTAAAAGTCTTGTCAGCCACATGACGTCCGAGTCATCAAATTGTGTTTCTTAAAAGTCTTGTCAGCCACATGACGTCCGAGTCATCAAATTGTGTTTCTTAAAAGTCTTGTCAGCCACATGACGTCCGAGTCATCAAATCGTGTTTCTTAAAAGTCTTGTCAGCCACATGACGTCCGAGTCATCAAATTGTGTTTCTTAAAAGTCTTGTCAGCCACATGACGTCCGAGTCATCAAATTGTGTTTCTTAAAAGTCTTGTCAGCCACATGACGTCCGAGTCATCAAATT